>JARHVA010001935.1:1395000-1927500 GCA_037957365.1 Torreya grandis
ATTGTCACTCACGAACCCATTATTTTTGTGGTAGTTACATAACCACCAATTGTAAATAGTGGTGGTTCTATCACCACTTATTAACATGTTATTTTTAACTTCTGAAACTCATGTTTTGCATGATTTTTTTCATGCACTTTGCTTGTTCTATCATAATTTTACCTCCAGTCTAGCCCAACTCACTCTAATTTTTTATCATTTTGAGTCCTACCCAAGTTTAGCTCCAAATTCAATTTAGTTAAACTCCTTCATGTAAGCTTTATTTCTCTTCTATATATAAGTCAAAATTTTCTTGATTTTCAATCCAAATTTTCTATTAAATATTGGTGTTTTCAATATCTATAGAACCCTAGTCTTCCAAATTTTAGTTTTGGAAAAGCTTTTACTCCACCTTTAGTCAAATTTGTAGTCATTCTATAAAAAATTTTGGAGATAATATTTCATATGAATCAACAACTAATTTTTTGCTATCTGTGAATTAGCCCAACCACTATTCAATTGCTCTTCTTTTCAAATATTGTGTCTTTCTTTCCTTCTCTCCTTTTCATCCTTTTTTAGAGTTTCAAGCACTGTGATTGAGAAATCAATGAGATATTTACTTGAGGATAACTTATTTTCCTACAACAAATCTTTGCTTCTAGTTGGTTTATACCTTGATTAGGTTGGGGGTTTTCAATTTCTATTTTGTTTATTGATTTATTAGATTAGATTATTTTATATTATTTTTCATTCATTAGATTAGTTTTCATTCTAAAAAGATAAAGATAGGAAAATAAATTAGTTTATGATTAAAATAAAAATTAATGTGACTAAATCAATAAATTAAACTTTCCTATTTAGTCTATGTGTGATACTCTAAGAAAGCAAGCAAAAAAAATAAATATGAATTAATTACTAGCAATGTGAGTTAATTCATTTTACTTGAAGAGTATAGGGTCGATTGGGTTGACCAAGTATGCAAATAATATAGATAAAAATCAACTAGATTGATTCTATTTATTTAATAAAAGACCAAAAAAACATAGTTGAACAAGTCAACCAAGTCTCATGGTCAAGAAGTAACTACATAACTGATTTGATCCATTCAACTTAATTGACTGTAGGGTTACAATTTTATAGATTGAAAACTATGAAAAATAGGATGGAAATGAAGAAAACAAATGACTAAGTTGGTAAGAATGAACCTAATGATTTTAATGATGTTGAATTACTATTTTTATATTGTGTAAACTAGATGAATAATTTTAACCTGCAAATAGAGTCAACTAGGTCAATTTTAAGAGTCTAAAAACTTGTATGCAAAGAATAAAATTGAGTCGATTGGATGAATCCAGTTGCATGTAGTTGAATATGACCTACAAAAATCTAAATAGAGTTGATTATATCAACTGTGTGTTGAACTTGGACACATAATGTTAGACTAAGTTGATAGATTTAATCTAGTGACATAAAAATGAAATAGATAATAAATGATAATAAATGAAATTGTGAAAGAAAACCTATAAGGGTTAGTTCATGTTGGGTTCAATATAATGTATATAATGGAAAGTGAATCTAATCTATAAATCAATCTTAGCTTAGAGAAGATAAATCAAACTAGCCCTTATGTTTTTTGGTACATTTAGACAATCGAGGTAATGACCAATATAGATCTGCTAGACCTAACCAAGGGATCTCTTAGTATACAATATCACTAGATAGGTTTCTAAAAACTTTAATCAATAAATACCATATAATAACCCTAGCTAGATCCTATGTTTTCTAACAAAATAAAGTAAAATCTAATCTGGTGCTCACCAAACATTATGCATAAATGGAGGATAATAAACATAAAAAAACACATGTAAATAAAAAATCTACTCAAGTTAATGTATGGTAATCCTAAGAATGGAGAAATTAATACATTCATAATCCATTACTTATGTAATTATATCTACCAAAAGAGAGGAATAAGAGTTAGGAATACTTACCTTGAAGATGAACCTGTTGAGGCTCAATATCTTCCTTGGCCAATGGTGCTTTGTAAGAGGTTATTGTGGTTTGTAAAGATCATAATGATATTTTATCTCTAGGTTAGAATACTTATCCTATACATCTAAGACATTTACACAAGACAAGATTCTTATTTCCAAGTGTAAACCCTAATCAATGACTCCTCAAGGAGAATGGTGGAAGATCATATTCTAAATAAGATCAAATGAATGATTATATCTATCTTTATTGAAAATGGGGTGAAGGATGTGTTTATAAATATGGAGCTAACCCTGAAACCTTTTGAAATTTTAGATGACACAATTGATCTAGTCAACCTAGTTGTTTATAAAATAGAGTGGTTGAGTCTCAGACTAAGTTGACTAGAGTGACTTAGTCCTGTAACATGCACAACTCTCAAAACATGTCAACTCATTTGAATATGTTTAGAGGATGGTAAAAAGAGGTTTTGTCTTAGGTAGGGGATATTTGAGCTAGTCAATTACCTAGATTAATGTGTAAGGTAGGTTTTAAAGATTATATAAATGTATAGGAGGGACTTATGTTGGTTGTAAGAGGTGGTATAGGGAACAACAATCTTGTGAAGCACCAATGGTCTACTTGTTCATTTCTTGGTGCATTGTTTAAGGCATGTACTTAGAGATATTGAGACTCGATGGGTTATTATATGAGATAAATCATCAATAATTGATCAAATTTAAAAATAGTGTGTATATATATGCCCTACTCAAATCTCAGCACATGTTATGTAGTTGCAACATAAGAAGATACTTTAGGAAATGAACACATCAACGCACAATGTTGATATTAAGTAAATTAAAATATTTTATATCATAAAATTAATAAAATTAAATAACTAAAATAAATAATTAATAAATACATACCTTGACTTATATTTATCACTAAATAGTACTCTACTATGTTTTTAATTTGGATTGTGGAGGGTGCAAATACTACTTTGGACAAAACCTAAGGATACAAAACTTAAAGAGCAAAAATAAACAAATACAAGAAAGTCAAGATAACTAAAATGTGTAGACATGATATACTTTAAAATCTGGTAAGCTAGGGTGATAAATGTTAAGTTAGGACCAAATGACCAAGCCAAAATTAGAGTAAATCAAGTAACTGAAAATCTAAGTCTACTAAATGAAAAAAAGACTCAAACAAAATTTCCTTAAGTAATAAAGATAATAAACTAAATAAAAATATGGATACATGAAAAATAAAAATCTAACATCAATGTAAAATCAGTAATAATCCTTACTTAAACAAAGATGGAAAGTAAAAAGTAAAACAACATTGATGAATGAGAAGTAACAATTCAAACTCATTCAACAATGGGAAAATTACATGAAATAAAAACAACATTAGTGAGTGAGATGTAACAATCCAAACTCACTCAATAATTAAAAAAGTATGGAAAATTAAAAATAACATTGGTGAGTGAGAAGTAACAATCTAAACTCACTCAACAATGTAAAAAATATAGGAATAGACACAGTTATTAAAAAAAATAATGATAACGTAAAAAATTTCAAATAAAATCAAGGAAATTCTAGAAATGGTGTAAATAAAACAATCCATAATCACTCAAGCATATTGTTTTGTTCTAAGAATACATAAAACTAAAATAAAGTAGTGTTAGCATGTTTGAAGATGTGAAAAAAAGAGAGTATAAAAGTGGGAAATAGATTTAGAATCCAACTTGTCTATTTAAGGGGGAATGAAATGAGTGGTGGGGGAGATGTATGAAAAATAAAGGTAGAGAGACTCTTTATCAAAGTCAAGACACTAAAATTAATATTTTAAAAACAAGAAGACTTTAAAAATTAAAGACTTTAAAGCAATTATCTTAACCACACAAATCTTGGGCTATCAAATGAAGTATTAATATAATCACATGAAGGCTATATGCATGAAAATCAAAATATACCTACCTTCCCACAACATATTCCCAATTCCTTAGGACTCATTATAGAAGTGTCAGTATACTATGAACATTGGGTACTTGCATGAAAAATTAAGTAGCAATATAGATAATTTTGAATTTTCGTATCCTAATCTACTGGCCTACTACATCCTAATAGACCTCATCTCTATTATGAGGCTAGCTATGGAGTTTGAGCTTTGATTAGGAGTAGGATATGCATTATGAATATCATCTTTTGGTTTGATGTTGACTTTTTTATTGTATTTTTCCTTTTGATTATTGCCTAAAGTTAAGGATTTAGATTTTAACTCTTTTTGATGGATTTTTCTATTCCTCCTCCATATGGATTTGGAAAACCAAACATGGGTGCTAAAAATTGACTATCATTTGAAAAATTTGAACTTGGTTGCTAGGAAAGAGGACTTAGAAAACATGGTGTTTAAGAGTATTATTTATTCATGGTAAATAAAAGTGATAGCTTGACTTAAATCTTATTTTATCCAAAGTAGAATGAAAGGAAGGGAAATCAATGGAAAATGAACGTGAAAAAAAATTGAATTACCTCAAATCATAAAAAATGTGAAATTGTGAAAGGGGTACAATGACAGGTAAGTATGATTCCTTATCATAAGAATGGATGTAAGTATATGGAAACATTATAACATAGTTTGTTGTGCAAATTTTATCTACAAAAGAAATGAAAACCAAGACTGAGAATATGGAATCACAAAATTTTAACCATTTCTAAAAACATTAAAAGAACACTCAGATTGCGAAAAAGTTTGAAATAATACATAGATTATATGAGGAGAACCTGATCCTATCCATGTTCTTACACTACAAATCATAAAACATAAACTTAAGTAGGTACAAAAAGTGAAAAATAGTATTTTTGAGGAATATCTGGTCCTATCCATGGTCTTACATTACAACTCACAAAAGAAATAAGATAATTAAAAAGGTTTGTAAAATAACAAACTTATGATCAAAGAGAAAAACCATGAAAATTGGAGGGATTTAGGTTTGTGTATAGAATAGACTACTAAAAAGGTGAGATCCTTGGAGAAGTCCTGTAAGAAGTGCTAATAGGATAGTATATAGAATTATTAAAATAAGGGATATATTTAATCAAAATATTTTTTCAAAAATTATTCATTTGTGGGTTCTTCAAAAACATGGCCTTCATTATTTTTTAGACAATAAATACTAGGACCAAGGATGTCTTTTACCTAGTAAGGGCCCCACCATTTTTGGGCATATTTTATTTATTTTTCATGTGTTTAATATAATTTGAGGACTAAGTCACCAACATTAAATGTGTAGACTTTGACATTTTTATTATGTTGTTTATCAATGTAAGCCTTGTATTATAAATTATGTTATAAGGTAACCAAATGGTGTTCATCAAGAAAATTTAAAGCATGAAGACAAGCTTCATGTAATTCTTCATCAAGAATTATAACATGAAGAGGTATACATAAAGATGGGAGTTAAAATTCTAATGGTAAGACTGATTTAGAACCATATACTAGCAAAAATGGTGTTTCCCTAGTGCTAATATGTATACTAGTATGATAAGCCCAAAGTACGGGATATAGATGAAGGTACCAATCAGTTCAAGTTTCTCGAATAGTCTTTTGTAAGATTTTTTCTAAAATTTTATTAGTAGCCTTTTCTTGTACATTACATTGAGGATGGTAAGGTGTGTTAAATTTGTGGGAAATATTAAATTTAACACATAATTATTTCATATCTTTATTTTTTAAATTGCCACCATTATCAGAGATAATAGTATGGGGAACTCAAAAATGACACACGATTTGGTTAAACATAAATTTTTAATTAGTGGTTATATTGAAAATTTTAAGAGTCATGGCTTCTATGCATTTGGTAAAATATTCAATAGCATTAATTATATATACATGTCCATCTTGTGACCAAGGTAATTTACCAATGAGATCTAATCCCCACATAGAAAATGTCCAAGGAAACTCAATTATTTAGAGTTCCGCTAGTGGTGAGTGGACTAGATCATCATGGGGTTGACAAGCACATTTAAACAAATTTAATAGCATCTTTTTCTAGAGTAGGCCAAAAGTAACCCATACATAAGCATTTGTGAGTTGTATCATGTCTACTATAGTGACCACCACAAATGCCCCCATGTGCTTGTTCTGGGAGAGTAATAACTTCTTCTTGAATTAAAAAATGAATTAGGGTACCTTTTGTATTATGGTATTAAATGGTGTTGTATCAAAATACATACTTGAAATCTTGTTTACATATTCTAGTCTTTTCACTAGAATCTATGTCTAGAGGGTAAGTTTGATGTTCAATAAATTGGATTATGTTTTATATCGTGGGCTTTTATTGAATAGTGATAGACTCAATGTGACAGATAAATGAATCATTTGGTTTGATATAAGAAGGAGATTTTATTATTTGGATAATAAATTAGGATTCATTAAGTACTTGATGAGGGTGAAATAAATATGTTGATGAAGCAAGAGAATTAACTATATTATTTTGATCTCTTGGAATGGGTTTAATGGTAAAAGAAGTGAATTCATTGGTAAGTGTGGTATTCATTTGATGACATGCAATTAGATTTTCACTTTTAAATTGATAATAACCATTAACCTATCAATAGATAAATTGTGAGTAACCCAAACAATGTAGATATGGGATATCTAAGTTGAGTATTATTTTTGTGCTTAATATTTGAGATTTATATTTGGCCATGTTATTAGTGAAATCAAAAGTTAATCTAAATGCCAAAGGTATGATCTTACCATGTGGGTTTTTTTATAATACATCCTTCCCTAGCTCCTTGGAGGCATTTGGCACCATCAAAATGGAGGGTCCATGTGTCTTCATGTAAATCAATGGTAACTTTAGGTAGTTCTTTGATAACTACTTTGTATTTAGTAGTATCAAGACTGATACTAGAATCTTCTTGATTATTTACTTCTAAATTAGTAATGAAATTATGAAAATAATCTTTGAGAGAGATAACTTGGTTAAGAACTTGAATATAAAGAATGTTTTCATTAGGGAAATTATCTTAAAGGTGATTTATGGCTGGTAAAGGTGTCATTGCAATTTGGTTGGTGACGACTTATCCTTTGATAGATTTTTGTGTCACAATTCAAAGGTAAAATTCCATTAAGAGGACCATCCATTTTCTAGTTCTATCTCTAGGTAGGAACATTTTGGATAAGAAATGATGAAGTGGGTTAGAATGAATAATTTTATAAGTGGTCTGGTAGAGCATATAATGACATAGCTTTTCATCTAAAAAATATATAGTAAGATAATCATGTTTTACTTTGGTATAATGTTTTTCATAGTCAATCAGTCCTCAACTAATGTAATAAATAGTGTACTCTATAACACTATCATCTTATTGAGAAAGCATTTCCCCAAATGATATGGAGGTAGAGGAAGTATATAATATTAAGGGATGGTCATTTGAAGGTGGTCAAAGAGTAGAAGGATGGATCAAAGATTATTTCATGTTATCAAAAGATTTTTTGCATGAATCCATACATTATAGAGCATTACCTTTTTTGATAAGGGAATTGACAGCGTATATACAATAAACCTTTTCTAGGATAAACCATTGAATTACCCCAAGTTTTCCAAGGTAAGTATGTATGTAAGGAATGGAGTAAGGAATAGGCATGTTGATGATAGCATTTATTTTGGCTGGATCAATATTAATGCCTTTTAGAGAGACCAATAACCCTAAAAGTTTACTAGATGTGATCCAAATACACATTTGTATGGGTTAAGTATAACTTTATATTTTATTAGTCAATCAAAAATAGTATCTAAATCGATGAGGTGCATTGCACAACTTTTAGATTTGGTAATAAGATCATCAACATAGGTTTTGACTATATTGTGTATAAGATCATGGAAAATGTTGGTCATTGCACATTGATAGGTTGTTATGGCATTTTTAAGAATGAAAGGCATTTTGACATAAAAATAGGTGCCCCATTCTGTAGTAAATAATGTTTTATGTTTTTATTTGATAAATATTTGAATTTGGTTATAGATTGAAAACCATCTATAAGTGACAACATTTCATATCCAGTAGTGGAACCTACTATAACATCTATTGATGGTAATGGGAAGTTATCTTTTGGACACACTAGGTTAATATTATGAAAATAAATGAATATACAAATAAACATGGTAATTTTTTTATGAACAAGAATGATGTTTGATACCCATTTGGAATAGTCAACAATTTTGATGAATTTGACATCCAAAAGTTTGATAATTTATTTGTGACATAAGTTTGAAATTTTGGGTGGAAATTTTCATTGTTTTTGTCTAATAGGTTTTGCATCTAGGTAAGTGATGATATTATGTACAATGATACTAGGATCAATACCTAGGATATATTCATATGACCAAATAAATATTTCATGATACTTGTTAAATAATAAGCTAAATTTATCATTCTCTATTGGTGTGAATTATGTAGAGAGAATGATAGGTCCAGGGCATGATGGTGTACCATATTATATTATTGTGGTTTATTTAATGAAAATAACATGTCCATATTGGAAATGATATGGATCATGAGGAAGATAATAAATAGTATTTATTTTAGTATCCACACTAATAATGAAATTATTAAAATAATAAGATTTTTGTGTGATGTTTCCAAGTTTATGATGTTTTTGGGGAAGCTGAGGTTCTCTAACAAGGAGTAGTTCAAGTATAGCTTCATCACTAGGAAGTGTCGATAATGGTACATAATATTCAACATATAATTCAATATCAATGATTTTATTGCTATTAAAATCATATTTAGAATGTATTTGTTGTACATCTATGGATTTAACATCTAAGGTAATTTCAGGTGTAGGTTTGATTTTAGATTGAAGTTGAGTAGATTCAACTAGATTGGTGATGGGTATGTTAGGTTGTGTTAAAGATGGAAGTTTAATTTAATTGAGATAAGTAGCCTCAGTGGTGGATATACCATGGTAAGAAGGAAGAAAATTTGATAAATTATTTGGTTGTGTAGAATGTATAGAAGGCCATAAGTTTCCAAATTTTTTAGAGTTGATATTTGTTCAAGTACCCATAAGGTGTCTAAAAGTGGAGGATTAATGGGAGATTTGTGACCTTCAAGTTATGATTCAATATTAGTTGATATGTGAATTACATGGACATCACTATTTAAGGAATGTGTTTTGGCTAATGTATGTTGATAGTGTTGTACATCTATATCTTATGATTGAGTTTGGAACATTTTGTAATTATCATCATAAGTATGGGAAATAGTGCATGCATTTGTTTATGTGGGAGAAACAAAGATAGATGTGCCTAAAATCACTAAATTTATAGGGAGACATTATTAGAGGATCTTAGAATAATTTTTCCACTACATACTCGTCACATGTGAAATCATATTCAGTGTAAGAATATTCATATGCATTAAATAGAGGAAGAATTTCAATGATATCATCAACTAGAGAGATGGTGTGATCACGTGGAATAAAATAAGGAGGGATCCACTCTAAAATTTAAGGATGTAATTTAGTGGTATTACAAGTATTTTATAATTCATTATGTTCATCATCATTAGAATTAGTAAGAGTGACCTGTAGATTTGGATGCATGTTAACAAATTTAGTTAGAGGTACATTGTTAATGTGTGGAATGGTTGTAATCTGATATTAAGATTTAGGGTTTGGTAGTTGTATACTCCATAGATTAGGATCAACTTCATGTTTGTAACATTTTATATTATGGATGAATTTAATATAGTGACTACCTAAGGAGGCAATATCCCTCATACAATCTATACATGGGTGCCCTAGGAGTATGTTGTAAGTCAGTGGTAAATCAAGGAAAATGAGCTTGATACATATGGTCTTAGGTCCAATGGTGAGGGGGAGCCAAATACAAACAAGTGGTTTTTTATTTATCTTATCAAATCCTTGACATGTGAGATGAGATTGTTTAACATGATCTTTGGTATACCTAAGTTTTTGAATCAACTAAAGGGAGGTAACATTCATTCCTAATCCTTTATCTACTAAGACTTTTTAGATAAGGATGGTATTTATTACAATTTTAATGAAGAGAGGTGGATCATCAACTCAAAAATTAATTTCATAATTAATCATATCTTATTCAAGAAATTTTATGGAAGGTTTGGAAGAGTTAAAAATAGTTTCCATAGTATGTACTTTTATCAGTGAAGGGTCTTGAGGAGGTTTTTCCACATCAAGAGATGGTGGTTATTCAATGTCTTGTACTTGATTCATTATAAATTTATGATGATATGGAGAAGTATGAACTAACTCCATGAGAGGTATTTTAAAAGGCATTGAGTTGAGCTCTTCCAAGAAATTCCAATGAGATTTAGAAGATGAAGAACCAACCCAAGGCTTAGTAGGTACAATTGTTTGGTAAGAATAGGAGAAGTAGATTGATGTTCTAGTTGAATTAGTGTTTCATCATTTTTTTCAAGTGGTATGGTAGTATTAGTTGTGGTGTTTTTAAGTAATTATTCTTATATTGATGATTTTTTAGGGTTAATAATAGGATCTTTATGGGCAATTTTGCATCTATAATTAACTTTGGCCACATTCACATATTGAGAATTGGTCATAGTCAGCATCAATTACACATACATCTTTGTTTGAATGTTGTGGGTTGGAAGTAGAAAATGTTTTTTGAGTTTTATATGATGAAGGCTTGGTAACTTATTTCTTTTGAGAGGCTTTAACATAATCACGATGACATGTTTTGATCATAGTGTCATGGTTGAATGTATCTTTTAACATAAAATAAAAATCAAATTTGAGGATCCCATAACATGTTTAATGAGAATGACCCACATTAGTGTGAAACAAACAAAATTTGTTAGAATCATACCATGTAGGTGGATTATTAGTATAAGTGAAAGGTTTAGATGGAGATAAGAGTTGTTTCATTTGTTAAACTATTAATGGTGTATGGGAAGCTTGAGGGTTATCAACTTTGACTATTCTTATTTTTGGTTGAGGAAGATTGTTATCAATTGCATTATTATAATTTTGTAAAGATCCCTTGATGAATTTATAATTGCTATCAAATTATTTCATAAGAAAGTCTTTTCTTTTAGCTTGATCAATTGCATCATTTAGAGTTTGAGGAGAAAATTTTCAAACCTTATATTGAAGGGAAGGTGTTAAGGTGGTCATAAAGAGTTCAAATAAGTTACCATTAATCATGTTATGTCTAGATTTTTTATCCAAATATTTCCATCATTTAATGAAGTCATGAGCTGATTCAGAATAAGATTGTTTAGAATTTATAAAGTGACTAATTTTTTTTTCAAGAAGATCATTGTGTTGAAATTATGTTACTAGAAGATTGACTAAATCGTCTAGTTACCATATGAAATGTTGAGACAGTTGATTATACCATTCTAATAAATCTTATGTGAATGTTTTGACTAGAAGTTTGGTGTTATCAAAATTATTTGTTTGAATCCATTATTTATAAATATTACCAAATGCTTTAAGGAAAGATTCAATGTTTTTAGTCCCATCATATTTAATAGTTGGAGAGATATTTATAATATGAATATAAATAATGAAGGGAGATAAAGGTTTATTTTGGATATTTTGAAGTATCTTATTATGCATAAGGGTTTGGGGATTGATGTTTCCCATGGCATATCTAAGAGGTGGAGAAAAAAAAATTGGTTATTTTGAGGTAAGAGAATAGGAGGTTGATTAGCCATGTTTGATAAATGATGTTACATTTGCATCATTTGATAATTATTATATGTTTGTATAATATTCATTTGTTGAACTATTTGTGCAAGAATTTCAGTGGTGTCAATTGGTGGATTAGGATTATTAGTGTTTAAAAGTGGATTATTAGGGATGGTAGGAGGAACATTCCATATATTTTTATTAGGGGATGGGTTTTTGGTTGGAGGATTTTTAGGTGGAGGAGGGTTATTGGTGTTTAAAATATTTCCTATAGGGTTATTGGTTAATCTTGTGTCAATTACCTCTATAATTTAACAAGGTGATTTGCAGAGAGAATTATCTTAAGTGTGAGATGTATTTGATCCATCAATGTCATCAGTTGGGATAATTTGAACCATATTACTTCTTGCAATGATGAAGGGTGAGATAAAGTTTACCAAGAGTGAGCATTTTCTTGGGTATTTAAGGTTGGAAGGAAAGAATACCCCATATATCATCTAAATGGATTAAGGTTGTCCAAAAATATTATAATAGGGGATTTCATTATTTTTGGAATGAGGATCCAATACTAAAGCTAAAATGTGAAATATAAGAGCAAAGTCATCTAGATATTCAACTAGATTGGTTAAATATGATTTTAGGACAAAGAAATGAATTGACCAAGTGGTATAGAGCCAACTGGGTTGACTTAATTTATAAGGAAGACCAAAAAAATATAAAGGAAAGGTCACAGTCAAGTGGGTTGAATGTGTGATATGGGGAAGTACTAAAGACTAGCCTATAAGATATTGAGTCAAACAAGATGACTATATCTTATAAGAGGGTAAAAATACTATCAAGTAAGGGACTAGGTCAAACAAAATGACTATGTTCTATAGAAAATAAAATAATAGGAGACACAGTCAAGTGGGTCAAATGTGTGAGGGTAAATATAGGTTTTCACTTGGATAAGATATATAAATCCTAGCTTGGTGAAGATAAATCAAACTAGCTCTTCTTTTTATTGGTACATTTGGACATTCGAGGTCATGACCAATATGGATCTACAAGACCTAACCAAGGGATATTTTACTATATAGAATCACTAGAGAGGGTTACAAATCCTCTAGTCAATAAATAATACACAAAAACCCTAGCTAGGCCATATGGTTTATATCAAAGTAAATTAAAATCTAATCTAGTGGTCACCAAAGATTGTGGAAAAAATGGGGGATAATAAACATAAAAGTAAACATGCAAAGAATAAATCTACTCAAGTCAATGTATATGTAATCCTAATCATGGAGAGATAAATAAATTCACAAGACATTACTTATGCAATTTTATCTATCAAAATAGATGAATAAGATTTAGGAATACTTACCTTGAAGACAACCCCATCAAGGCTCAATCTTTCCATTGGCCAATGGTGCTTTAAAAGAGTTTGTTTTGGTTCATAATAATAAAAAATATAGTTTAGATCTAGGCTAAAGTAATTCTCATATGCATCCAATACATTTACACAAGACAAGATTCTTCTCACCAAGTGTAAACCCTAAGCAATGACTCCTTAAGTAGAATAGTGGAAGAGCAGATTATAAAGAAACACAAATGAAAGATTCTATCTAAATATTAAACAAGTGCAAGTACCAAAACCATTACTAGACAAAATTATTAGAAATATGAGTGTAATAAAAATCCTTTATCATACATTACCAAATAGGAAGCATTTTCCTTATAAGCTTAACCTATTACTATTTAATCTTTTGCTACCATTAGATGACACTCATTGAGCCTCTTTATCCTCATAGTGTTAGTCCATTTCCTAGAGTGCCTGCTCCTATTTTAGAAAGTGCACTTTATAACAATATAGATTCTAAGCTTGAGATTTAGGTATTTCATTCTACCCATAGTTTGACTATTATCCTTAGGCATCTTGAATTCTTAACTGAACAATATAGGCTTATAATACTTTTAGTTAGACCCTCTACATTCTTTTTTACCAAGTAAATAACCTTCAAATCTAAGCCTTCCATATTCCCTTTACTATATCCCTAGGTCTAACCTCATCCTATTTAATTTAGGCTATCCATCATCTTCCATTACATCGACTATCTCAACTATACCTCAAGAAGTCGAGTGCATAGTTTAGTGTGTGTTATTTGCATGCATACAAATTAGTGAACTTTGTATGAAAGGTATATCCTTTTACATATCCCTATTTTCTCTCCTCTCCACTTTTTATATTCATTTATATTTTTAGAGTATTAATACTCCCTGAATATGTATAGTCAATATATTTTTGAGAGAACTATAAATTATAGGAGTCTTCACTCTAATGGCAAAGCTTGTTAGGAATATAGAATGCAGAACAATATGAATGAAATAAAAATGGAAATAAAATGCATAAAACACAATACAATAGAGACATATATTTAACATGGTTCACCTACTATGGGATATGTCCACATAGAAATAGTTAGTTCTTCTCTTATTAAATCCAACAAATGAAGGGATAAACCTGTAATACATCCACTACAGTCTCCTCTTCACTCACACATAGTGCACCGCTATGATTACAATGCCATAATATAAAAAGAGGGTTATATATTAGGGAAAAAATTCACCAACATAATTTATACTATCATATCTATGACATAATAGTGAACGGTCTAGATTTATTATGAAATTATATTATTTTATAATGTATTTTTCATGAAATTTTCACTTTAGGGTTACTACCCTCAAACCCCCACCAGGGGGGATCCATATAGGTTTCCACCTCCTATACCCCCATGGTGATCATAGTTGGGGGGGAGGGGGTGGAAAGTGACCCCATAGTCCCCCCATCAAGAATTGGACATTCTAATAAGATCAGGCTCTACTATCCAACAATATCCCACTTAGAGACTGATTATTGCAACTCCATCGCTACAACTCTTCCTTGGAATTTAATTTAAAATTTGATCCTGACATGTTTCTAATCTTCCTTATTATCCCTAAATACCTATTAAAGCTAAAAAACTCTCCAAATTTTCCTTTGTGACTACCTTTGTTAGCATATCTATAAGATTCTAACTCATATGGATATTTTCCAACTTTAATTGACCATCCTCTAAAACTAAATGAATGAAGAGATACCTTAGTTGTATATGTTTAGTTCTTGAGTGGAATTTCGAGTTATATGTTAAATTAATCACACTCTGGCTATCACTATACAACTTGAAATCTTCCTAATTTTGTCTTAGCTCTTCCATGAACCATTACATCTATATCATCTCCTTGTTTACTTTTGTAGTTGTAGCAGAGTCTGCCTTTGTAGTTGACAAAGAAACTATCTTCTAAAATTTTGAAATCTAATAAACTATTGTGTCACCAATAGTGAATACATAACCTATGGTGTTCCTCCTACCATATAAATCTTCAGTCATGTCTACATCAACATATACTTGTAAGATAACATCTGATCCTTCACATCATAATTGTCTATCAATAGTCCCTCTCAAATGCCTGAGAGTTCACTTGATTGTATTTTAGTGCTCCTTTCCTAGATTATTCATAAACCTACTAACAAATCCCACTATATGAGCAATGTCTAGTCTTGTACACACCATATCATACATTAAACTTACAACTTCTAAATCATAGGGTACTTTAGACATGTAATTAGTTTCTTGCTACATTTTAGGACAATGTTCCTTGCTTTGTTTTAAGTGACATCCCAAAGGTGTACTCATTGGTTTTACATCTTGTATATTAAAATTGACTAAAACCTTATTGATATACTCTCCTGGAGACAATGTCAATTTTCTATTTTTCCTTTCTCTTGTTATTCTCATACCAAGTATTCTCTTTGTAGCACCCAAATCCTTAATTATAAATGAATTTGATAGTTTTTTTTTTAGCTCATTTATATCCTACATGTTAGACCCTACACCAAGTATGCCATTTGTATACAATAACAAGATAATACATATGCCATTATCTAATCTCTTAAAATAAACACAATGGTCAGAATGACATCTACTATAACCTTATTCTATCATAAACATGTCAAATTCAAAATACCACTACCTTGGATCTTGATTTAGGCCATATAAACTCTTCTTTAACCTACACACCATTTTATCCTTACCTTTGACTCCATATCCCTGTGGTTGCTCCATACATATTTCTTCTTCCAAGTCACCATGAAGGAAAGAAGTCTTCACATCTAACTGTTCAAGGTGCAAATATTCTATTGCAACTGAACTTAAAACAATTCTTATGGAGGTCATTTAAACAATTGGAAAAAAAAAATTCATCGAAATCTATACCTTTCTTTTGTGCAAACCCCTTTACAAAAAGTCTATCCTTGTACCTCTTTTTGCCTCCATAATCTATCTTCAACCTATAAAACCATTTATTATACAATGCTCTTCTACCTGTAAGCAACTAAACCAAATCCCAAATTTGGTTATGTACCAAGGAGTCCATAACCTCTTTCATGCCTTGTTCCCACTTTTTTCTAGTTTTTACCTACATTGCTTCTTCATAACTTTCTATATCACCACCATCAATCAATAATAAATAATAAAGTGAAGGAGAGTATCATTCAAGGAATCTACTTACTCTATAGATCTTCTAACTACACTTTCAAGAGTTTGAGGTACTTGTTGTTGACATTGTTTTAGTCTTTGCACATTCTAATTTTCTAGCACTGTTAGAATTTCATTTCCAGTGATTTCATCAAGTACTGTGTATTCTATATTTAGATTTTCTTGTTTCTTTCCTTGCAACTAATGTCTGTACATGACCTTCTCATTAAAGATCACATATTTACTCCTAATGATTTTGTGATTTTAAAAATCCCATAAACGGTAACCAAAATCATTAACTCCATATCCAATAAAAGTATATTTCTTGGATTTTGCTTCAATCTTGGTTCTAGTTTCTTTATCAATATGGAATATGCTTCATAATTGAAAGTCTTTAATAATAATAGTCTACCTTTTTACTTGCCTATTCTTCCTCTAGAATTCCACCATCCAAAATATTTGAAGGTCCTCTATTTATTAATTAAATAATAATATACACATCTACCCAAAACTGTAAGGGTAACCCTACATGCAATTTCATGCTCCATGGTTGTCTTGCTCATCCTTTCTAACACACCATTTTGGTGTGGTGTTCTTGGAACTATCTTTGCTCTTTTAATTCCATAGGATGAATAGTAATTATCAAACTTCTTACTACATTATTCACCTCCATTATTTGATCTAACATACTTCAACTTATTTCCTATCTCATTCTCAACCAAAGATTTCCATTTCTTAAAAGTATGAAAAACATCAGATTTTTTTCATATGCAATAAACCCAATTTTTCCTAGTTACATCATCAATAAAAGTAACATAAAAATAAGATCCACCAAGGGATGATACTTATGTCAATCCCCATACATATGTATACACAAGCTCTAACTTTTCATCTTTCTTTATTTTCCCAACTTTGAGAAAAATGACTCTCTTCTATTTTCCATACACACAGTGCTCACATAAATCCAAATCCACTTTCTTCAAATATAGTAACAAATTATTTGAATGGAGAATTTGCATCCCCTTCTCACTCATGTGCCCAAGTTTTTGGTGCCATAATTTTGTATCTACTTTTGTAGAAGCTAAAGTAATAGAAAATTCAACATTAATAGTAGATAAATATAATGTACCTACCTTCTTTCCTTTTTATATTACTAGTGATCCTTTAGTGACCTTCCACAAATTTTCTATAAATGTAACTATGTATCCCTCACTTCCCAACTTCTCTACTAAAATTAGATTTCTTCTCAACTCATAAACATGCCTCACCTCTTTTAGCAACCATACTAGTGATCCTTTAGTGACCTTCTGCAAATTTTCTATAAATGTAACTATGTAGCCCTCACTTCCCAACTTCCCTACTGAAATTAGATTTCTTCTCAACTCATGAACGTGCCTTACCTCTTTTAGAAACCATTTGTTTCCAATCTGTAATTTTATCTATATCTTACCCTTTCAAACAATTTTATAAGGTTCACCATCACCCAAATAAACCTATCCAAAATCACCTTGAACATAGTCTTGAAAATATATCTTATGACATGTAGCATGAAATGAAGCCCTTGAATTTAACACCCAAGAGTCATTAATATTATTTAACGAAAGGATTAAATCATATTAAAACATATCACCTGCTACATTTGCTTCCTAATTGTTATCTTTTTATCCATCTTCTTATTTTAATTTTTGAGACTAACAATCTTTCTTTAGGTGCCCTTTCTTCCCAAAATGCAAACACACCAATGTTCCTCTAGATTTGCATATGCCCTTATTAGAATTCCCACAATTCCTTGGGCCCTTTCCTTTATCCCTTTGTCTTCCCCTATTATCCATATTCAAAGCATTATCTGATGTCATACATATGCTTTTCCATCATATTTCCTCACTAAAAATAACACCAATAACATCATCAAACTTTAAAGTGTTTGAACCAAAGACAAAATTACTCATAGACATGACCAAGCCATTCCAAATTTTTGGTAATGAGCATAAAATTGAAAAATCCCTAACCTCATCTTCAAAGTTTACACCTACAGAGCTTAACTCTTTTTTAACCATGTTAAATTCATTTAAATCATCAGAAACAAACCCACCTTCTAACATCTCCATATTAAATAGACATTTCATAAGAAATACCTTGTTAGATTCTAAGGTTTTTTCATATACTCTATCCAATACCTTTATCACATCCTGTATTGTATTTTATTTTGAAATACTAAAGGCTATCGATGCTACCAAGAATAGTCATATTGTTCCTAGTGCCTTTTTGTCAAGAACCTCCCATTCTTTGTCCTTCATAGTCACTATATTCTTTTCTATTCCACGTAGTGGTAGGAAAATATCCTTCTGATATAGATAATCTTCCATTTATATATTCTATAATTGGTAGTTTTGGCCATTAAAATTCTCAACCTTAAACTTGCCTTCTTCTACCATTGTTCTCACTTGAACTAAGAACCTTCTTTTCCTATGATTTATCTACCAAATAAACATTTGGCTATGATACCAGTTGTTAGGAATATAGAACATATAGTAATATTAATGAAATAAAGATGAAAATAAAATGAAAAAAACATTATAAGAGATAATATATTTAATGTGGTTCACCCAATATGGGATACATCCACACATAAATAGCCAATTCTTCTCTTATTCAGTCCAATAAATGGAGGGATAAACTTGTAATAGATCTACTACAATCTCTTCTTCACTCATAAATAATGTGCCACCATGATTACAATGCCCTCATATCAAAGGAGGGTTACATATTAGGTAAAAAATTAACCAACATAATTTATACCATAAAATATGCCTCCCCTTGGACCCCCATGGTAAGCATAGTGGGGGGGGTCAAGACCCCCAACACCCCCCCCCCCCTCCCCCCATCGAACTAGGCATTCTAATAAGATCAGGCTCTACCATCCAACAAAGCCTCCCTTCATAGTTGGAATAAGAGCACTCCTCTATAAAATTTAGAATCCCAATATCAAAATCATCCTTATAACTTATAAACTAGATCAAGGGTAGTGTTCCACAAGCTACTAGATCCATCAAAAACTTCTAACAATCACCATGACCCGAACAACATGTCCTTTACCAATAGAAGTGGGACTAATAGTCACATTGTGTCCTAGACATCCATTAGCCTATCAAGCTTAGATGTCCAAAGTATAGAAAAATATGATAAATTCATTGATAGAATAATTAATTTGGAAGATGGGCTAAGTAGATTACAAACATGTTTGCATCCTTTTACCAACAACCAAAACATATCCAACCCATAGGAATAATCACTAATAGCTCCTATAGAGGCCTCTAACCTCAATAAATTTATTAGTAGTCAATCATTAATGGGGGTGATTAAGATGACCTCAAACCATTATACTCAACCTTAGTGGGTTGCATTCTATATTTACCAAGTAAACAAGCCTGTTTGAATCAAGGGTTAGCAACTAACCCCTCTAATCAGTGTTATTTTTCTCCTAGTCCTACACCAATGGTTATATACCAACTACTAATGTATATTTTTAATCCCCTCTTTTCAATCATGACTCTAACCATAATCTAGGGGACATACTTACTCATGGCATCCCTAATCCCCGTACTTCTAACATTCTTCCATCCTACCAACTCCCTCATCACAATCATATGGGAAGTTTTTACACCTATGCTCCTCCCCATAATATGGTGGCCAATAATCCACCACCTTACATACCTCCTAGTTACATGCCACCCATGTATGTTCCCCCTTCATAAACCAACCTTCAACTTCCTTATACACCTCTTAGTTATGTATTACCCACATATACTTATCCCCAACAAACACATAACCCATATTTGTCTAATATTATTCTTTTATACTATCATAGTTCTCTAAAACCACTCAATTGGATAACTAATTTTGAGCCTACTCCACACCACCCTACTAAACATCTTAGTTTCACACTAGTAATTATGCAAGTCACCCATATCCAAAACCACTCATTTAATCTTATTCTATCATGCCTTTAATAGACTTGAATTACATAATGACATATGATAAGTACTTTAAATAATCCCTAAATCATAATATATGAGGATTTATTCTATCAAATCCCCTACCTAACCTCCCCAAATTTAAGGGATAAAGAAATCCTAATGCATATGCTAATGCTATTTGATAACTTTTACCTTAGGATGGGGTGATTGTGAAAGTTTTCCCAAATACCCTTTAAGGAATAACCCTTGATTTGTATTATCACTTCCCCAAGGGGTCTATACATTATTTTCACCAACTCACGATTGAGTTCACCAAAGCCTTCAATGTGAATAAACTCCTAAATACTACCATATGATAGTTATTGCACATCAAACAAGATCATGATAAATTATCTGCCCATTTCTTTATGAGTGGAAACAAGTATTATACTCATGTACCAACATGCCACACATGGGACAAAGGTAACTATGTGATCTCTTCTTGTATTCCTTAAACAAGGATATAAGAGAAGATGTGTAAAAAATCCCCTATTGATCATATGAAAAAGTACTCAAAATTACTCTTAGAATCAATCAAGTGGTCATTGATAGTGGCCACATAACCTATGGGACTAATGGAAAAATAGGCATCCCAAACCAAAAAAATGGAGCTTATCAAAACTTTAACCAAAACAACTTTAGTAATCAAGGTCCTAAGATATCAATGGGAACTATAATGCCACCACATATCAAAACAAAGTAAATTTAGTTAATAATAATCCACCTTAGCCCATGAATAATAATAACAATGCCAATAATAATAACATGGGTTTGATGAATTAAAATCCACCACCTATCATTCATGTTATTGAATTTGATTTCCCTCCACCCCATTACACCCAATGGCAAAACTAAAACTAAGGAAAATTTTAAAATTGGTTCTAAAACACCAACCCTAATTAAAATAAATGATTTTATTATAATAATAACCAATAAGGGTTTGATCATCATGGCCAACATCAAAATACTTAAGACTATGATCCTAATTTCCACTGTGTTTTTCATAAAGTCATTGGACATGATACTCAATCCTATAGGGAATATAATAAATTCATTTAAAAATTCCCAAAATACCAATGATAAAAATTTACAAACATATTCCTAGATAATGTTAATGCAAACCCTTAAGACCAATAAACTATCCCTATATCACCTTAGAATTTTAACATGGTCATCTACCAAATCCTATTTCTAGACCATCAACAATTCACCATCCTGACCCATCCACAAGATAATCAAGCTAACCAACCCCCATTGGTACTCATGAGGTTGAGGCCTTTACCTCTAGTGTATTAAACCCTTATTTTGATCCCCAATTATGACCATAAGGAAAAAACCTACATTATAGGATTTGTAGAACTTAAAATTGAGGAAGTTGAACACATTGTTACCTACATGATAGAGTAGCATCCCACAACCCCTTACATGATAAATGTCTTGAATACTAAAACTAACCCCAAACCCATGGGGAACTATGATTTAATTTCTAATATCACAAAGACATTTTCCCATATATCTTTCCTAGAACTACTCAAGAACTCTCTATCCCATCATTTGACATTATCAATGCCTTGGGATTAGGCTATATACCCAATTTTATGCCTCTACTACAAATTCAAATCAATCATATTGATTTGGATATGTTCCCACATGGATAAAATTTTAGAGACATTGTTTACTTCTTTGACCTAAGGAGTTTATCCCTAGACATTGAAATAGCTAAGAGAGAAAATCCATCCTTATATCTACAAGTATGGATCTATAAAACTTATTTAAATTAATTTATGATCAATCATGGAGTAGCTATAAATATAGTCCCCTTTTCATTTCTTTAGAAACTTAGGTACATAGAAACCATTTATTCTACTACTAGGAACACTTTTCATGGTTATGATGGCCTCAAGTCTACCTCAATAGGGACCGTCATGCTTCTAGTCACTTTGGGTCCTAAGACCATATTGATAGAATTTTATGTGATTGATAGAGATACAAATTATAGATCCATAAGATGAAGGCAATCCCTTCTACCCTATTCCATCAAATCATGTTTTTTCACTTGGGGAAGTTTTTTTCAGTCAAGGAGACCCTTAAACCCTTGTATTTCATTTAAATGACCATGCATAAACAACCAAGGATACACATTTATTATCAATTTTCCACCAATGGTGTGGCAAAGCTCCTAAAATTGGTTGAAGATAAAGACCACCTTGATAAACTAAGTAGTTCTCTTAAGGAGGGGTACCAAAGTTCCCAAGCTTCCATCAAATGACAAATCCATAGAAAATGGAGTTGAAACAACATAAATGGTAAGTGAATCAACTCTTGTGATAGTTCCATCTATCTTGACTAAGTCTATGATTAAGATTATCAGTAGCCTTGAAAGAGATGAACTAATCCAACTTATATCTAATCCTTATAAGGTCAAAATTTATAGTCCTAACACACCTCTCAACTTAGAATCTCTTAACCCTAGTATTAAAAACCACCACTTTGGCATGATATAAATAATAGGTCATGAAGGCAAACCCACAAAATATCTTGATGATCTATATCATCAACATAACCACCCAACTCCTATCACGTAGAGGAAAGTAGTAGTTTAGATCATATTTTAAAATTTAAGATAGATAAAAAAACTATTCATCCTACCCCAGCCATTATAGAACTTGAAGGAAGAATTCATATATTAATAATATGCACCATTGAAAATATCATCAATTCTAATAATTACCCAAACATACCCAATGTTAGATCATCTTTCCCTCTTGCAAAGGAGAAATACCATAGAGATTCGCTCACCAAACTCTCCTAAGCACATTAATGGGAAAAATAATGTCAACCATGTCTCATCAATAATATTGTGAGTTTCACCAATATGACCACAAACATCTTATACAAGAAAATATTATGGAAAATAACCCATTGAATGCTCAAAAAAATTGGTCTTACCTTATCCACACATTCTAAAAAGACAAAGAAAGATAATCATGCCCTATTAGTGGTATCATGAGATTCACAATTATGCTCAAAAATGTCATATAATTTTAGGATACCTTGTTCTTAGAATTGACAGTTGAATTTATAAAAAGAAATGAGAAATTCACTAGTTCAGACCTAACTGGTTAGGCCCCTACCTAGTGATGAAAGACTTCAAAAATGGATCATATTTCATTTTCATAGTTTGTATGTTTGCCTACATATAAGATGTGTTGTTTAGTAATTATTTGGTTGTTATTGCACACAATGTAGAAACTTTCAAAATGCAACATATCACATCATCCCATTCTCACACTAACTTATTATCCCATAGAAAACATTCTAAAAATTAACATTATATTGGTTCTTTTCTTAGTTATTATGAGTAGCGTACATCTATTTTCTATACATCTTCTTGCATAACTTAGAAAGTGCTGGCCTATATTCTAATCTAGAGGCTTGTCCATGGCCAAGTCTCCTCTTATGGCTACTTTTAAATCAAAACATTTCTATGCTAAAAAAAACAAGTAAACTTTACTTGCCTATCCTGGTCTTCGGTGATGAGCCTTTGCATCTTAATAGTTCCATGGTGCTAATATTTGGGGGTAAAATATTTACAAAAATAAAATTAAAAAATATTATGGAAATTAAAATATTATTCAAATAAAAAATTCAAATTCCACATCTCTCACACTTTTATAACCTTTGGTGTTAATCTATCACATCTTACTAGTTGTGTGGGGTTAGCATTTGGGAGAGATGCCCTTACTTGACTACATATAGCCTTTGGCGATGAGCACATATGTCCTCTTGGTCACATTATACTAAGTTTATGGGGTCATACAAATAATTCAAATTCAAATTCAAAATAAATATTAAATAAGAAAGTTACCAAGTAAAAATATCTTCAATATGCATATGCCTAAAAAGGTAACTTTATCCCATTCACTGATTCTATCAGGACTAGTTATCTCTAGATGAAACCAATAAAATTAGTGTTTTGTAAGTCTAGAAATAAATACATTTCCCTTTTTTTTGTAAGGATTAGTTCATCTTCCTTTTTCCTACAAAATATTTATTTATGGTTTTCATTCTTCATCATCTCATATTTATCCTATTCTCCTTTTCAATCCTTTTTGCAAATTGAAAGTCATATTATGTGTAAATAAAACAAATGGGTCATCACTTGTAAAATAAATTATAGTACATTCATAATTTCATGCATGTTCTAAAAAATTACATCATTTTCATAAAAAAATTTCTCACATAAATAATCATATTTCATAACAATTTATCAAAAACATAGGGATACATGGTATATCATCACATGTCTAGTCATCTAAAGTGTATAAATAGAGAAGTAAACCCAAAAATTCAAGACATAACACATGAATGACAAGTCAATAAGATAAACCTTAATATATTCATATACATATATCATAATAATTGTAAAGTTTGTATAATAATGTCTCAATACAATTCACCTTTTTAGATGTAAAGTGAGTCAAACATCTCAAAAATGTTTTAAAAAATTGTATGTGTGTACACATGTTCAATAGTGGCCCTAATATCTTGACCTATTCTTACTTAAGTCATCTCCTATAAAGTTTTCATCCAATATCCTAATCCATCTATATGATTATGTGGGTTTGTGATCTCCACAAATGTGTGATAATCTAGGACAAATACATAAAATTAGTGAGAACTAAATTGGGTCTAACCCACTCCACCTATATCTAGTATATTCCTCATATCCTCTCTATGCTCATTGATTATTCTATTTTATAGATCAATTTAATCACCATCAAGATAAATATCAATAATTCCTAAAACCGATTTGTACAAACAACTTTTATTCCTAAAAAATTTTTATAGTCTTTTAAAACTAGCAGTTGTGATCTAATTTTTTTCTATTTTCAACAAGTTCCTTTCTAAACTCATGTTTTACATATTTTAGATACTATTGTGGCTAAATTAACTTGATTAATGTCCAAAACTAACAAATTTTAATAATCTTATCTTTTTGTAAGATTTTTGTATGTTGTTTTTGGTAGGTATACACCACTCAACCCTAGACTTAGTCCCCCAATAGGAAATTCATTTAATACACTCTCCCTCATGCACAAATAATTCATACTCTCATCCTTGATTTGATTACATAATACGTTTTCCTATTTTTCATCAAGTTTTACTTAATTTCCATCTTTTACCTATAAATTGCATGAAGTCTCAGTTGGTTTCAATTCACCATTTAGGTAAGTAAGGTAAGTCTTTTTAACCCTCTTTTTCCCTTCACTACACCACTTCTTAGGACAACATCCTCATAAATTCATGATAAGGCATCATCCTGAGGGGGAAATATGTATGCACACAAAAATTACATGGTACAAAATTTTCTAACAAATCCAATGATGATATAGTGATCTCTACATACATGCTTATAATCAATCCTCTTTAACATTTTATACCTCAATTTATTCTCACTTTGGTCTTGTAAAACCTAAAAAATTACTTTATTTTAGTCTCTTTTGCCTTAGTATTTGAACTACCTACTTGGTGATGGAACCACCTTAAACCATGACACTTTTTCCACTCTCCATTACAAACCACCCCATTGGTGACACTTCATTCATGGTAGTTGTGTAATCATCACTGATGAACCCATCATTTTTTTAGTGGTTACATAATCATCTTCAGTGGTTCCATAATGGAGAGTGATGAACCTATAGTGGTTTACAGTGGTTATGTGACCCTCACTTGTAAATATCAATAGTTTTATCATCATTTATTCACATGTTATTTTTAGCTTTTGAAACTCATGTTTTCACACATTTTACATGATTTTTGTCATTCATATTACTTGATCCATCCTAATTTTGCCTCTAGTTAGGACCAACTCACTTGCTCTTCTAACTTCAATCATTTTGAGTCCCTTCCAAGTTTAACTCAGTTAAACTCCTTCATGTAACCTTCATTGCTCTTCTACAAATAAGTAAATTTTAGTTTGATTATGGATTCAAATTTTTTAGTAAAGATTGGTCTTTTCAAGATATAAAAACCCTAGCCTAACTACTTTCAATTTTTTAAAATCTTTTGTTTATCTTTGGTCATCTTCATGATCATTCTACATAGTTTTTGGATAGGAGAATTCATACAAATCAGTAACTAGTTATTTTATATCTATGATTCAACCTAACCACTATTTAGCTACTCTTATTTTCAAATATTGGGTCTTTATTTTTTCCATTTGCATCCTTTGATCAGATTGTTCCAAGTATTTTGATTGAGTAACCAAGGAGCTAGCTTCCTGAGAATAGCTTATTCTATTATAACAAATCTTTGCTTCTTGTTGGTCTACACCTTGATTAGGTTGGGGTTTTCAATTTCAGTTTTGTTTATTCATTTATTTAGTTAGATTAATTTATATTATTTTTCATTCATTATATTATTTTTCATTCCAAAAAGTTAAGGATATGAAAATAAATCTTTCTTTCCCTCCTCTTTCCTACACCAAAAAAAATAGCTTAGATAATTACTATTTGTATTTACATAATAGAATATTTTCAAATCACTTAGTTTGAATCCAATCATTAGGTAAATTTTAGGTGTTGGTTCCAATTTGTACACCTCAGATGATCAACCTTGCACACTTATAGAAAATTTCAAATAGAGATGAAAAACCTGCTAGTATGTCATTGTATCCAGGGAAAGGTTTAGCATCAAGAATGGACCAGACATAGAAAATGATTGAAAGGCAACTAAAGAGGATATTGTCATCTCCCTACTAATTTTGTCTCTTCTTAAACCAATTTGAGAGTACTTATGGGGTAGCTTTCTCACTTGGATAGATTCTACAATTCAAACTCCATGGGTATTTTTGGCACAAGGAACACATATGACTAGGACATAACCAAGTTTGCACACTTCACCCATGAAGGGTTGTCACACAAAATGCATAAATACTCTAAGTCATATAAAAGATACTAAAGATATATGGTAAAGTTACTATAATCTTCATTTTAAGAATCTTCACCAACAAAGGTCAAATAAAAAACCGTAATGCTAGGATTTAAAACACAAACTGCTAGCACATTTTAAGCATGCATTTGCAAGGTAAATAACACTTATAGTATGTAATGGGTGTATTATTTATAGGGTATGATAAGGTAGGACAAGTTAGATTA
Source organism: Torreya grandis (assembly GCA_037957365.1). NCBI lineage: Eukaryota > Viridiplantae > Streptophyta > Pinopsida > Cupressales > Taxaceae > Torreya > Torreya grandis. Next base: position 1,422,394 of record JARHVA010001935.1, read on the forward strand.
TTAAAATAAAGAAGGAGGTGTGCTAGTGGTTTCCAAATAGTAGGGTACCTAGTAGTATTTCATGATAATATTCCTTAGAAGATGCAAAAAAAAACTTCAAATGCAAGATAATGGTAAATACCAAATGATCCCTGAGATATTATAACATACACTAAAAATAATATTTCAATTGTTTTTCCTTCATAAAATTTATAAACCTAAGGTACCCTAACAAGTTATTCAACAACCTATCTTTAAGTAATGAAAAAATAGTTTATAATCTAATTTTATGCTCAATATGACAACTAGTAGTGAGCACAAACTCAAATATCCAATCAAACATTCTTTTAAAACATGTCATTTCACTTCATCTATAGGAAATAACAAATAACCACAAGCACTTTCATTAACTTGAAAATAAATATTACAAACATAAACACTTCAAAATGATACCATGGGGACAAGCATAGTGAGATTGCTCTTTTGATAAGGGAGACACTAACATGCTCTCAAAGCTCACTAATGGTTATACAATTTCAACCACTTTAGTAAGGGAGACAATCTACATACAATAATTGACCCCAAAAAAATTTCTATAAAACCTAAACTTAGGGAGAATGGACACCTAGAATAGAGACCAGCTACCACCAACATCCAACAACCTTTGAATAGAGGGTAAACCCCTTATTTATAAATTTTCACCCTTCTCAAATCTGGGACTATGGGTTATAATTTGAAAAAATTACATAATAAAATTTTTCAATCCTATCAAGATGCTCCCAGCCAAAAAATGCCCTTTGCCATGCCTGAGATTTTTCTCCATTTATAATAAAATTTAATTTTACAACTACCTCTACAAGGAATGATGAGGACTCATAACCACATGGAGATGATCTTGACCATTTTCTTGCATAATTAGAGGGATAAAACAATTTAAGGAGCCAAACAAACTTTGTCCTCATGTGAAACTACCTAAAGATGCCCCTTTACACCTACTTAGAAGGAAAATTTCATGGTAGAGGCAAAACAAACTTTTTTACTATGTACAACTTCCTGGAGATACTAGTGAATGGTTGCCTACATAGTTGGAACCTTATGGACAACTACCTTCCTTTTTAAGCATTCCATGTAACAAATTACTATGTTAAGCACCGAATATATTGAGAGGGGGGGGGTGAATCAGTATATCATATATCTTATAAAAACTTTCCCTTTATCAAATTCCACTTAATCAAACATTCAATATATGCAATAAAACTCAAACAATAAACATCACACAAGATAGAGAGAGACACCAGATATAACATGGAAACCCAATGTGGGAAAACCCATAGAGAACAATCTCAAGTATATTTGTGAGAAACAACCCACAAGATCACCATACCCCTTTACCGAGTACCAACCCAGCTACAATTCATGAGCACCAACCCATAGGAGCTTCAAACCCCTTTTTTGAGCACCAACCCAGCAACTATTTGTGAGCACCAACCCCTTTATCGAGCACCAACCCAACAACAATTTGTAAGCACCAACCCACAGGAGCATCAACCCCTTTGTGTATACCACACACCTATCTCTCAATGTTGATATCTCAACAAATGATAGTTCAATACAACATCTCTTTCCTCTCTCTCACCTTTGCTCTTCTAAGCTAGATATAACAAATACTATTCATCTCTCACAATTGCTCTTCTAAGCTAGATATTACAATATCAAATCAACCTCTCTCAACCATTTTTACAAATGGCTTCTCAATCCTTTATTTATAGCTTTCCAAATGACCTTTAGCCTTCCCCTTTTGTTACCCTTCAATCCTCATGGAAAATGGCACCAATTTTGTATGACCCTTCATATTCAAGCCTTTGAAAAGTCATGTGGTGACTCTTCATGACCAAAAACGTCCTTCCATCTTTTGTCCTCATCTTGGTGACTTTTCCTATTCCTTAAGGTGTCCCTTCATGAGAAATTGTGCCCTTACTCTTTTGTCTTCACTTGGTGACTCTTGGTATTCCCCAAGATGACTCTTCATGGGAAAATGCATCCCATCCTTCTTTTGTCTTTACCCCGTGGCTCTTCGACTTCTCCATGGGCCCTTCTTTTGTCTCATATGCAACCAAAAATATATTCGTTAATATTAAATAAATATTAACTCATATTATCCAAGATATATTTATTAAAAACAATATTAAATGCAATGGGGCCTTTATCACCAATAATACTAGACCTTTGACATCAATGACAATATTTCCAACAATCTCCCCCTTTGTCATTGATGGCAACCTCAATCCTGAAACTACCACATCCTGTGACCTGCACATACTATCATCTAAAAACTTACAGTAACTCCTCCTTACTGTAGCAACTTATAACTATTCCCTGTACCTATTTTCTGCACCTATACTTGTACCTATACCTATTATTCTCCCCCTTTGACATCAATGGCAAAGGGCCTACTTGGAGCTAACACTTAGCTCCCCCTCAACTGATGTTAAACATCAATGGCAGGAAGTAATAGAAATTACTCCCAACTCCTCTTGCCGATCTTTGAATGTATCCTTTGATCGTGCCTTTGAGAAGATATCTAACAATACATACACATTGTTCCCTATCCTTTGAGCATCTACAATCAACTCATTTGAATCTTTTCTTATAATCTCACAACCTTCTTTATGAAACTTTAATGTATATCCTTGATCACATATTTGACTAACACTCAACATATTATGCTTAAGACCTTTTACATAGAAAACATTTCTAGTCTTAGTTCTACCATAATCCAAACTCAAAGTACCTTTTCCAACTATCCTGGCAGTGGTTTTATCTCCAAATCTCACTGTACCACCATTGATCTTCTTTAGAGATATGAATTTACTTTTATCTCCTATCATATGCCTCGAACATCCGCTATCAATCAACCATGGCTGATCTTTACCTTTTACATGCAAGGCTATCTGAACCATCATAGAATCTTCATGTTATTTCTTCTACCATGTACATGTCTAAACCTTCTCCCTGATGAATGGAGCTTTGAGATTATGATCCTTCTTCTTGATGAATGGAGCTTTGAATCTCTGATCCTTCTTGACTAACTCGAACACGCTTATACAATACCGAGCTATGTGTCTGAAGTTGTTGCACTTGTAGCATACTATGGTCTCTTCAACAAAGCTTGATAGAGGAGAAAAAGAGTTGTGGCTTCTGCTTGACTCTACTTGACTTTCCTTCTCCTTATTTATGAAATTATTAACTCTTTTTCTACATTCTAATTTCTTGTGACCATATCCATTACAATAAAAATAATAGCCATAAAAATAAGCCCTGTCTATATATCTCTGACTTGATTGCCTTTTGTAGATTTATTCCTTTCAACCTTCTCTATTTGGAATGTCCTCTGTATTCTTCACTTCTCCCCTTTTTGTTTCCTCTTGTGTAAGAGCTTCAACATAGCTATTTTTATTTTCAAAACTAATCCCTATTTTATCTGAATATGCTTTTTGACTTTCCAATATCTTATTTAGCATGTTAGTGCTATCTTCAAATTTTGAATCACTGACTACTTTATCACTGACTGCTTTCTTAAAATCTTATTTTAAAGAGGCAATTTCAATAACATACCTTTCACAATCTTTTCTTGCTATTTCCAACTATGTTGTGAGATCTTCTTCATTCTTCTTGGATTCTTCAAAGTGTGCTTGTAGATATTCAATCATTTCCTTTGACTTCTATTCATTTTTCTTGATCTGGCACTTTAATCTTTGATTCTTCTTCTTAATAGATTCTAACTCTTCTAAGGCACAAATGAGCTCTCCTTCCATATTCACTTCAGCTTCCTCCTCTTCTTCTTCTTGATCATCTTCATGTATGGCCATGAATAGAATATCTTCTTCTTCTAAATTTTTGACTCCACTATCTTTGCCTGAGCTAGGATCCTTAGAATACATGCTCTTCTTCTCAAATCCCTTCTTAGATTTGCCTTTGAAATTCTTCTTGTATGTAGGCTTTTCTTCTTTTTCATCATTAACCTTATCTGGGCATCCAGCTAAAAAATGTCCAATCTTTCCATAATTAAAACATTTAGAAGGTAATTTTCCTTGATAATTACCTGTTCCTCTTTTCAGCTTGCAAATGAAAAGTGATCCATGGTCATCTTCATCATCACTAGAACTATCACTTGATTCTTGAATCTTAGCTTTCTCCTTCTTTGATGTCTTGAAATCTACTTCTCTCTTTGAGGGTTTATCTTGTTCTGTCTGCATCTCATATGCCGTGAGAATACCATAAAGCTCATCCATCTTTAGCTTGGCTAAATTCTTCATCTCCTCAATTGTTGAAACCTTTGCATCATATCTCATTGGTAGAGATCTCAAAACCTTTTGCACCACCATGTTGACTCATCCAACATTTCTCCAAGACCTTGAATCTAATTTACGATTTGATCAACTCACAAAAGATAACTTGCTATATCTTCTTCTTCTTCCATCTTTAAACTTTCAAATTGCCTTGTAAAAGTCTGCATATCATAGCTTGCTGAACCTTTCCATCACCTTTGTAAATATTCTCAAGTTTTACCCAAGTTTCATGAGCAGATTTACCTTGCATAACTTTAACAAATTTAGATTCACATAAACCACATAAAATAACATTTAAAGCTTTAGCATTACATTCACTTGCCTTATTTTTTGCTAGAGTAATTGTAGATGTATGTGGCTCTTCATATTCCTCCACCATTGCTTTCCATATGTCAAATCCAAGGGCCATGAAATAAACCTTCATTCTCATGCTCTAAAAAGCATAATTTGTTCTATCAAACAAAGGTGCCTTATTTGTAGAAAATCCTTCTTGTGACCCAGCCATCGTGCTTTCCTCGATCTAACTTCAATCTATAAAACTTCTCAAAAAAGAACCTGCTCTGGTACCAATTGTTAAGCACGGGATATACTGAGAGGGGGGGTGAATTAGTATATCATATATCTTATAAATACTTTCCCTTTAACCAAATTCCACTTAATCAAACATTTAAGATATGCAATAAAAATCAAATAATAAACACCACACAAGATAGAGAGAGACACCAGATATAACGTGGAAACCTAATGTGATAAAAACCATGGAGAACAATCTCAAGTATATGAATGAGCACCAACCCACAAGAGCACCATACCCCTTTGTTGAGTACCAACCCATCTAGCAATTCATGATCACCAGCACACAAGAGCTTCAAACCCCTTTGCCGAGCACCAACCCAGCTACTATTTTTGAGCACCAACCCACAGGAGCACCAACCTAGCAACAATTCGTGAGCACCAACCCACAGGAGCACCAACCCCTTTGTGTATACCACACACCTATCTCTCAATGTTGCTATCTCAACAAATGATAGTTCAATACAACATCTCTTTCCTCTCTCTCACCTTTTCTCTTCTAAGCTAGATATAACAAATACAAATCATATTCATCTCTCACAATTGATCTTCTAAGCTAGATATTACAATATCAAATCAACCTCTATCAACTCATATTTACAAATGGCTTCTCAAGCCTTTATTTATAGCTTTCCAAATGACCTTTGGCCTTCCCCCTTTGTGACCCTTCAATCCTCATGGAAAATTGTGCACCAATCTTAGTATGACCCTTCATATTCAAGCCTTTGAAAAGTCATGTGGTGACCCTTCATGACCAAAAATTTTCTTCCTATCTTTTGTCCTTATCTTTGGTGACTTTTCATATTCCTCAAAGTGTCCCTTCATGAGAAATTGTGCCCTTACTCTTTTGTCTTCACTTGGTGACTCTTTGTATTCCCCAAGATGACTCTTCATGGGAAAATGCATCCCATCCTTCTTTTGTCTTTACCTCGTGGCTCTTCGACTTCTCCATGGGCCCTTCTTTTGTCTCATATGCAACCAAAAATATATTCATTAATATTAAATAAATATTAACTCATATTAGCCAAGATATATTTATTACAAACAACATTAAATGCAATGGGGCCTTTATCACCAATAATACTAGACCTTTGACATCAATGAAAATATTTCCAACATACTATTGTAATGATGGCTTGAGAATGATCCAATTGTCACATAAAATAGAAGATGATCCATGATCATGATTGCAAATATTCACTCTAGAATGGCTCATGGAACTTCTTCTAAGCTTTGACTAGGAAAGAGCCATCAAGTTTAACTTTTAGACCAAAGCTTTACACATACCAACATTTGGCACACCACATCAAACCCAATTGGGCATCCATAGGGCTTAAAAAATGATTAAGCTAATTAATCAACATCCAATCTAGACATTTATCACTTTCTCATGCAATCTGATACCTTTGAAAATTCCACCTCAGCTCACACTGTTGGATCATCCTTGCTTGAGAAAACATGAGTCATAGATCTTGCATGAGATACCTGAGTTCTAATTTGTGGCATGAAATTTTACCACTTATCATTTTTGTGTTTATTTGTAGGATCCTTATCTTTTAAACATTGGCTATGCATTGTTAGATCTGGTTAGGATGAGTAAATACACTCCATTAGATCATGATCTGAGGGTGGGGTGTGATTGAATATTACCTATATTTGGCCCTAAGGATGTGCCACTTGGAATCCATATGGGCTTCTTGTGTAACTTGTAAATAATCTATTTTGTTTTGAGCACCATCATGCCACATGGAAACATCTTACTTGATATTAGGTCTCATTGAACTATCAATTTCTAGCTCATATCATCAAATCCTTAGAACATACTCAAAATTTAAATCGTGCCATACAAGCTCAACACTTGTCATACCTACACTTATCCTAAGTTCCTTTGACTATTCAACTTTGATCGTGTAGTGTCAGATCATCCTGCTCTATACAAATGTGTGTTGTAATATATTCCCCCATTTGAAAATAAATAGGTACTTCATAGGGCCTAAATTTGATTGTCACATGACCATCCTAGAAATTTGAATCCTAATGACTATTTATAATGCCTTAAAATTGGCATCCATGTGCCTATTAGATCATGATCTGAGGGTGGGCATGATTGAATATTACCTATTTTTAGCCTCAAGGATGTGTAACTCAACATCCCTATGAGCTTCCTCTATACCTTAGAAATAGTCTCTTTTACTTTGAGCACCATCATGTCACATAAAAACATCTCACTTGATCTCGGGTCCCATTGAACTATCAACTACTAGCTCACACCATCGAATCTTTGGAACATGCTCAAAATTCAAATCATGCCCCATGATCTTGACACTTGTCATGCATGTGCTTGTCCTAGGTTCCTTTGACTATTAAGATTTGACCTCGCATCGTTAGACAATTTTTCTCCACGAAAATGCATGCTATTGGATCTTCCCCATTTGAAAACAAATGGCTACTTCACAGGGCCTAAATTTGACTCTCATGTGACCATCCTAGAATATTTAAATCCCAATGTTTATTTGTCATGCCTTAAAATTGACATCCAAGTGCCTATAAAAGACATACGTAAGACCATCATACCTACAATTTGGGTAGATTTCTTTGGGGACTTTTATTCTACATAAATCCTATTATTTCAGCCCTTTTGGATATGTCATTTTATCGTTAGCTTTTCTTCATGACAATTTGGTCTTGAGATTTTGTGTTCCATAGCATCCTGGTCTTTGAGAGAATTATTTTGGACATTTCTCCCACAATAATATCTCTAAAACATTGAGTATTCCTTTAGACCTTTTACATGTTGAGACAATTATCTTAGACAAAATGTTTAAAATAATTTCCCTAAAACAAATAAGCCCTACAAATTTCCTAAGGAAATCTGACTTACACTTTCCCTGAATAAATTCAATTATTTCAAACTTTTTACAAATACTTTAGTTAAAATAAATAAGTCCTTAAAATATACCCAAAATAATAGAAATATCCCTTCGGGCTTTTATCTTAGACAAAATTTATGATAGAAATAATCCTTCTACTTCGTAGCAACTTTGTTGAAAGTATCCTTCTATTTTTGAACATACCCTTCAGGAGTTTTGTTAAGGGCACTTTCCCTATGGAATTTCCCTTTGGACTTTTGGAATGGCCCTTTGCCCTCTAGACTTATCCTTTAGACTTTTTGAAGGTATCATTTAGATCCTCTGAAAGTGCCCTTTAGACTTATTGAAAGTGTCCTTTGGATCTCTTAAAAGTTCCCTTTGGAGATTTTAAAAGGGCAAAATGCCCAAAATAAGTGACCTTTCAAAAATTTATTAAAGGCAAAATGACCCTTGGGGTTTTTTGTACAAACAATTTTGTTGAAATAAAGGACTTTAGTTAGGCTTTTTGTGTGGGAACAATGCTTAAAGGGCAAGTGCCCTTCGGAATTTTTGTTGTTGATAATTTTCTTGAAACAAGTAAGGAATTGACCTTTTCTTGACATAATGTAATTCTTTCAAACTTTTTGAAGGTATCCTTTAGATCCTCTAAAAGTGTCCTTCAGACTTATTGAAAGTGTCCTTCAGATCTCTTGAAAGTGCCCTTCAAAGATTTTACAAGGGCAAAATACCCAAAATAAGTGACCTTTCAAAGATTTTGTAAAGGCAAAATGGCCCTTCAAGTTTTTTTGTACAAACAATTTTGCCAAAACAAAAGACTTTTGTCATGCTTTTTGTGTGTGCAAAATGCCCAAAGGACAAGTGCCCTTCAAACTTTTTACCACAGACAAAAAGTTTGAAACAATTAAGGACTTGACCTTTTCTTGAGATAATGCAATTTTTTTGGTCTTTTTATAATAGACAAAATGTCTAACATAAATGGGATTTACACTTTTGTCAAAATAAAGGATTTTTTCACTTTTTCTGAAGAAAATGGACTTAATAATTTTTCTGAAGGAATTAGACTTTGTATTTCTTTCAGGTTTTTTACACAGTCAAAATTCTTGAAGGGAAAGTGCCCTTCAAAATTTTTCCATGGATAAAAGGTCCAAAATAAATAAGACATTGGCCTAAGACAATAGAATTTATTTGAACTTATTATATCAAACAAAATGTCTAACAAAAATAATTCTTCAAACCTTTTATACAAGATTAAAAAACCCAAAGACTTATTTCCATCGGGAAAAGTGTTTGTGCAAAAAATTGAGAAATTCTAAAGGAAAGAAGCATATGCCAAGTAAAGACCAAATTAAGACTTAGCCAATTTTAAAGATGAACTTGACCTTTCAAAGGAACACTTGGAGATGAAATTTAGGCTAAGGACTTGGGCATTTTCACTTGACAAGGGCCCAATTGCTTTAGTGCAATTTTGGGTACTAACATTGGCTCTCACTTGGGGATGCATACCCCCTTATGGGTGTGAAAAGAATGCTAATATATAAGACTAGGTTCTAATCCATTGGGTCACAAAGTCAATACTTAACAATTTTTAGCAAACACTTATGAAGGCTTAGCAAAATAATGGTAAAATTAAAAATGTAGATTAGAATAATCTAAAAATGAACACATAATATAAAAATGAAGGGAAATTATACAAACAAGGCTTAAAGCAGAGGGGTGACAAAGCAATGACAAAAAGACAATGCACTGCACAATTTATATATAATTATAGATGGACTAAATCTAAGAAGTGTTTTGAAATGTCTACCATTGACTAACAACTCTAGTATTTCACCATCTAGATCACTTAAGAAGAAAGTATGCTCCCCAATCTAGCAATTAATAGAAAGGGACCCATCCACAAGGCATCAAACTTGCCATGTTCTCCTTTCTCCTCATGCCTATTATCCCAAAGTAGAACCAAATCACCTACTTGGAAGGTTTTTAGAGTGAACTTCCTATCAAATATTTTCTTCAACCTTTCCTTGAACTTGAGAAGTCTTTCATGAGCTTATCTTATAATTTCATCAATCTCAAAATCTAGTTTATCCTACCCTCATAGTGGTTGATTTCCTCATCATATTATAGCTGTTGCATGAACTGATAAGTAAGCAACTACAAATTCATAGGAAAAATTGCTTGAGATCTATAAACAAGCTAAAAAAGGATGTTGCCTATATCTCTCTTGGGCATGACCCTGTCAGCCCATAAATAAAACTTTAGTTGTTTTTAGTCATAGAAAAGAAAAATTTGGTAACGTAAGTATGACTAATGACACCCAATTCATAAGTCCATTTTGCTTGCTCTCTTGACCCTCTTAGGCATGTTTTTATAGTTTCCTAGTTATTTATAGCCTTCTAGACTAAACCCTTGCTAACCTAGGTTGATCTTTCCATGAGAAATCAATCCCCCTAGGTCTCCTACCCTCAGGACAACAATGCCCAAGCTTGGACTATAGTATTAAAACTCAGGGTGTCCTATTTTTGGCACTATTGTCTAAGTGCAAATTTGGTTCAAACAGTCATATTCTCCCAGATCCTTATCCTAATTCATGTCAGCCTAACACAAATTCATTTAACCCATGATCATTAAATACCCTATAAAAGGCCATTCAAATTCCATTTAGAAGGGTTGGCACTCATTTACAATAGATAAGCAAGAATAAAAGTAAGACTACTCAAGCACTATTCCCTATTCTCTACATACAGCCATCCAATAGTATTTAAAGCTTATTCAAACCTTTACACCAGTCCTGAGTCATTCCAAGTACACCCAATTTCACATTTACTTAAATTTTCATCACACTATTACACCAAGAACTTCAATGGGAGAACTACATATAACTTAATCCCTCTTGAGAGTATTGTTATGTAGGAAGTGTGCCCACACATAGGGTGTGAAGTGCATTCAATGTATCTTTTACACACTAACCCCTTTTCCTTATTTTCTAAAGTTCCATTTAATTACATAAAAGACACAGGCACATGAAGAATCATCTCTATAAGTAGTTATGTTGATAGTGAGGATCTAAAATTTGGTACATAAGCTCACACAAATGTTATAAACAAAACCCATAAAAATCATATCTCTATGAGCAGTTTGGACTATAAAAGCAAGACCAAGAATATAACACTAGATAGTAAGGTGTCCTATTTTTAATGGTCTTATCCAACTAAAAAATTAAGTCCATATCTTAGTTTTTGATAGTGTCCCTATCCTATTCCTCAAGTATCAAACTTTGTCTCTGTTAGGTTGTGGAGCTAAAAGCTTCAACCCTTTGAAAACTGAAGGAACAATGGTTGCTGAGATCCAGGAGCACCGGCGTCGGCAGCAGGACCGACATCGGCAGAGACCATTGCAGAAGGCCACCGGCGACGGCAGGAAGTCGGCCGACGTCGGCAGAACCAGACAAGCAGGGATCGATGTCGGTCGCCTGTGTGTTCCAAAAATGCTTGTTTCATGGACAGTTAGTTAAGTGAACGATGAGTTTGCATGTTGAGACCAGTTAGAGTCTTGGGCTGCGAGGATAATTGTCTAAATTAAGAGTCTAAGTTATTGTTTGAGTTAGGGATCTATTTATAGACCCATTGGCATGTATTGTTTAAGGAATGAGATAGAAAGGAAGAGTTCCTTCTAGTTGTAAGATCTGTGAGTTGCAGGTTGTTGCAATCTCATTGGGGATCTACATGTAAGTTTGGTCTTTGAATTGCAGGTTGCAGGTTCATGAGAGATCAGCTTGAAGTGCTATAGAGTGCTTGGTGTACCGGCAGGGTTATTACTGACTGGTTGGTGAGGTGAACACCAATTCTGTGTGTGAGTTGGTTGTTGGGACCATTTTTTGTGTAGGAGAGTGTGTGTGAGAAGAATTACTGTACACTTGAGGTGTGGCGAATCTCTGTAAGGTGAAAGAGTGTGGCGGCTCTTTGATGTATTCTTTTCTGTATAGTGTTAATACAAGATTGTGTATTGTCTCTCATATTCTGTGCTATTGGTGAATTCTAGTTACTTGTGTTTCTAGTTATTTCCGCATATTCAATTGCTTATATTTGGTAATCATACTGTGCTCTTTCTGAGGAGCAAGATCCTAATGGGTGGAAATAGAACAGGTGTGTTTGTTCTTGGATTTACCTCCACCCCTCCCAACAAGTGGTATCAGAGCTTTTGGTTGGGATACTAACAGATTGGTGCAGATCTGGGTAGTGTGTTTTGATTACAAGTTACTCACAGGGTTTCTATTTGAGTGGGAGTTGAGCAATGGCAGAAAATAGTCAACTACGAATGGAAAAGTTTAATGACAAGAATAGGAAAGCCTTGGTTTTCAAGGAGAAAGTGACGGATAGAGTTCAGCACAAGATGCAGAGGAATTCTGAGCAGAGCAAGGGTGATTTGGACAAGGGTTTGATCCAAAAGGAGCTCGTGGGAAAAAGTCAGGTCTCACAAGAAAAACACAGAGACCGACGTCGGCAGGAAAACCGGCGTCGGTGTCCAGACAGGGACCGACGTCGGCTATGTGCAGCCCGATGTCGGTGACTCGGGGCAGACAAGGACCGGCGTCGGCTAGGGGAAACTAACGTCGGCAAGGAGGCAGTCGCAGGGAACCGACATCGGTCGGCTGTAGACTGAGATGTGACCGGCATCGGTCACTGAGATGAATTTTGGGTGGACAGCGAGTTGTCATGGAGTCTCAAGCACCCATATGAAGGACTGAAGGTGTAAGTAAGTTCTTAAATTCGTCATTTCCCTTCTTTACACTACTTGTTGCTCACTTATGGTATAGGACCAGGAAGTTGTTGAAGAAGCAGAACAGGTAGATCCAGGAAACAGTGGGAGCTAGGCATGGATGAGGATGTGATTCCTTGGAGGAGAACCAAACAGGTGTTTTGGGTAGAGTTGCCAGCTGGAAGTAAGCACTGAGAGACGAATGGATGTTTAGGATGAAGAAGAGCGGAAATGGATACGTGAGATGGAAGATCAGGGTATATGATCTTGTATTAGCTGCAGGGCAATGGAGGTTTGATCATTGTGTTTCTCTTTACCAGGTTGGATAATATTAGCTACATTATCCTATTTTCTGTATGATGTGCTTGTTGCAGGGTTACATATATAGGTATTGCTGAACTAAAGGTAAAGCTAGTTCAGGTGTGTGTCATGGAGAATCTGGGAGCAGCAAGATTCTTTGGCATGAGTGTGATCTAGAGACATGGAGGTCTTGTTGACTTTGTTTCAAGATGATTGTGTGAAGCCGGTTAGCACACCGATGGTTAGACAGTTCACAGAATAGGTGTCTTGATTCACATAATGAGGTTGAGTGCATGGTATGTACTAAACTTGAGTTTTCCAAAGCAGTGGGAGTTATCACAAGTTTGGAGTCAATCCAGGAGAGTAATACTGAAGGGCAGTTCAGTGGGACCAGCAGCAGGTGCACATGCTATGCAGGGTCAAGTTCTTTTTCTACATGGTTGTAGATGCAGATGTGGCAGGTAATTTGGATGACAGATTTTGCACCACGGATTTTGTGGTGGTTGGTCTTCAAGAGTGATCTTGAGGAGGGATACAAAGCCAAGGGAACAAACTAGACGGTGTACAGGTACACGTACAGGTTGCAGCTGTTTATCTCCAAGTGGGAGATTGTTAGGTTGTGGAGCTAAAAGCTTTAACCCTTTGCAAACTGAAGGAACAATGGTTGCTAAGATCCAGGAGCACTGGCGTCGGTAGCAGGACCGACGTCGGCAGAGACCAGTGCAGAAGGCCACCGGTGACGGCAGGAAGTCGGCCGACATCAGTAGAACCAGACAAGCAGGGACCGATGTCGGTCGCCTGTGTGTTCCAGAACTACTCGTTTCATAGACAGTTAGTTAAGTGAATGATGAGTTTGCATGTTGAGACCAGTTAGAGTCTTGGGCTGCGAGGATAATTGTCTAAATTAAGAGTCTAAGTTATTGTTTGAGTTAGGGATCTATTTATAGACCCATTGGCATGTATTGTTTAAGGAATGAGATAGAAAGGAAGAGTTCCTTCTAGTTGTAAGATCTGTGAGTTGCAGGTTGTTACAAGCTCATTGGGGATCTACATGTAAGTTTGGTCTTTGAATTGCAGGTTGCAGGTTCATGAGAGATCAGCTTGAAGTTCTATAGAGTGCTTGGTGTACCGGCAGGGTTATTACTGACTGGTTGGTGAGGTGAACACCAATTCTGTGTGTGAGTTGGTTGTTGGGACCATTTTTTGTGTAGGAGAGTGTGTGTGAGAAGAATTACTGTACACTTGAGGTGTGGCGGCTCTTTGATGTATTCTTTTCTGTATAGTGTTAATACAAGATTGTGTATTGTCTCTCATATTCTGTGCTCTTGGTGAATTCTAGTTACTTGTGTTTCTGGTTATTTCCGCATATTCAATTGCTTATATTTGGTAATCATACTGTGCTCTTTCTGAGGAGCAAGATCCTAACAGGTGGAAATAGAATAGGTGTGTTTGTTCTTGGATTTACCTCCACCCCCTCCTAACAGTCTCAGATGCAATAGTCTAGAATAAGCTAAGTCATATTTTATCTCACTCATTACTATTTTTATAAAAGGCAAAAATATAATTTGTTTAAATAAATCAGTGGCTTAATTATTACATATTATTTACTGAGTTTATCTACTTAGACCCATTTATTATTTAGGAATTAAACACCTAATTTCTCAAAAATAATAAATCATTGTTCCCCTACATCTTATTATTTTCTTCCAAAGTTCATTTAATGATTTTGAGCAAGTTATCATTACTAGATTTTGATTGCCCATTCCCTTGAGGATTGTAGTTAGAAACATAGGTAAATTCAATCCCATACTCTTTGAATAATTCCACTAAAGGTTTAGATTTAAGCTCATAGCATTGTAAATAATAAATTTGATAGGCACACCAAATCTATAAATAATTTGATTTAACAAAAAATCCATTACTACCAGTGTGTCACCTTCTTTGTAGGGATTTCCTCAACCCATTTTGTGAAGTATTCAATTGTAACTAGTATCCATCTAAGTCTAGCACTTGAAAAATCATTAATTTATCTAATGAAATCCATTCACGATTATCTGAACTAGCCTTCAATTATCATAGGATATGAAGGAAGAGAATTAGAAGATTTCATCCTTCCAATAAAGTGATGACATTTCTCATCCTTTCTAGCTATCTGAGCAACATATTTGAACAATGATGGCCACCAATAACCAGCTCTCAAAATTTTATTATTTGTGACTTTAGTTTCAAAATGGCTATGGCATACTCCATTATGTAAGTCTTCAATTAGGTCAGTAGTTTATTCTTCTACCATGCATTTAAGGAGAACCCCATCCAGATTCTTTCATGCTAGCCCATTCTCAGTCAAAAGATATTTTTCGGACACAAGTTTGAGAGTTATCCTTTGATTCTTATCCAAGTTATGGGGATAATTTATATTTTTATAGTAAACAATATCTCTATACCATGAAGACATGTTAAATTAAATCAAGGAATCATCAACATTGAAAACAATAATGTTTACCTCAATAGCTTAAAAATTAGTCTCAGCCATAATCTTGGCTAGACCCATCCCTCATATTAAGTTAGTGGTAAAGATATCAATATCATACTCTTGAAACTTATTAACCCACCTGCATCTCTTATTGGACACTTCAATCTAAGTCAAGATGTCTTTCACCATGGTGTGTTGGACATAATCAATGATCCTTGAACTCATAATATAAGGCATAAATGTCTTGACAAATTTTAAGAGAGCAAAATCTTGTTTTTCCATAATGGTATAATTTAGCTTAGGACCTTGCATAGATTTTCTAAAGAAATCTATAGGTTTCTCATGACACTTTTCATTATTTTGCAATAGGCTATCAGTAACATTATTATATGATGCAAAAAAGAATATCTACAATGGCTTAGTGTAAACAAGGTTGGCTAAAATAGGGGTAGTCTTCAAAGCTCCCTTGATATCATTACATGCTTGCACTACCTTATCTTCCCCCTTGATGATTTGGTCCTTCTTCATCATGGACATAATAGGTAGAGTAATCTTTGTAAATTTGGACATAAACCTCCTTAAAAAATTAACTTTCCCAAAGAAGGACTGAATTCCCATTTTGGACTATGGGATAGGCACTTTATCAATGGCTTCTACCCTTTTGGGGGAAATCATGACACCATCCTTAGACACTATATATCCCATCAACTTGTCCTTTTTTACTCCAAAGTGGAATTTCTTAGGATTAAGAAAAATTCCAAACTACTTACATCTAATCAATACTTCCTCTAGATGCTCCAAATGTTCTTCTCTAGTCTTGGAGTACATAATAATATTATCCTGATACACAGCTATGAAATTGTTAATTATCCCTCCAAAATTAACATCTATAGCTCACTAAAAAATTATAATGATATTAAATAAATAAAATGCATCCTCATATATACATGTGTGCCCCAAGATGTAGAGAATATAGTCTTGTATATCTTAGTGTCCTTCACCACAACTTGTTTGTATCTTAAGAAACCATCTAATGTGGAAAACATCTTTGATCCAATAAAACTTCATAGTAGGTTCTCCATATTGGGTAGGGAATAATTATATTTTAAATAATATTTATTCAAATTTCAAAAATACACACATAGGAGGATGTCACCATTCTTCTTCCATATAGGGACTAAATTTGTAACCCATGATGAATACCTTACGGGCTAAATGATTCCACATCCCTCAGATTATTTAACTCATCCCAGATCTTAGTGGCCAAGATGGGATTAATGGGCCACTATTTCTACCTAAAAGTCTTGCTATTAGGATATAATGGGATGCCATGCTATAATAGGTCTTCCATATATTCCTTTAGCTCAGAATAAGATCATGCCAAATAATCCTAGTACTTTTTGAGTAGTTGCATGTAAGTTCTTTTCTCAGTTTCACTTAGGTGAGTACCTAGCCAAACCTTTCTTGGATTCTCATGAGAGCCCAAGTTGAACTCAGTCACATCTTTTGAGATGAATAAGTCCCTTGATTTGATTCTATCATCTCTATCAAAAGATGCTTCTAAACTTACCAATGCCCTTGGGAGCATGTTTGTCTTCAACTAAATGATGTATTTCCCAAATAGGGTTTCTTTCTCATCACAAGCTTGAACCATAAATTCCAAGTCTATGAGTTGATCATGGAACTCAAATTCACAATTTAGAAACCTCTTAATCTATTCATCATCTTCAAAAAATTATCAATGATGAATATTTTCTAGGATATAAGGCCTAACAAGAACCTCCACTTGATAATAATAGTGAGGGTTTGTATTTGCAATATAAAACTAAGCACCTAACCCTACAAATTTGTAAGTTTCCTTTTTGAAAATTCTATCATGATAACAAAGATTGAATGCATCAAATAATTCAAGAAAATCCCAAACAACATTTTGATATTGTTTCAATCATTTATTCTTGGTGGCATAAGCATTGTGGATATGCTTAACCACTAACTCAAAATCACCCTTGAAAATCAAAAATTTAATTACATATTCATGGGCAATCTTTAAACTAAGCAAGAGTGGTTCACACTCATTAGTATTGTTAGTGAACTCAAAGGATAGCTTGAAATAAAATATAAAACTTTTACCATTAGGGGCATAGAAAAAAACCCCATCTACATTTCCAAGATTAGAGAAAGCCCCATCAAAACACATCTTCCAAACTTCACCTTCTTTATCAAGTTTAACATCAATGACAATTGGTTATTTATTAGAATAAACATTCCCAACAAAGTTCCCCAATCCAAAATCTATGTACAATACTTTATTTAGAGCATGATTTGGATCTTTAAGTACATGCAACATCTTCTATAATGGTTGACCATCTTACCCTACAACATAATGATGGTATAATATAGGTCCATCTATCACTTCCACCCATGCTAGAAGCCCATTTTCATGATATTAGCATCCCCCACTTAGGTAGATATTCTACAACTACCACATCCATATTCAAAAACATTCGTAGATGCATTACTAGCTATATAACTAATCCCTTAACTTGTCACACAACTGGTACCTCTCATGATTCCATGGCATAACATTTTTTAAAGGCTGACGTAATATTTACTCAAAGATAGTTTAGGTCACCCAAGGGTATCACATTGAAAGAAGATCTAGAATCAAACATACAGTTGTGGACAATTAGGCCATTGATCAATAGGGTTATATAACATGGCTCCACATTCGGTTGACTCTTTATAAGTACAATCCCCAAATAGACCTCCAGAGAAGGTTCAACAACCTCTTATGATTCTTCATCACTTTCTAAGGGTGGTCGGGGCAACTCAATTTCATTCGTAACATACCTCTCACCAAATTCCAAGTACTCAAAAGTCCTACTCCTATGTTTAGGTATTCATAATAATTCAACAAGTGTCACAGTGATTTTTATTTGACTCAACACTTGGGACATATCACATATGTTATACTGAGGAAGAAGAGTATTTAGTGGAAGGATAATAACACGTTCAATTGGGATACATTCACTTAAAATTTGAAGTGGATTAGGCTGGTATGGATTAACATTCTTGGTAGTATTTTTCAAGGGTAGACTTTGTTTAACCTCATTAGCACCCTTAGGGGTACTAAACAGTATGGGTACTCTATTCTTGGATGGAACACCTCTAGGATTAGAAACTTGGGAAATGGGTATTGTTTTGGAAACATTAGGGATTGTTGTAGTTTTTTTAGCCTCCTTATTAGCATCCCCTACCTTTAGATTTGCAGGGGCAGTGTCTTGAGGAGTAGTAGCTTGATACTTTATTCTCAAGTGATATTCATTTTCTTGGGTAATTATTGCATTAATTAGCAGTTGTCTATCCTCAATTGATGGAATTCACCCATAATATTTATTAATAATCATAGAGCATAAGAAATCAAAATCATGAATTGTTAATTCATATACTTATTCCAAATTAACATCACAAGTAAATTTAGGAGTTGGGACACTTAATTTTTATATTTTACTCCAAAATTTATTAACAGTGGAAGCACTCAACAATTCCATGGAAGCAGATAATTCACTTTGGGGGCTTTCACAATTGAACATCAAAATCTCATCAACAAATGATGCAAACTCAAATTCATCCACATCTTCATCAATCAGTTTAGTTATATCACATGGGGGATGTGTAAGGAAGCACTTGTCACACCAATCAATATCAATGTCATAATATATAGCATTCACATTCACATTTAAAGGATCAGGCACTTATTTTTCAACCCTTCTATTTTGATTTCTATCTATTCTTTCATCTCTTGTAGGCCTCTTCCCCTTATCATTGTCTTGAATATGGAAAGTAGGCCCCCTTTGTGCTTGATTCACATTTGGATCACTTTATTAACTGGTAGATACATGAGGGATCCCCTTATCATCCCTTTCCAACTTTTTGACATTTATTTGATATCTGAGGCCAAATTTTTAATAGTCTCCTCAAAGCTAGTCATCTTAGTAGACTATTTTTTTTGGATTGAACAATTTTACATCATCCCACTTGTTCATGGGCTTTCTCATAGCCTTTATATTATTCTCAATTTGGATGGCCTTATTGAATTCCAACCATAGGTTCATGGGAGACTTATCCTTCAATTAGTACACATCCTTCTTATCAAAGGCATCATAGTAATTTATCAAGCACATTGTGTCACTAGGCCTGTTGTTTTTAGGTATTTGCATCATAGATTTGTTGAACCATATATTGAAGTCTTGAACACATTCATTAATATTATTTTTTATGTTTTCAAACTCAACCAAAATAAACTTTAGATCAATTATTTCACCATACTAAATCCTAAAAGCATTCTTCACCTCTTCCCATGAATCAATGCATCCATGGGGAAGGGAGTTGAACCAATCATGATAATCCTCTAATGTGTGTACAAATAACATAATGCACATATCCTCATACTCAACCTCATAATCTTCAATAATATTTTAAAAATCCCTTAAATTCTAATCACTAGTCATTGCATTATTCCCTTAAAACTTTGGGAGGCATTTCCTTACTTTATTTAGGACTTCATTAGGATAACTTGGAATTTCATCAAAATTTATAGGTCTAAATCTAGGAACATGGAATGTTAGACTCTCATTCTCATCTTGATCCTTATGCCTCGTGATTGGTTTAATGGAAGGTTCAATAACAAATGGCAAAGGGATATGAGGGGGTGAATGAGGTGGACTTGGTGCGTCAAACTTGGGAGGGATTCATCTAGTTAAGAAGGAGATGGATAATACATAGGACTATATGTTTTAGAGTTACTAGGAGAGATATGATAGTCCTCAATAATAGGATGGTCAACAAGAGCTTCAATATTTTTGGAATCTTGACAACCCTTAGTAGCTAAAATTTTCCCTTCAATAGGCCTCCAAACTTGTCCCCTTCTCCTTTAAGGAATACCTAAATGTGGAATGAGATTTTTATATGGGTCACCTTTGAAATATGATCTTAATCCTTCCAACTTTGAAAATAATAAAATACTAAAAGCTTAAAGTTAGAAAAATATTTATAAGAGGCACCAATCTTCCTTGAATCTAGAAAATAAATTTAGAGTCACCACTAGAATCAAGCTTCTAGAATATAATAGTTGACAAAATATTGTGATACATGTTGAAATTAAACTTAATGAAGATTAATAAGATAGAAAAGAAAGACACTAAAATTTTTAGAATAATTTTCAAAAGGGATAAAACACCTTTCAACATGCAATGTTAATAGTTATTTGTAATAGACTCAGTAAAAGTCAAATTATCAAACCCTAAAACTTCCAGGCATGTCCCTAGTGGAGTGTTATAATGTTGATAGCCAAGTTAGTCAAATTAGTGCAGTAACAATAGAGAACTTCATAACATGAAATACTTTCATCTCTCTACAAGATTCCCTAGCAACATAAGTAATTAAGATTTCAATTTATTCTCTAGCAATGATACCAATTGAGTGTTGGTTCCCAATTGTACCCACACTTGGCCTTGCACACTTATAGAAAATGTCAAATAGAGATGAAAAACCCACTAGTATGTCATTATAGCCAAGGAATGGATTAGCATCAAGAATGGAATAGATGTATAAAATGACTAATAGGTACCTACAAAGGGTATGGTTAGCTCCCTGCTACTTTTGATGCCTAAACCAAGGTGAGAAGACCTATGGGGTAGTTTGATCACATGGAAAGATTCTACAATTTAACCTCTATGGGGATTTTTAGCACAATGAACACATATGACCAGGGCATAACCAAGTTTTCACACTTCACCTATGAAGGGTTGTCATACGAAATACACATTTTCTAAGTCGTATAGAAGCTGCTAAACACATATGAGAAAGTGACTGCAATATTCATTTGAATATTCTTCAACAAGAGAGGTCAAATAAAAGATTGAAATGCTAGGATTTAAAACACAAATTGAAAACACATTTTAAGTATGTAATATCTTATGTATTTACAAGGCAAATAACACTTATAGTATGCAATGGGTATATTTTTTACAAGGTAGGATAAGTTATATTATTAAAAGAATGAAGGAGGCATGCTAGTGGTTTATAAACAATAAGGTATCTAGCAGTATTTCCTGACAATATTCCTTAGCAAAGATGTAGAAAAAAAATTCAAATGCAAGATAATGGTAAATACCAAATGATCCCTGAGAGACTAGAACATACACTAAAAATAATCTTTCAAATTCTTTTCCTTATTGAATCCATAAACCTAGGGTGCCCTAACAAGTTATTAACAACCTATCATGAAGTAATATATAAAGATTTTATAATATAAATATATGCTTAATATGATAACTAGTTCTGAGCACAAACCCAAATATCCAATCAATGATTCTTGAAAAACATGTCATTACATTTCATCTATAGGAAATAAAAAAGAACCATAAGCACTTTCACTAACTTTAAAATAAATATTACAAACATCAACACTTCAAAATGCTACCATGGGGACAAGCATGGTGATATTTATCTTTTGAAAAGGGAGACATGAACATGCTCTCAAACCTTGCTAATGGTTATATAGCTGCAACCACCTTAGCAAGGGAGACAAAATATACACACAATAATTGATCCAAAAACAACTCTATATAAACTAAATTTAGGGAGAATGGACACCTAGAATAGTGACCAGCTACCACTAATATCCAATAACCTTTTAATAGAGGGGAAACCCCCTATTTATACATTTTTCACTTTCTCAAATCTAGGACTATAGGTTACGATTTGCAAAAAAACAAAACAAATTTTTCTAGTCCTGTCAAGATGCTCCCAATTATAAAATGCCCTTTGTCATTCCTAAAATTTTTGTCTATTTTCAAGAAAAATCATTATTACAACTTCCTCTACAAGGAATGATGAGGAATCACAACCATGAGGAGATGATCTTGACCACTTGATTATATATCTAGAGGGAGAAAATAATTTAAGGATCCAATAAACTTTGTCCTCATGTGGAACTACCTAAAGATGCCCCTTTATACCTACTTGGAAGGAAAATTTTTTGGTAAAGGTTGAACAAACTTTATTACTATGTGAAACTACCTGGAGATGTCTCTTCTACTTTGAGCACCATCATGCCACATATAAAAATCTCACTCAATCTCAGGTCTCATTGAACTATCAACTACTAGCTTATACCATCAAATATTTGGAACGTGCTTAAACTTTAAATCATGCCCCATGAGATCGACACTTATCATGCTTATGTTTGTCCCTAGTTATTTTGACTATTCAACTTTGATTTCACACTGTCAGATCATTTTGCTCTATGAAAATGCATGTTGTTGGATCTTCCCCCATTTGAAAACAAATGGATACTTCATGGGGCCTGAATTTGAATCTCATGTGACCATCCTATAACATTTGAATTGATCTAGGTAATAATTCAGGTGATGGTTCTACCCTAATTGATGACAAAACCTCTAGGAGCCATAAATTTTGCACCATAGCTCCAATTGACTCCCCATTTAAACCGTTGGAAAGATAAGAATGAGGAGAAAATGATGAGATAGAACCAAGCTCTTCTTAGTGGATTTTGATCCCTAAACTCAATGGAAGTTCCCCAAATTTTAATTTTATTAGTGTATTCTAAAAATAGTAATTTATTGAATTTTGTATTATTTTAAATCATGGAATTAAAAACACTTAATATCACTCAATATTGGTGACCTTCCACATCCTCCTCCTACTTTCAAAATGTGTGTAAATGAAGATGTAACTTGAAATGGAAATCAGACATCTCTTCCTAGAGATAAGTATATAGTTGTATTTTGATTTTGAGTAATAAAACATATCTTCTCAGAGAATTCATTGTTACTATGTTATTTTCATGTTCTTGAAATATCTATCAATCAAAGATTCTACATTTTAGATCAATGGTATCAGAGCGGTTTGTCTTGAGAGTGTATGATCCCAAGGATGAGGTCAAGCTACAAAAAGCTTGGGTGTAAAATAATAGAGCTTCCAAACTATCCACCTATTCACTCCAAATGACTTCAAATGGTGGAAGACAACAAGACATCTGATCCCTTCAAGGAAATGGTGAATGAAGCCCTCTAATGGTAACAAGCATAGATGCTATAATAATTCACCCAAATTATCCAACAACTCCTGATGCAAAATTATGGCTCCTCATCTACACTTCCTACCTCATCATCCATGGTTCATCCTTTCAGTGCCCCAACACCCTTCAAGGTTGAGGTGAATTTTGATATCCCTACATTTGAAGCCAAAATCAATGCTGATGTAGTAGAAATTTTTTTAGATCAATTATCTTCCTACTTCTCTATAAATAAATTCACTAATAGAAAAAAGATCACTTTTGCTCTTTTGAAAGCATCATTGCCCATGAAAAATTGGTGGGAAGTGTACAAAAAGAGGTTTACTATAGATGACATTGGCCTTGAGGTGGAACCTACCTGGGATGATATCATGGAAGCAGTAAAGGAAGAATACTATCCCATTAGAGCATATGATGATCTTTACATATAGTGGAAACAACTTTTCCAAGGTAAGGACCAATATATTCAAGATTACATAGACATTTTCCATTCTCTATCTAAGACTCAAATATCATGGTGGAATACAATGGTACATATGGGGGAGATGGAACTCTTCAATTTGGAAACCCTCAATCAGGCATACAAGTTTGTAGTTAAGATTGAGTAAAAGCATGGAAGAAAGAATATGAAGAGTCAGCCTTCGAAATGGAAAAGTGATAAGGAAGATCAAACACAAGGCTAAAATTGGAAGCAAAAGGAGTTTAAAGATAAGAAACCCTAGAAAGGGAAGATTGGAAAATGGTGTGACTACCACAAAACTGGAACTCATTTCAAAGAAGAATGTCAATCTATCAAGTCACTAATTTTTGAGTCACAATACTCAACATCTACTGCTCTATCTCATACACAACCTACAGTCAAAGAGGATGAAGAAGAGATAGTAGATGTTGAGCCTGATACCCTCATTACTTTATCATAGACCCACAAGGAAAGGCTAGATGATAAGGAAAGATTGTTTCACTCCAAATTATGGGTAAAAGATAAGCCTCTGAATTTCATTCTTGATAGTGGGAGTTAAAAGAATTTAATCTTTGCTAAAGTTGTGAAAAGTATAAATCTATCTATGAAGTCTCACCCAAAGCCATATAGTATTATATGGTTGAGCCCAGGGAGAGACCTATATGTCACCCATCAATGTCTTCTTTCGTTTCAATAAAACCTTTCCAAGATTAAGTTTTGTGTGATGTGGTTAATCTATATGTTTGTGATGCACTCCTTGGTCATCCATTCATGTATGATCAACATGGCATCTATGAATCATGAACCTAAAGAATCACCTTTACTCATTGAATGTGGCACTATAGGGTACCAGAGGTACCACCTCCCACATCTATCTCCCTAATTAGTGCCAAGAAACATAAGAGATTGGTGGAGAAGACAAAGTAATTAATTCTCATGCTTTTCAAACCATAGAAATCTAAGAAGGTTGGTGTTGCATTATTAACTACATAATCAACACAATAATAGAAGCAAATGGGAAAAATAATAGGAGAATATAATGACTTATTCAAGTCACCCATGGGAGTTCCACTGCATTGTCAGGTAAAACATTCTATCAATTTGATCCCAAGATCACCTTTGCCTAACAATCCTATGTATCATAGATCAATTTTGGAGAATAATGAGATAAAAAGATAGATTCAAGAATTGATCCAAAAGGGTCACATCAGGCCAAGATCTTCACCCTGTGGCAACCCGATTGTCTTGGCACCAAAGAAATATGGAACATGGAAGATTTGTATTGACTATCGAGCCCTAAATAAAATCACTGTGAATAATTAATACCCCTCCCTAGGATTGATGACCTACTAGACCAACTCCATGGTGAGAAGTTATTCACCAAAATTGATCTCAATTTTGGCTATCACCAAATTCCCATCGATCCCATTGATGTCTGGAAGACTACATTCAAATCTAAGGAGGGGCTCTTCGAATGGTTAGTTATGCCTTTTGGCTTAACTAATGAACCTAAAAACTTCATGAGGATGATGGATGACATCCTATAAACCTTCACCAACACATTCATGGTTGTCTACCTAGATGACATACTCATCTACAACAGAACGTGGGAGGAACATCTGTAACATGTTTGTAAGGTGCTTCAAACTATTTGGGAGCATAAGTTGTATGCAAATCTTGATAAATGCATATTTGAGATGAAAATAATTTAGTACCTAGGGTATGTTGTGAATGAGTAAGGGGTCCATGTCGATTTAGAGAAGATTTAGGTTATTCGAGAATAGCCTACACTAAGGATGCTCATAGAACTTCATAGCTTCTTCGGTCTTACAAATTTCTATCACAGGTTTGTTCTTTGATTCTCACATGTTTCTTGGCCACTAACCCAAGTGACTAAAGGAGGATCTAAATCTATATTTTAGTGGGGAAAAATACAACAAAAGGCATTTGAGAATTTGAACAACAGACTTTGTTCAACCCCTATTCTTTCCTTACCATATTTGCATCAACCTTTTGAGTTGATGACATATGCATCCAAATATGCCATGGGAGATATCATCATGTAACATGGTCATCTTTTTGCATATCACAATGAAACTTTTACTAATATAATCAAGAAATACCCAACATATGATAAGGATCTCTATGCCATTATGTAAGCCTAAAAATAATGGAAACACTACATCTTGGGGAAAGAGACAATCATCCACATTGACCATAGACTATTTGAATTCATCTAGACATAGAGAAAACTACAAAATGAGAGGCACCAAAAGTGGGCCACATATCTATAGAAATTCCATCTAGTAATCAAAAACAAAAATTGGAGCTCAAATATGGTTTTAGATTGTCTGATCCACCCACTAATTACTACACTCACAATAGTTCTTGACCTGTGTGAACATGATACTACCACTTGGGGTGCTCTATATGAAGTAGATCTTACCTTTTCTGATACATATCAGGTGCTTTAAGAAGGTAAACATGTTTGTGATTTCTATTTACAAGATAATGTCCTCTATCATATGGGGCATATCTGTGTTCCAGCTGTAGAGCAATAGAAGATTATGTGGGAAGCACATTTCAATAAGACAACTAGACACTTTGGTGTAGAAAAGACATTGTAAATTCTTTAAAAACACTTCTACTAGCCCCATATGTGAAAATATATGGAAAGGTACCTCAAATATTGCACCCCATGTGTGATAGCCAAGCCAAAAAATAAGAAGCAAGGATTTTACATGCCATTGCTAGGCTTTAGGAATCTATCTCAATAGATTTTCTCTCAGGTTTGCCCACTTCAAAACATGGCAAGGACTATATTTTTGTTGTATTTGATCATTTTTCAAAAATGGCTATCATGATTACTTGTAAGAAAAATATATCTATTAAAGAAACTACTCAACTATATTTTAGTCATGTATGGCTCCATTTTGGTCTCCCCAAGTCCATTATCTCAGATCAAGATACTAGGTTCCTAAGCATCTTCTGGTCTACTCTATAGAAGATTATGGATACCAAGCTGATAAAGTCCATAGCCTTCTATCCATAGACTAATGTTTAGATAGAAGTGGTGAACCACTTGATTATTCACATGATTCGGATGTATCACTCCAAACATCCATGCACATGGGATGAGGGGATTCTTTTCATACAACATGGATACAATTGAGCCTTGTACATCTCAACAAAGCATAATACATTCTAAGTATGATTCAAGTTCTAACCTATGGTACCAATTTATATATTTGTTCCATTCTCCACCATGGAATACACACCTCATGGGAGATTTGAGGTAGTAAAAGTAACAAAGTTCATTGAATAAATGTGACACATCCAGTAGCAAATTCATGACATCTTGGAGAAGATGAATTAGAAATATAAGCAATGCCATGATAAACATAGGATTACACACCATTTTGTTGTGGGTGATAAGGTTTGGTTTTATTTTTAAAAGTAATGACTTGCGGGCCCACATAGAAAAATTTATCCTCTATAATATGGTCCCTACACCATCACCAAAAAGGTTGGAGAAAATGCTTTTGAGTTGAACCTACCAGCCTACCTTGGTCTGCATCCAATATTCAATGTAGATCTCCTCAAACCATATCATCCACCTCTGTTAGACACTTTAGTCATAGTAGAACAACTAGACATTGATGAGCTTGATCCATAGAGTTTTACTCCAATGGAAGTGGATCAAATTGTGAACACCTAGATGAAGACAATAAGATGACACTCTATTCCATTTTATTGGGTGGTCAAAAGGGGATAGCTTAGCCACCAAGGTGAGTGGCTCATAGAGAATCAAATTAAGACAAAAATGCCACACCTAATGAGGAATATTGACACAATGGGGACCATTTCTTATCAAGGAGGGAGGAATGATCTGAGCAATAATTCAAGTGACAATTTAGGTGATGGTTCTACCCAAATTGATGATGGAACTTTTGGGAGCTATAAATTTTACACCATAGCTCCAATTAACTCCTCATGACTATCAAATATGTCTATAAGACTGTCATACCTACAATTTAGGTAGATTTATTTAGGGACTTTTGTTTCACATCAATCCTATTATTTTAGCCCTTTTGGATTGGGCATTTTGTCTTCAACTTTTCTCCACAACAATTTGGTCTTCATCTTTTATGGTTCATATCATCTTGGTCTTTGATATAATTATTTTGAGAATTTATCCCATAATAATATATTTGAATCATTCAGTATTCCTTCAAACATTTTACATGTTGAGACAATTATCTTGGATAAAATGTCTGAAATAATTTCTTTGAAACAAATAAGCCCTACAGTTTTCCCAAAGAAATATGACTTTACACTTTCCAAAATAAGTTCTTCACAAAATTACCAAAGGGTAAGTGCCCTTTAGATTTTTTTTCATAGATAAATTTTTTGAAACCAGTAAGGACTTGACCTTTTCTTGACATAATGCAATTCTTTCAGACTTTTTGAAGGTATCCTTTGAATCCTCTAAAATTTCCTTTTAGACTTATTGAAAACATCCTTCAGATCTCCTAAAAGTGCCCTTTGAATATTTTGTGAGGGAAAATTTCCTAAAATAAGTGACCTTTCATGGATTTTTCAAAGGCAAAATGAGCCTTCAATATTTTTGTACAAACAATTTTTCTAAAATAAATGACTTTTGTCAAGCTTTTTGTGTAATCAAAATACCTGAGGGGCAAGTGCCCTTTGAAATTTTTTCCATAGACAAAATTTTTGAAACAAGTAACGACTTGACCTTTTCCAAACATAATTCAATTCTTTCAAACTTTTTGTAGCAAACAAAATGTCTGCCAGAAATAAACTTTACACTTTTGCTAAAAGAAAGGACTTTTGCACTTTTCTCGAAGAAAATAGACTTGACAATTTTGCTGAAAGAATTAGACTTTGAATTTATTTCAAGCCTTTTGTGTAGGAAAATTTCCCAAAGGGCAAGTGCCCTTTCGAATTTTTTCATAGATAAAATTTCTACAATAAATAAGACATTGGCCTAAGA
This sequence comes from Torreya grandis, assembly GCA_037957365.1. Taxonomy (NCBI): domain Eukaryota; kingdom Viridiplantae; phylum Streptophyta; class Pinopsida; order Cupressales; family Taxaceae; genus Torreya; species Torreya grandis. Next base: position 1,451,268 of record JARHVA010001935.1, read on the forward strand.
TAATAAAATTTATTTGAACTTATTGTATCAGACAAAATGTCTGACAAAAATAATTCTTCAAACCTTTTATCCAAAACAAAAAAACAAAGACTTATTTTCATTGTAAAAAGTTTTCATATAAAAAACTTGATAAATTCCAAGGGAAATACACATATACCAAGTAAAGACCAAATTAATACTTAGCCAATTTTAAAGATGAACTTGACCTTTCAAAAGAACACTTGGAGATGGAAGTTGGGCTAAGGACTTGGGCATTTTCAATTGAAAAGGGCCCATTTGATTAATTGAAATTTTTGGTGCTAACATTAGGAACAAATAAAATATGTTTTAGTTTTAAAAAAAATCATTTTCAATTTTAACAAGCTTACATTCACCAATAAACAAGCACACATACACCAATAAAAACTCTACAAAAACCCAAGTAAAAAAAAGTATAGATCTTGGACTTGATTTATTTAATTTTTGTGAAGTGATAAATTTCTTTTATATCATAAAATTATAAAATAATATATTTTATATCATCCTTATTCAATATTAAATGATTCAAACCTAGTGTGCATCCACCTAGAAATTCCAAAACTCGATCTAGATTCCATTTACAAAGAAAACTCCTAGATAATTTTTAATATTGTTGCTTAGGATATATATTTAATTTTGAATTAACTTGAATTTTATAAATCCTTAGTTTACAAAATATATCCATTCATCTAAAATATACAAAAAATAAAAAACAATTTCATTTAGTTTGGACCTATAAAATTTATAAATAAACACTTGCATTGGTTAGGGTAGATTTTGTTTTCGGTATTTCATTCATTCAAAAAAACTTCAAAAAATAATTTAAAAAATCACCTATCTCTCTCACTTTGATTTCAATAATTTTTATTTCTTTTCTTTTTTTACTTTCATTTTAACAATCAATTCAATTTCAATTTATTTGCAAAAACCTTGTCAAAATGTGCATAAGTACAAAAATAATCAATAATCAAAACCTTCCCAAGATGAGCACAAGTACCAAAACCATTGCTATAGATATACCTTGGAAAGATGAGTGCAATAAAAAGCTTGATAAACATTAAAAAATGGTAAGCAATTAAATTATAAAACATTTAAAATAAATTATACGCTTAATCTATTACCATTTAATCTCTTGCTACCATTGGATGACACTGAGCATCTTTATCCTCATAGTGATAGTCCATTTCCTAGAGTGTTTTATCCCATTATAGAAATTTCACTTTATAATGATATATATTTTGAGCTTAGAATTTATTTATTTCATTTCTCCCATAGTTATACTATTATCCTTAGTCAGCTTGAAGCCTTAGATGAATAATCTAGGCCTGTAGTCCCTTTAGTAGGATCCCTCCACATTTTCCCCCAACAAGTAAATAACATTAAAATTTGAGCCTTCCATATTCCATTTATTTTGTCCTTGGGTCTATCTTCATAATATTTCATTTAGGCTACCCATCATCTTTTATTACATCAGATATATCGATCAGACCTTGAGAAGTCAAGTGCATAATTTAGCATGTGTTATTTGCATGCATATAATTACCTCCATATTACCCTTGAAATCAGGTTTAATGGGATATGGGAAAGGTATAATCCACCATTAAATTATTTTAAACATTATGCCATCACTATCCAATGGACAAATAAGTATTGTTAGGATCCTGTAAATCAATCAAATCCTTGTAGTACACATTCTTGATCTTCTTTTCAGATAGCTAGTTAAATAGTTAGTTATACACTATCATTTTTGCTTGTTTTCTTCTCTCTGTGTTATTATAAATTATATTGAATAGATTAAACATAGTCATGTGATGTGTTATTTAATTAGATTGACAAGCATCAACTTAGTTGACTATGTTTTAATGGACTCAATCAACCAAGATTGACTCAATATTTAATATTTTGCTTATTTTTCCTATTTTCAAACTAAATTATCTAGTTTATAGTCAAAAAATTTCTAAATCCAAATTTTTTTAGCTAGATACTAAATTATGTTAGAAACCTACTAAACTAGGTTGGCCACCTAATAAACTAGGTCAAACACCTAATAAACTATGTCAACCACCTATTAAACTAGGTCAACCACCTACTGAATTAGGTTGGCCAGCTACTTAATTATGTCAGACACCTAATGAACTAGGTCAGTCACCTACTGAACTAGGTCAAGCACCTACTAGATTATGTCTACCATGTACTGAACTATGTCATCCATCTACTAAACTATATCAACCACATACTAAACTAGGTTGACCAGGGTTGATGTAGTTCAAAATATAAGAAACTAGAAATGTATTAGGTTGACTTAGTCACATAAAAAGATAGAATTAAAATATAACTCAGTTGACCAAGCTCAACTTAGTTATGTTTTACTTCCACCTTCCTATGTGACTAAGTTGACTTAGAAAATTTCTAGTTTCCTATATTCTAAAATACATCAACCCTGATCAACCTAGTTTAATATGGCCAACATATATCAGTAGGTGGTTGACATAGTTTAATAAGTGGTCAACACAGTTTAGTAGGTGCTGATTTAGTTTAGTAGGTGAATGACACAATTAAGTAGGTGAATTAACTAATTAAATAGGTGGTTGACCTAGTTTAATAAGTGGCTAACATAGTTTAGTAAGTGGATGACCTAGTTTAGTAGGTGGACAACCTAGTTTAGTAGGTGGTCAACCTAGTTCAATAGGTGTCCAACATAGTTTAGTAGCTAGCTGACCCAATTTAGTAGGTGATCAACATAGTTTGGTATTTGGTTGACCTAGTTCATTAGGTAGTTAGCATAGTTTAGTACATAGATGACCTAGTTTAATAGGTGTCCAACCTAGTTTAGTAAGTGGATGACATATCTTAGTAGGTGGCCAACCTAGTTTAACAAGTGACTGACATAATTTAGTAGGTGGCTGACCTAGTGAAAATAACCTAATAATTTCATAATTATGTCTTCTTTTTAGCTTCCAATTAGTCAATAAAAGTGCATAATTAAGTATTTAGATTATAACATCACTTATATTACCACTTTATATGATCCTATTGAATTCCTTCCTTCATGTCTTCTTAAACCCAAACCAATTACTACATCATGAAACCTAAATTTTACATATTCAAGGTAAACACAATGTAATATAGTTCAAGTTACTCACCCTAGTCCTCCTCCTACTACCAATGTTGGGAATCCTCCTCCACCAAATAATCCTACTCCTCCCATTGATATTACTCAATTCCTTGATCAAATACTTTAAATACTAACCAATATATAAATCACTCATATTAATCAAATTATTTGAATGAAATCATATATTACAAATGGCTAGTTAACCACCTCAAGTCGTCATGACTCAACCAAATCAAAAATTTGTCCCTCTATTAAACCATAGGTTTGGATAAGGATACTTATCCAAATTTAGGGTTAAATATTTGGTGAACTTGACCTTTGTATCTTTCCATGCAACTCCTAGTGTACTCCAAATTTTTCTTAATTTTTTTAAAATTTTAAAATTTTCAATTTATTTCAAAAATTAGAATTTAATTTCCTAGAATCACGTTTATAATGGATAAAAAATAACTTTTAATCATCCTAAACCTAAGTATTTTGATAGTGTATCCAAAAGGAAATGCAATTGATCTATTAATCAATCCTAAATCAGAGAAGATAAATCCTACTTACATTTCTCATTGTTGATACATTAGATATTCAGGGTCATGACTAAGATGGATTTGTTAGACCTAACCAAGGGATCTCTTACCATAATAAAATTACTAGAGAGAGTTCCAAAGCATCGAGTAAAAAAACACTATACAATAACCCTAGCTAGGTCCTATGTTTTCATATTCACAAAGTAAATTCAAAGGAAAGTAAAATATAATCTAGTGATCACCAAATATCATGGCACAAATTGGGGGTAATGAAAATAAAAAGTAAACATGCATAGAAGATCTATACTCACATCAATGTATAATAAATCCTAATGCATGGGAGAGAAGTAAAAATGTAAATCTATCTAATCTTACAAAAGAGGAACAAATTTAGGAATATTTACCTTTGAAGATGAACCCATCAAGCCTCAATATCTCCCTTAGACAAGGTGTTTCACAAGAGGTTGTTGTGGTATTTAAGGATAACAAGGATAAGTTATCTCTAGGCTACATAACTTATCTATGCATACAAAAGACATATCCACAAGACAATATCCATATCTCCAAAGACTATATTGAAACCCTAAGCTACACTCTTCAAGTAGAATGGTGAATAAGGAGATGAGCAATATAATATTCTTAATTTTCTATTCCTGATATATGATGGAAATAGATGTGTATATATATTTTAATCTAACCCTAAACCTTTTTGAAATTTTATTTTATAGGGTCAACCCAATCAAATCTATATCATTATTGATAAAAGAAAATTAGGTCCTGGTATAGGTCAACCAGGGGCTGACCTAGACCCTTAACATTTTTTATCGATTACAATATAGGGTTAATGGGGTCGAGAGTGTGACATAAACTATCAAAAAGTATTTTAGGCTTAGGAAGAGCCTAATGAAGGGGGTAAGAGATTAAAACTCATTGAGTTCCTATAAGAGATAAAGCCTCAATAATTGATAAAGTTTGAATATATTATGTGTATACATATGCCCCACTCTAAGCTCATCACATGTCATGTAGGTGTAATAGGGGATGGTGCTTTAGGAAAAGAACATAGCAACACACAATGTTGAAGCTAAATAAATTACAGTAATAAGCAAGTAAGATAAAAAAATGATAGAATTGAAAAACACATACTTTTACTTACCTTAGTGTTGTAGATAAGAAATGAGGTAAAGGAAATATGAAGGTGTCTAATGTAGGGAACATTACGCAAACCTATAGATATTAGCAAAAAAGAGTGAAAATCAATTTTTTTGAAAAATGTACATGTAATAAGTGAAAATATTCTCTACAACATCAAGATTCTAGAACATCTTATAGTTTGTAAAAAGAGCTAATAGAAACAAAGATATGGAAAAAATATAGAATTTGGTGGTAAATAAATTTGAATAATAAATATAAATAGGGGGAAATAATTAATTTTTTATTTTTACTATTATGAAAGAATAGAACTCTAAGAGACCTAGTGTAAGACTAAATAGCCATCATGGTGAGAAGATGATAGTCAAGATGGGGAAGATGCCTGGTGGCCGTAGTGAATGCATCACAAGTAAGCAATCATGATTTTTTAAATTTTTGAGTAATTTTATTAGAAATTGGGCTAGATACAAAAAAAATTATTGGTAGGAAAAATCTAGGCACCAAAATTAACCCTAGGAAATATTTAGGTAAATTAGGGGTAGAATGAAGTATTGTGTAGGAAAAATTTGAACCAATAAATGCCTAAGGTATTTATGGTAAATGGTCAAAAAGTCACCACAATGAAAGAACAAATTCAACCTCATCAAATCAGTTCATAATGTAAGTAGAAGATAGGGGATTGACTATGTAGTAGTGGGCTGACCTAGTATTAATAAGTATGGTTGACTGTGTAGTAGTAGGCCAATGTAGCCTAAAAAGAATAAATGGCTAACTATGTATTAGAGGGCTGATGTAGTTGGTAATAAATGACTGATATAATTTGTTAAGGAGGGTTGATTATGTACTAGAGGATTACTGTAGTATGATAAAACTAGGGGAGTGATGATTTAGTATCAAAAAAGTTGATTTAGTTAGAAATAATAAGGGCCAATTTGTATTATATGGGTCGATGTTGTGTAATAAGGTGGGTATAGGGATGATTTAGTATCAAATGGGCTGATTGTGGAGAAAAATTAGAAAACATGAGAAACTAAATCAAACCAATTGATTAAGTAATTAATTTGTGAATTTTTAAGAATGTATCTTAAATATTTATGACATGGAGATCTGATACATCCTTTATTATTTGATGTCAAAGGTATTGGCACCTGGTAGATGCATCATGGCTATCATATTTTTTAGATATTTTGTAAAATGTGGATATAAATTGATGAGTCACTTTGGGTTTTAGAAACATCATAGAGATGAGATAGATCCTATTGAGTGTTGATCTCATTGTCATGTTCCTAGGAGCATGGGAATGGTTGACCAACACTTTCTTATGGGAGGTAGATGGGGATACCATTGAGATGGGTATCATGTTGGAGGATGTCCATGTATTTCTTGGACTTTTGATAGGTGGGACATCAGTGATTACTGATACACTAGAGGATGAGGATGAAAGATGAACATTATCCCAATGGGTTACCTACTCAGATACGATTTACCTTAGGTTTTTAGTGAGCTTGTTTGATGTTAGTGAGTTATGCCATAGTCAGATGATAAGGTATCATTATATGTAGTAGTCTTGTGTCAATCTATATTAGATTAGGGAGCATTCTATGATTTTGGAGCTATCATCTAGGTCCAACTACTACATGATATGTATGTGATGTTTTCTAGAGGGAAAAATACCATGGGGCCTTTGATTTTATTGAGTGTATGGATATATGAGAGGTTTCTCATGTATGAGTTAGTTGGGTTGCCTAATTTGGTTGATGATTTGTTGCCTTAGGTCTTGATATGGAGATAGGACCATGTAACATGGACCATGCCACATGTACTAGCATTATAAATTATCACATAAGGGGAGATCATGTGGAAACCGTATACACACATAGTTGTTATATGGCCTAGTTAGTTAATCATTATGATAGGGTTAGCACATGCATGGATCATGTGCCACTACATGTCATGGGTGGAGTTACATCTAGTGGTATGTTTACCAAGATAGATCAGACTCCCTAATAGATCAACCCCTCTAGTAGTGCCTACTTATTAGGCATGACATGCTAGAGAATTGAGAGAGTTGGGAGGTAGAGGGGTACATATGGAGATACCAATGATTAGGCCTTGACATGCTAGACCATGGAGTGGTTAATAATGATATTAGGTAGAAGTGGATCTAGTAGGGGGAGAGGATATGTATGTATATGTATGGGAATAATAGGCACCACAATAGAGACAATAGTAACCACCACTTCCTCATTAGAGGTAGAGGCACCACCAATGTGAAGAGACATAGGTGCAAGATGCTACATAGGGGGACCCAGTAGTTACTCTAGGACATAATTAGTCAATAGAGGCACCATTAAGGAGAGGATCACATCATGATTAAATGGCAACTCTTATATTTTCACTAGTATAGAGGTGGCCTATAAAGGAAGTGCTTGGTGGGTGAGTAGATGGAGAGACTATGATCAATGATGCCAACACTGGTGAGCAATGTTTTAATTTTGATTGAATTTTTTGATATAAGATACTAATTACATTATATTTATGATAGATAGATGATTTTTAGATATGTATGTGATCTAATGCTTATCTAGTTTTGGTTTTGTATATCCTAAGATAGAGGATATCATATGGGGGTCCATAGTTATGGCTATGTACCATGATATTTGGATAGGATACTAGCACTATAAGATCCCACCTCATTGGATGATCCTATGGTTTTGTCTAGCTTGGCCTAGGTGGACTAGTTTAGACTAGTGGGAGAGGCCATGAGGAACTAACAAGCATGTGGTGATGGGATATAGCCACTTTTATGCATTGGATAGGGAGAGGCATGGGCCTGGTAGGCCCTAGCATAGGAGAGAGTTGTGCACATAGTGACCATTATATAGTTTAGATAGGTATAGGCCCAGGTGGAAAATCTATAGGAATAGGTGGTTTGATTGAGACCTTGGACTACCTCTTTATAGTATACTATTCATAGGGGATAGTTATAAGCATCTATGGGTAGCATGGCTAGGCCATAGGATAGATATGATGGGGCCTAGCCTTAGAGATGGAGCTATTGTATTTGATATTTTTTATAAAATACATTATGATGTGTGTGTGTGTGTGTGTGTGTGTAAATTTTAATATTTGTATTGATATTATGAGTTTTACTTTGATTAGGATGTGGATGCATGGATATATTTCTTTCTAGCACATGTATTTAGATTTTGTTATATATGCTATGGAAAATATGTGATGTGTGTTTTCTTTTCTAGCATTATGTGATACACATGCATGGTTAAAAATAAAAGGGCAAAAATGATTTGGAAGAGTATACATAATAAAAAATAAATTTATTACACACTATATCATGATGGAAAATGTGTAATAACAAAATATGACAATATAATAAACCAAAGATGGTAAAAAGGGTAACAAATATTTTTAAACCATGTAAATAGATTTGCACCAAGTTAAAACAAATAAAAATAACACTATATCACCTTGGGAAGTATGAAAATATTGTAATAAAATGGAAAGCACATAAAAATCCAATGGTATAAAAATAAAAAAATTAATCCAATCAATCATACTATATCACATTGGGAAGTATAAAAATAAAGAAAAAACTATAAATTGAAATTAAATTAAACACACTAATTTAAACTAGGAAGTATGAAAAATTTAATAAAGTATTATAAAATCAAATGATAAAGTGAAATATTAATGAATTAATTATAAAACATACTAAATAAAGATGGGAAGTATGTCAATGACTTGTAACTCATAATCAAACATTAATTATATCAAATATGACACATGTAATTTCATTATGACTTGGGTATTGGAATATTTTGTGAGGAGGGCCTAGTCCTATCCATGGTCTTACACTGGAACTCATAAAGGGAACACTAATGAGGTGGAAACAATAGTGGGAATGATTTAAAATATGTTTGTAATGTGGTAATTTGTGAGGAAGACCTGGTCCTATCCATGGTCTTACACTGCAACTCACAAATGGAACCCTTAGGGGAATGATCAGTTAAAAAATAATGCTTCTTAATGGAAAATATTAGGAATGTTTTAAATGAAAGAGGGAATGTAAAAATAATGACATATACATCTATGATAAGACCTTAGTAAACATGAGGCATATTAGATACACAGGAAAGACACTAAGAGTCTAGTGACCATCAAAATATAAAGGACACCCATTCATAATAAGCACAAAGTTGTATAGGCAAATAGGTGAGATACTAAGATCAAATAATGTTGGTTATATGAAAATTAAAATTAAAATAGACCTACCTTCCCACAACATATTCCCCATTCCTCAAGACATCTTACATATTTTTCAGTCTACTGTGAAGATTGGGTACTTGTGTGAGAAAGTAGGTATCACTAAAAGAGATTTTTTTATTCTCCTCTCCCAATATATTGGCCTACCACACCCCAATGGACCTCAACTCTATTATGAGTCCAACTATGGATTTTGAGCTTTGATTAGAAAAAGGATTTGTGTTATGAAACATGTCTTTTAGTATGATTTGACTTTTGAAATTTGTATGTTGCCTTTAATAGCATTGCCTTTTGTTTAAATGATTTGGATTTTAAATTTTATGGATTTTATGATTCCTCCTCCATATAGATTTGGAATAACCAACATGAGGGATAGAATTGATACACATAAATGAGTTTTATATTTTGGTTAAAGGAAGCTATGTGTCTAATGATATGACTAACTAAGCACTTAGGATTACCTATGAACTAGTATGTTATCTCAAATTTCAATCATATGTATGCTTAGAATGTGAAAGGAGATAAGGGTAAAAATGGATATCTAAAGTATACATGTAAGAGAAGATTACAATGAGATACCTTGTTTTCTAACTGATCACATGGTAAAGAAGGATTACTAAGGGGATCAGGGTTTGTATAACCAAGTCATAAAAATAATTATCTGAGTTATTGAGATAAGATAGAAAACAATTAGTAGGAAATAAAAAGACATCCATGAAAATAAATGAACTCATAAATATAATCATGTAATCATGGGAAGAATGAAAAAGAAGCTATAAAAAAATATGAGAGAAAAATGAAACCATAAACAACACAAAATGCATAATATAAAGATTCATGTGAAATAGATAAGTAAAACCAAATTTTACACATATTCAAATGATATAAGATATATAAAAGTGGATCACAAGTCCAATCCAAAATCATAATTAAGAAGAAATTGAAAAGACCACCATGTTATGTTCACAAATACTGATAAATCTATCCAAAAATATTACCCATGATATCTAAAATATCTTGATGAAGCTGGATCCTAATGGTAGCCAAAGTATAATTGATATTAAAGGAAATATGTGAAAATACCTCTTATTGAATATCTTCAATAGAAAATTTAGGTGTAGCTAAAGAATCATTCTTATGAGAGCTCTTATACATAGAATACCCAAGCAGGGTAATAGATGCTAGAATAGGAATGATATCTATGAGACAAGAAGGTGGCACCACTAGTTAGGAAGGATCCATAGGTGGGGTAGAAACCACAAGGGAAGAAGGAGCCACAAGGGAAGAAGGGGGAGCCTTCTTACATGGGTGACACATGAAAGGGGGAATATAAAGTGTAAAAATCATCATAAGGTGATCATGAAGGTGATAATAAAGAATACATCAACAATTAGTATGATGCATACCACACTAGTTCCAAAGATAATATACATCTCCATATTTTGGGATATACTCAGACAACAAATTGGGAGGAGGTATAGCCTTGTCTTTGGGTTGGGAAAGGGTAGGACATAATGTGTTAATATATTACTAAAGATTTTGACAATGGGTGGAAGAATGATTATATGTGCCATGGAAGAAATGGATACACTTGTTAGTAGACTTTGGGGGTCTACTAATAGAAGAGATAGAAGTGGAAGCTAGGGAAGGTTGATAAAATTGGTAGTTTATGGTCTAATGATTGTCAACTTTGTGAATATTAAAATAAGGTTGATTGACCCATTAGATGGGTAGGGGATCAAGTAGTGGCAAAGGAAGAAGGCCATCACTAAGGGGAGTAGGGATGGTATAGATATTAGGATGGAATAATCTAAAAATAAATCAAAAACAAAAACAAAATGTAGCTTAGCTAAAGATAAAGCAAAGTAAATGCCAGACTAGGCTCAGTTGAGGGTGAAATAAGATGTGTGGAGGGTCTAAGAGTATTTGTTAACATCTCTATGGGAATAAAACTAGAAGGATCATAGTATCTAAAAAAATGATAAGGACTAATCAAAGCATGATCCATGAGCATGCTTCTAAGAGGCTCTATCAAAATTAGAGGTGTACCATGCGATCACTCTATCTATACCCTATAGAAAATAGGAAGAATACTAGAATTAATCACTATTAAATAAGGAATACAAGAAGATAAATGGAAAGATTGAAATAAATAATTATAATACCAAATAGTCTTGGTATCTCCAGCTTGGGCAAGTCCTCCTAGAAGTGGATCATCTAAATTATAACCATCATCATAATCAGTTATATGTAGGTTGATGGTATAAGTAAGTATGATGTTTTCATCTTAAGTTACATGATGAATAAAATGTTGAGTCTTGGTTAAGAACATAGGTATGTCATTGATAGGAGGCTGACAGGAGCATGGTTTCAAGGATGGTGGAAGTTGGGAAATGAGATGAGGGGAAATATATGAAATTCTGATCTTGATGCTGACCTCATCTAGCTTATCATCTTTAGAATCTAAGAGGTTAGGTTGTATGTTCCTAATGAATTTGGGCTGACCATTATAACCTTTAGTATAATTTATAGGATAATTAAAATGTTGAGATTCCCTGAATGGGAAACTAGGCAAAGGTTTAAGGGTCAAAATTTTAAAGACACCATGTTCTTGGAATTGGTTTAAATTCTAAGGGTTTATGCCTACTTGAATCTTGTAGATATCACCATTATGGGGGAATTTAATAAATTAGTAGGTAGATGAGGTAACAACCCTTATGAGATGAGTCTAAGGGCTATCAATCAACATGTTATAAGAAAGGGGAAAATTAAATATCATAACTTTCACTCAAACAAAACAATGATAGAAGGGAAGGTAATAGGAATCCACACACAACCTAAAGGAGGCATTTTACTTCTATCATAACCTTGACATGTACTATGTGTGGACTTAAGATTAGACTCAGAATATCTAAGAGTTTTAATGAAATTGAGGGAGTCAACACAAGTACCTGAACCTTCATCAATCAAATCACATTTGACTTGTATATCACTGATTTGGATGCTAATAAATAGTGGAGGATCATTTGTGCAAAGTAGAATCTCATCTAGAATCATGGAAGTGATAGGAAATTTAAGGGATAGAGAAGTGTCCATTATTACATCAATGTGGATGGACATCTCTTCACATTATTTTAAGATACTATCTTTAGACCCAGATAAGGTAGGTTCACATCCTTCTAGGGGAGGATGAGGGATGTTCATTTCAAATAATAATTTCATCAAATGGTTGGGATGATGGGGGGAAGTTCACATGAGTTTTAGGAAAGGTATTTGAGATGGGAGATGAGAAAGTTCTACTATCGGGTCCCATTCATCATAACCCATGGGGGGGATGCTAGATAGAGGTGCATAATATTATAGGAGATCTTAAGGAGGATTGGAAGTATATTCAAAATTTTATTGATAAGATGTAGTTAGTTTAGTTTGAATAAAAATTAGTTGATTGTATTTAGATGGTGGGAATATTGATTTAGGTATTTCTTGTGATTGAGTTGAATAAATACTATTTGAAGTTTGAGGAATGTTGTCGATGGGTGTAGAAATTGGGGGGATAGTAGAGATAGTGTGAGAATTATTATCCAATTGAGATGTTAGAAGTGGTTCTTGGAAATAGATAAGGTCCTCTTTCCCAAACTATGTTAGATGAGATGGGGAAGAGTCTTGGATGACATAAAATGTTTGGGAGGTTTAGTGCTTGTGGGTTGGATTAGAATTAATGAAAGAAACTACCCTTCACATGTTAGTCATGTTTACCACATTTTCTTCCATAGTGAGGTCTATAAGACTTTAAATGTTATCAGTGGAATAATTAGGCTTGTCATTGTTATATTGATGATTATGAAGAGAATATTTGTATATGTAAATATGAGCATTAACTTGGTATAAAACTTGATTTTTGTTTTGTGCTTTGTGAGATTTAAAGGATATTTCATATGTTTGTTGTTGATTTAAAATGAGTGATTCATGATCAAATTTTGGGCCAAGAAGAAAATACATATCTAGATTATATAATTGTCTACAAGTCTCATGAGAGTGGCCCCAACTTGTATGAAACCAAAAAAAATTGTTTGGAACATAACATAATTTCATAGGATGAGTGGGGTCAAGATCTCATGGTAAAATCATTGGAAGACACTTTTTAAGATCAACTAAGGATAATGGTTTGTGAACATTAATGATTTTTGTTTGGGAAAATTAAGATTATGAGTGTTTTTTTGAGTGGGAACATGCTTCACAACATTATTAGGAATAATGGCTTGAATGTTGTGAATGGTATCATAAGTATTAGTGACACCATCATTGGTAACATGATGATTTTTATTTGTAATGAGCATAGGAGTATCCATGGGAGGTTGGGATGGTTCAAATTGACACATGAGAAAATATTGGTGCTTAGCTTGGTCAAGGGTTCCATCCAAAGTTCTTAAAGATAGAGTCTTGGCTCAATATTTTGAATTGGGATAGAGAGCATTAGTGAATAGATGAAAGAGATTATCATCCACCATATTATACTCATAGTTATTAGACAAGTTCTTCCATCATTTGATGAAATATTTTGTCATTTTAGTTTCAATTTTCTTACAATTGATGAAGTGAGCTAAGGTATTCTCAGGGAGATCACTATTTTGAAACTCTTATACTAAGGAGTTAACCAGATCTTCAAAGCTAGTGATAGAATTAGATTTGAGTTGATTGTACCAATCACAAGTATCTTTGGAGAGTGTTTTATATAATATCTTGGTATAAAAAAAGGTATTAAGTTTTACCCAATCTTTGTAGAGATTGCCAAATGTTTTTAGATGTAACGTGAGATTAGTGGACCCGCTATAACTAATGGTGGGTGTGATACCTCCTATATCGATATTGGAAATTTGGGGTATAAGAGGTTTATTTTTTATATCTTTGATCATTTTATTGATGAGTGGTGGTTGAGGAATTAGGTTGATATGAGAATCCCTAAGGGGGGCTAGGGGGTCAATTGGATTTTACGCTCTCCATGGAACCTGTTGAGTTTGATTTTGAAGGTGAATGAGATGATTTTGCATCTACATCATTTGATTGACATTATTGGTTTGAAAAGTGTTCATTTAATTGATATTTTAAAAATAATAATTGATGGATTTGGGTAGTATTATGACTATACTGTGTGGCATGTAAAGCATTAGTATTGGTATTAGTGGTTTGGGTTGCACTATTATTAGTGGCATGCATGACACTAGTGGCATGTAAATAATTGGTGGAAAAGGAAGCACTAGTATAATGATTAGAATGTGTATCAAAAGATGAAATAATATAATGATTAGAATTGGAATAAAGGGAGGCACTAGTATCATGATTGGCATTGGAATAAAATGATGCACTAGTGGCTTGATTGAGGAGGAGGGGCCTTGGAAAAGGCCCACTATATGTTGACCTTGCCATGTTATAGGAGATACTTAGCATAGAGGTTAAAGAGATCATAGAGGAAGAGGTCATGGTGTGGGAAGGATTAAAAATATAAGGGAGAGGTTGAGAATTAAATAATGTGTCACCCCTAAATCTATGATATAATTTAAGGGAGGGTGAATGAGGTTCTTATATGTAACCACCTATCATTAGATTGTAAATAGTTTAAGGGTCCTTTCCTCTATGTTAAAGAAATTAATTAATGAATAAAAGAATTTCATGTGTATACTATAATTTAGGCTAAAATTCTAAGGATAAAATATGATTATGAACTCATGATGAATGAGGAGTCCCATAATTGGTAGTATGAGTGGTAACATGCACATTTCTTTCATCTAAAGTGGAAGCCACAATCTGTTTGTGGGGAAACCTATTAGGATGGGTAAAGCTCATCATGTTTTTTGGATTCAACTTTGTGTTATCCTTAAATACAAAATTAATGATGATAAAAGGTGGCTAAAGAGGTGATGAAAAGATAAAATACAAAAAATAGAATATAGAATCGAACTAGTTGACTATGTTTTGTCAACTAAGGAACAAAATAAAGAAAAATGAGAACATTGTCATATAGGTCAATTATGTACTATTTAATAGGGAATAGGCCAAGAAATGATAATACATGATTGTATATGTCAACTATGTACTACTTAGATAAGGGACTGAACATGAAGATAAAGGGATCCAGTTAGATAGGTCAACTATGTACTATAGGTAGAAAGGCTAAATAGTCTGTAAGAGATTGTATTGATAGAAATGATAGTATTCTAAAATAGATAAAGGTTTTTCAAGATAATTTATAATGAAATTAAATTAATCACACAAGAAAGTAGATTAATGTAATTGATCCAACTGGAACACACGGCACAAACCTTGCACCAATGTTGCTTAATGTAAGTTTTGTAATACAACATACAATGATCAAAGAGAAAACAAAAAATTGAAAGTAAATGATAACTAATTGGTCATCCTAATTTTTATTAAATTATAATGAAGTTTAATTTTAATGTGATTATGAAGTTGTTTGTAATGATGAACTAGAAAGTAATTAGAGGTTGGTTTTAGGATGTTTAGGTTGAAAGAGATTTGTATTGGTGATGGTACTAGCTTGGTATTGGAGCCCACCCCATCACTTAATAATCCTACAATGATAATTATGTTGATTTATTTTATAATATATATAATCAACCATGTGTTTATACTTGGCTAGAAAACTAAGTAGGTAGACCTTGGGAAGATAAATGCTTAATGTTTTTATGTATAAAATGATTTGAAAGTGTGTGAAAAAGAGAAAAATTGTGTGAATAAAATTTTAATTTGAAAAACTACATAATTAATCTATGTTTGTTACTCTAATAATTCAAACAAATGAAAGGAAAGACAAATTAATTACTAGCAAAAAGAGGTTAATTCCTTGACTGTGAAGAGTACAAAGTCAGTTTAGATGACACTGTATACAAATAGTGTAAAATAGAGTTGATTGAATCATTATTATTCTATAGAAGCAAGATATGGAAGAACACTATTGAAAATGTCGACTCTATCATCATGAAAAAATATAGACTACAAAATTTTGTCAAGCATGTCAACCCAGTTGGCTATAGGACCATAGTTTTACAGACTATAAACTTGTGAAAAATAGTATTAAAAAGGAAGAACTAAAATAACAAAGAGAGTAAGAATGAACCTTGGTGGGTTGGAATATGTTTATATTGAAAATTTTTATGTTGTGATGTTCAAATTCTTATTCATAAATTAATGTACGGACATCTTGAAATGCTCACAAATGGTCTAGAGTGTGTCTTAAGAGGGTGTAAATTTGAATTACTTTTCCCACTAAAAGGGAATTAAAAAATTTTATGATGTATTTTTGGGTCTAAGTGAGTATATATATGATGTGTAATTTATGAAAAATGTTTTAAATGACCTTGATGGTCTCTTTAAAGACCCAAAAAGAGGATTTGAATATATTTAAAAAATATAGTGTAAGGTGGTAGTCCACCACCCTACATGAGTCTAGGAGTATTGAGAGGTTCTTGAAGTTTATTGAATAAAGAAACCATTATGGATCTTGTTCAATATTTTTTGATTATATAAAAATTATATATAGTGTGGTTTATTTCAAAGGAGGAGGTTAGAGAAAACAGGGTAGACATGGAGAAGAAAATGGTAAAGGTCTGCCAAGAAAGATGCATGAGGACTATGTAAGTCATTTTTGTATGTTGAACTAAAGATTCAAAAGAATATAATGGATATGGAAATATTGATTCCATTGAGTATTTTAATTTCTATTTGATAAGAATTTTTGTTTAGAACTGACGATAGGGAATTTAATGTAATGGTCTACTTATTCTGCATGTTCAGTATTACTTTGTTTTGTGTATTGATAGACCAAGAAAGAGATTAAGATTGAAGGAAAGCCCTGTTGGAGATAGTTTTTTTGTATAAAAACATATCCTTGAATTTATATATAATTATAACTCACAAGAAAGGCTTTAGATGCTTTATATTTTATGTAAACATTGTTGAATATGACAACATTCTGTATGCAAGTATTCTATGTTATTGAAAGAGATTGTAAGGATATTAAATACATGAAAAGGTTTTTATGAGTTGGATGGAATCTAAAAATAAGTTATTGTCTTATTTCAACTTCATGTAATATATATTTAGTGATCCCATTTCTTGATGTTTAGTGTTTTAGGCATGTTCATAGTGAAGAAAGACAACTCCATTCTTAAGACTTAGAAATTTTGTGTATTATCTTTGCATGATAAATTATTTTGAATTCAAGGTGATTGAAAATAGGTTTATATAAATTATGGAAGACAGTGAGAACCTTACTATATATTTTAAATTCCTTTGGAATTGAAAGGTCCCTAAAACCGTACCTACCCCTATTTTAGGTGGTATAATATAGTGCTCATTGACTAAGATTTTGTGTTTATGAGAGGTCTGAGCATTTTTTAAACTTGCATATTAAATTAAAAAGTGGTTTAGGGTATATATATATATATATATATATATATATATATATATATATATATATATATATATATATACATAATATAGGTGGATTGTGATTTTTAAACCTCATAAAGAGAAAGATATGCCTTTTAGTATGCTCTCGGCCTTCACAGTGGCCTACAAACCTTTTAGGGTTTGCTGTATAAAATGATTTTTGACCATGGAAAATTTCCAAAAAAAATTAGTTTGAGTATTTTATATGATACCTAACTAATTTTCAAGTTTTGAAAGTGAGTACAGATACATAAGTACAGATCCTAAGAGTGTGGAGTGCATTAGGCTTAGGAAAAGGGCTAGTGGAATAGGTCAAAAAGAGAAAGTGGACCTAACAAGAGAGTTAAGGCACAAAAATTGACATGAAGGCGTATTTTGACATGAAAAAAAATAAATAATATTTTTATGTTTTAAAGTGTGTTTAATTTTTAATACTAAGCATTTAATGCCTAGAAAAGGGTTACAAAGAGTGTGCAAAGAATAGATAGAATTGTATAAAGTTATCTGAATGAATTGCATAAAGTATAGAATGAGAGGAGAGGTATAAATTGATTATGATAAACACACTTATTGTGTAAATAACCAATAATCAAAGTGAGGAATCATAAGAACCATTATTTCATGTTGTAGAGGACAAGGGTGAATGAATGAATTTAGAAAGAGAATATTAAATTAAATGTAGGATAATGACTAACAAGATGGTTTAAGATGGTTTGTGATAATTTATTTCATGTGTTTTGTAACTTGATAAATAGGTATTTGTGTTTTTATTCCATTGGATAAAATAGGCCTAGTGTTGTCCAAGAAAGATTTGCACTTTGCAAACAAATAGGAGAATTGTAGGCTAAGGGTATTTAACTCTGCATCATAAATTCTGCTAATAGAGTCAACTAGTTTGATGGAGTTTTCAAAAGCTATGTGATAAAAAATAACTTTCAAATAGAATTTATTGGCTCTACTATGTTTATAGACCTATATACTGAAAGAAGAGAATTATGAATAGAGTTGATTGGTTTGACTATGTATGCAAATCAAGAACTAAAATAGAATATTGTGTTAAACTAATTGATCCAATAGCTTATATTTGGAGAAGACTTGCACAAACAAAACAAATTCATTTTGGAGCATTTTTGTGTTAACCCTATGCACAAACTATTATAGCTATACCAACTAATTTGATATAGTACTACAAAAATAGAAAAATACAATATGATGACAAAATGAAAGCGTGAAAGAAAACCTACAAGGTTTTGATTCACATTAGGTTCACTAGAATGTATGTAAATGGAAATGTAAATGATATATTAATCAATCATAGATCGAATAAGATAAATCCTACTTACACTTTTTATTGTTATTACATTAGATATTTAGGGCCATGACCAATATGGATTTTATAGACCTAACCAAGGGATCTTTACCATAATAACATTACTAGAGAGCCTTTGAAATCTTATAGTTAAACAAAATTATACAATAACCCTAGTTAGGTCTTATGTTTTTATATTCACAAAGTAAATGCAAAGGAAAGTAAAATATAATCTAGTGCTCACCAAAGATTGTGGCACAAAGTGGGGGTAATAAATATAAAAAGTGAACATGTATAGAAGATCTATACTCATGTTAATTTATATAAAATCCTAATGTATGGGAGATAAGTACAAGTGTAAATCGATCTAATCTTACAAAGGATGAACAAAGTTAGGAATATTTACCTTTAAGGATGAACCCAGTGAGCCTCAATATCTCCCTTGGCCAAGGTACTTTACAAGAGGTTATTGTGGTATGTAAGGATAACAAGGATAAGTCAGATCTAGGCTATAAAACTTTTCTATACATCCAAAATACTTCTCCACAAGACAAGATCCATATCTCCAAATAAATTATTGAAACCCTAAGTTATGGTCCTCAAATAAAATGGTGGATAAGTAGATGCACAATATAATATTATTATTTTTCTCTTCTTAATAAATGATAGAAATGGATGTGTATATATAGCTTAATCTATCCCTAATCCTTTTCAAAAGTCTAGTGGATAGGGTCATCCTAATAGACTCTATATCATTATTGATAAAATAAAATTAGGTGTTGGTATAGGTTAGTTAGGGGATAACCTAGACCCTTAACATGTTTTATCAATTAAAATACAAGGTCAATGGGGTTGAAAATGTAACATAAACTATCAAGAAGGGTTTTAGGCTTAGGAAGGGGCTAATGAAGGTGGTCAATGCCTGGAGGAGTGTGCAAGAGAGGAGGTAAGGCTTAGTGAAATACATGGGATAAGATTGTGTAGATAGCAATTGGTGGTATAGGGAATAATAACCTTGCAAAACACTAATGGTGTACCCACCCCTTTCCTAGTGTACCTTTTAAATCATGCACTAATAGAGATTAAGACTCGATGGGTTATTTCAAGAGAGAAATCATCAGTAATTGATAAAGTTTGAAAATATTATGTGTATATAGATAGCTCCTATCCCTCTAACTAGGTCCAGGCTGTCACTTATCCAAGGGACAAAGTGGCCCATCCTATAGTTTCAAATGAAAGTAATCAATATGAAGCGCTTAGGGTTTGTGTTTGTAAAGCCTTAAATTATCAAATCACCAATATGATCAAGTTAATAAAAGAGTTATAAAATTAGATTGCATACATTTAAAATCCAAAACATATTAGTGTTAATCATGTGTTTGCATCTTAATCTACCAATGTTATGCCAAGCAAGGCTTATTATTTTAACAATATTTTACATATTTATTATTAATCTTGGGTGTCATGATTTTGTCTCATTAAATAAGTTACCCATTCCCATAATAATAATAAGTGTCACATTAGGAATGTGAATTAAACAACCATTTTGGATTTTATATTGTAATGTTTTCTTTCTTTCAACTTGAATCATGGAAAATAATTTCATTATCATTTTTTATGAAATCTATCTTGTTATTGGTATTAGAGTCTCTAAAATTTATTTTGTTTTTATTATCCCTATTTATAGTTGTATGAACCTACAATTAAGTATTCTCTTTCTATCAACTTATGTATGATAGTGTATGAGAGTGAATTGGTATAAAGATGATGTTTCACTATTATCTAACTATTTTGAGGCATTTTCCCTAGTGTTTAACCCTAATTTAGATGTATATCCTACTTAGATAAATAGATTTAAGGATATATAAATGATAGGGCACAAGGGTAAATATCAGATCTACAATGGTATAATTAATGTGATAAACTCAAATGTACCATATGCTAAATTTATTAAGCTAAGATAAGTTATACATAGAAACTAAAACTATGTTAGATATAGAAATGACATAAAACAAGGTACTTAGATGGTTTTGGTGCTAACACAGTGCTAGATCTAGAATAGGTAGAAAGTAGGTGGGAAGAAAGTTTGGAGACAATTGTCAAATTCTAGATCTGATGCCTTTGGCTCTCTAGATAGTTGTCAACTTGGGATGGTTGCATTGATGCTACTATCTGGGTTTGATGCTAGTGTCCTATGTGGAATATTAGCTGAAATAGGATGTGACCACTTGGATGCTTGTAGTTTTGGCTTCATCTTTGATCTAGTGAATTTAGATCTAGGTCATGGACTATTTTTCTTGGTGAAATGGAAAAACCCTAGCTTTGCATCTTCAATGTGACCTTAGGGAAAAAAGGGTTAGCAGTCACATAGTGTCAAGATAACCCACAATGACCCTATTATCAATGGGCACTACGTACATAGCCAATACTCCAAAAGATGGACTTAGACTCATTTCCAATATATTGGCTCATGTGTGAATCATGTAATGTGTGTAAAGTAAGTATAATAGTGACCTAGCTTGTAAATTGGAAAATAAGACCTTATTGCTACTCTTTTAGTAATTTAGACCTATAATTGGTTTGTTTTATTGATTGATATCAAAATAGGGTAGAATAGGAAATATTTTGATAACTTAAGTGATTTTTAAATTCTATTGTTGGTTTGATTAGTAGGTGAGTTATGAAATAAGGGTTGATATTGTATTTATAACAATCTTATGGAGAAATAACTCACATTGATTCACTTAGGCTGACCATTATTATACATTTCATTTTCAAATTGGATAACTTTAAGGCACTAGATAGTTGCATTAAGTTAGGATAGTAATGTTGATGTTATTATCTATCCCAAGCATTAGTGTCTAGGAAGTAAAAAAATAAATATAGGATCAAAACATACAAAGGTGTAAGATAAGTACATTTTAAGGATTTTGAGAAAGATTGAATGTATGTGTCATCAATATAAGGCTAGTCAAACTAAGAGATAGGCCAAGGGGCACATGATAGATCATATGTAAGGCTTATAGAAGCAAGGAATGTGTAGAACTAATAGGAACACCCAAGATCTAATTTTTTTCAAGTGTGTAAGATTGAGGTACTACATAATCACAAAATACTATCTGCATTCCCCCCTTTAATCTAGTAATGAAATTGTTATTTTAAATGAAAGGAAAAAGGTACCTAAGTGTGTGCACACATTTTATCTTTTCTTGAGTTGAATTTGTGTGCTTTGTTGGTGAGTGACCTAAAAATAAGAGAATGTTATAGTGTAAAATGAGTGCATAAAATTTACGTTAAAAGTACTTAAAATAGATTGAAATTAAATGATCAAGGTTTAGGAGTCTACCTATGTGTCGATGTAATTACCTTGCATATTGGCAGGTTTATTTTTATAAAATATGTATCATTGTAAGGCTCTAAATTAAGATAGGATAAATATAGATAAATATTTAAAGTGAATATATCCAAGGAGAGAGAGAGAGAGAGAGAGAGAGAGAGAGAGAGAGAGAGAGAGAGAGAGAGAGAGAGAGAGAGAGAGAGAGAGAGAGAGAGGCACATACCCCCAAATTTGGAGTAAAAATGAGTTTCCACTTGATAAATAAGATTAGCTCAACCATAAAACCTAATGATACTTATAGCCTAGTGAGGTTGGATAATACAATAATATCAAACCTAAAAACTTGGCAAGATCGAGTGATTTAATCACATCAACCATACCAAAAGGTAAACTAACTATAGCAATAGATTGGTTTGTTCAAGTCCATAAAAGTTTGTAGGGTATCAATATGTGAAATATTTTTGGAATCTAAAATTGATTTAGATTTTGTGATATTAGACACATGTTGCATAACATATGAACCTTAGATATGTCTCATGATGAAACTGTGTATAAAAATGGTACCATGTATATCATTCTACCACAACTGTGAATCTAAATCATATAATTATATCTTTTGGCCAATTTAAATAACTGTGTAAGTGTGGAAGACATGATTTTGAAGCATGCCCCCATTATATATGGAGAAAATTTGAAACTTATATGAGTACCAATATATAAGACATATTTCTAAACATGCCCCCACTATAAATTAGAGATGCTAAATAATGCATAGTTGTGGATAATATGCCTCTAAAGCGTTCCCCCATTGAATATGTGATATAAGTACCATACAGAATGAATGTGGAAAACATGCTTCCAAAGCATGACTCCATTAAACATAAAAGTTATTAATGTGTGAAAGCCAACCCCATATGACATGCCCACATTGAATCTTCAAACTCGTATAAGTACCATAATATTGAATGAATTTGGAGAACATGCTTCCAAAGTATGCCCCCACTAAATCTGAAAACTATGAATATGTGAAAGCAATGCCCATATGAAATTCCCCCACTAAATCTATAAATTGGAATAAATATTGAATATTGAATAAATGTGGAGAACATGCTTCTAAAGCATGCCCCCATTGTAATTTATAAACTGTGAATGTGTAGAAGCTATGTCCATATGACATGCCCCCACTAAATTTGATAATTAGTGTAAGTGTTGAGAACATACTTCCCAACCATGCCTCCATTAATATTCTGCCCCTTTTATGTGATATAAAAATAGTACCTAGAATTTTCCTTACCTCAAAAGGGTAAGACAACTTTAAAATCTATGAAAGTAACCATGTATCATATAGAAGGAAACATGTCTAGGTAAATGTATCAATGAAGTGCATAAAACCAATGTGATCACATGTAGGCCTAAGATGCATGATAAAGTTCATGGAAACATCATAATAATAATATTAAAATCTCAACAAGAAAATAAGTACACACATAAGAGCACTCAGAATCAAGACAAAAATCAATGGTCCAAGGAGACCACAAATAAGGGGTATGTTTAAATGCTGCACAATCAAAGAGACAAGACTTAGTCAAATATCCATGAAAATAAGAATGACATATTTGAATTTAAATATAACAAGCAATGGTATATTCAAACAACCAAGAAGGCAAACACAAGAACTTAGGTTGCATACAATGTAGCATATTTAAATACTTGAATAAGTAAGACAATAGCAAGGAAAAACACTCGAGAAAGTGTGTAAAGGAAAAGCATAAAAAACCATCATAAGCATGCCATAATGGTCCATGGATCAAATGTGTTATCAAAAAATGTCAAGTGCATAGTATATCAGGTACCATATATGAGTTATAAACATGAATAATGCATGTGTAAGTACATATGTAATCTAAAACATGATAATGTAGAGTGATAATCAAATCATATAACTTGTATATATCAAGATCAAAGAAGTGGATGCCCCTAATGTCCATATGACATGAGTAAAAGGAAAGGCCAACATCTGAAATAGGATTCTACCATGTATCTATGTATGCTTGTATATGTGTATGTAGGAGTAAATAATATGTTATCCTTCAATATGAAACTAATGCATAAATGCGAAGGAGCCAATAGAATATGTAGGTGCCAAAAATGTTTTTGGATCTTTGTATGTTGTTTTTTTTTTTTGGTATTTTCTTGAATCTTTTAAAATATCTTACATAACATATTTACACAAGTGAATAGTTTTAATTAAACATTTTAAAGGTTTTCCTTCAAGTGTAGTAAGGCGGTATACACCTTTTCCCAATTTTTTTATAATTATGAATGGTCCCAACTATTTTGGTTTAAACTTTCCTTTCTTGTCTTTTTATACATTGGTGTTCTTTTGATTTTATTTTATTACCAAGTCACCCACATCAAAATTGTGTAGTTGAACCTTTTTTTATATGTGCATTTTACATTATCTTTATAAACACGTAAGTTTTTAGCAATTGTGTACTTTTAGCATCAACTTATCTAATTAATGAAATCTCTTTTCATGATATTCATTATCTTTGATGATGTCTTTTAGATAAATATTTCAATAAGGTATTTCAATTTAAATTGGTAAGATGGCCTTTGTACCATAGACCAAAGATTAAGGTGTGGCCTGAGTAGGCATGTGTACACTAGTTTAGTATACCCATAGAGCATATACACTATATTGGTGCCAATCAGTGCTATGTCATTCAACTATTTTTCTAAGTATTTTGATAATTATTTTAATTGTTGCCTCTACCTACCCATTACCATGGGGGTACTAAGGTGTAGAAAATGTATGTTTAATTTTGTATTTAACGCAAACTCATTTTACCATTTTGTTTTTAAAATTTGATCCATTATAATAAATAATATCTGAAGGAATGCCAAAGTGGGAAATAATATTGGTCATCAAAAACATATATGTGTCATACCCTATGTTAAACTCAAGGGGAATTAATTCTACCCATTTTTAAAAATATTATGTAGTTATAACTATGAATTTATGTCCACCAGTGGATACTAGATTGATTTTGCTAATCAAATCAAAACCCCATAAGGAAAAGGGCCATGGTGAAATGATCAGATATAACTCATGTAATGGTGCATGATTAAAATTACTATATTTTTGGCATCATAAACATAATTTTACATGTTTTATTCACTCTTGTTCCATGGTAGGCCAATAATAACCCTCGCATAATAGTTTCTAAGATATGGCCCATCTACTAAAATTAACCACCAAATTCATTATCATGCATTTTTAAGAGTGCAGTGTGAGCCTAATATTTTATTAAGCATCATAGTAACTACCCATCAAAACTTCATTTAAACAAATCATTCCCAACAATGACATAGTGAAGTACTTCACATTGTAATTTTCATTTGTCATTATGCATAAATTGGTCTAGTATATAGGTTTGATAGAGGAAAGTATAAATATTAGTGTCCCACTTTATGTTTGATGTATTGAGAGTAATAGAAAGAATGGCTAAGGCATCCATTTGTTCTAAATAAATGGAAGGATCCTATAATTGTCATATGGTAAAGTCAATATGATCATCATTGATGTAAAAAAGGCATTAAGGATGTTGCACTCGCCATTACATCTGCATGGTGTTTATATTTACAAGAATATTATTAACAAAAAATGTATCAAATGACTCTATGATTTTATCCACCATTTCTTTATATGCGATAAAATTCTCTTATTTAGTTTGATAATGATTTTTAACCTAGTTAACAATTAATTAAGAATAACCAAAAACCTAGATGTCCCATATATGAATCTTGTGTGCTATGGATAATCTAATTATCAAAGCTTCATATTCAAATATATTATTGGTGTAATAAAAGGCTGATATGAATGATAAAGGCATATATTCACCCTTGGGGGTGAAAAATACAATCCTAACACCTTCCCCTATTTTACATTTAGGTCCATTGAAATATTATATCCATCAGTTGGTAAATATATTATATGCCTCAAATTCATCATGGGAAGATTTGGTGCATAGAAAAAGATATGGTAAAGGAGCTAAAGCTAATTGGTTAGCTACAACTTGATCTTTTATTGAATTTTGGGATATGAATTTAAGATCAAACTCTTTAAGTTACATTACCCATTTTATGATGTGGCCAATGAGGTGTGTTTTATTCATAAGGAACTTTAATGGATATTATTTAATTATAGCATGGACCTCGTTATTGAGTAAGTAATTCCATAGATTTTTAGTAGCAAAAACCAAGGCTAAATGTAACTTTTCCATTACCAAATATTTTCATTCATAATTGACAAACTAGAGACTAATGTAATAGAGTGTATATTATTTGTGATTATCATCATACTATGTTAATAGGTCCACATGAGCCTCATGCATTACCAAGACATAAATAAATAATGGTCTATCTGGAAGAGGAGGCATGAGTACTGGTGGGTTTACTAAATATTTTTTGATTTGATCAAAGATTTTTGGACATACATCATCCCATATAAATTTTGTGTCTTTTTTTAACAAATTCATAAAAGAAATTATTTTGTTAGTGAGTTATGAAGCATCTAGCTTGAATTCGACCCTGTAGGCATCGTAACTATTTGATATTGGTTGGAAATGACACTTCAATAATGGATTTTAAATTTTTTGTATCAAGCTCAATGCCTTGATGAGAGATAATGTATCCAAGGAGTTTTCTTGAAGAAACCTTCAAAACACACTTTTTTGAATTTAATCAAACATTGAACTTGCGTAAGTGTTCAAATATTTGTCACAAATCAGTAGCATGTTCTTAAAAAATATAAATTTAGCAAGTTAATCATCAACATAGTCCTAAATAGTTTTGTGTATAAATTCATGGAATATATGAGTCATGTCCCTTTGATATGTGGCTCCTGCATTCTTTATCCCAAAAAACATGACTGTATAGTAAAATGTACCCTAAGGAGTAGTAAATTCCATATTTTCTTGATCCATAGGGTTAATTTTGATTTGGTTATATCCTATGAATCCATCCATAAATCAAAATGTATCATATCCAATTATAGAATCAATAATCATATTGATATTAGGTAATGGAAAATCATCTTTCATACAAGATTTGTTTAAATCTTGGTAATCGATGCAATAATGCAAGTCACCATTAGGTTTTTTAATAGGTACAATGTTAGACACCCATTCACAATGTACAATAGCTCATATAAATCCAATGTCTAGAAGCTTATGAATTTCCTCTTTTACCAATAACACCACTTTGGGATGAATTTTATGAATCTTTTGATTAATTGGTTTTGCATTCGGGAACAATAATATGTTGTTCATTACCACCAATGGATTGATTCCAAGCATATTCAAATAAGCACAAGCAAAGAGTTTAGGAAAGTCATGAAGGACCTATTGATAGGTTTTTCCTTCATCTTCCTTCATCATTGTAGTGAGTAAAACTGATTGAGGGTCTTTATCTATTCCATAGTTGTATTGGATAGTTTTTTCATTTAGCAAAGTAGATCTCTCTATGAGAAATTATGTCATATGAATAGTGTGTGATGTATCATGTTAGACCTTAGTATCATCATTTTCACCAAAATAATCATGACCAAAGGTGGAATGAGGAAACATGGTGTTATGATAGAAGTAAGGGAGATCCTTGTATGCCCCCAAATACTCTAGCAATGATTCATCATTGGAGGACTCATCTATAGTTAATTTTTTAGGTTAATCACACTCATAAATAAGATGAGGGTTTACCACTAGTAGATTTGTTGTATAATTATTCATATGCTCTATTTTGTCCTTTAGAAAGTGAGTTGTGCAGTGAGATATGTGGTTATGATTTTTAGTTTTTTATGAAAAACCCAAACCCTGATGGTTTATATTAGTTATGGGAGAATTAGGATAAATTATGCATTGTTCATGTTTACCTAGCCCCTGTCCTTTGTATCCATATTTTTTTAAATAACAACAACCAAAATATGGATTGTGAGATTATAGTGAAGTATTATCCATTTCATTTATCATTACATAATGTTTGAAGGGATTAGTATCCATAGGACAGGTGTAAATTAACCCCTAATGTATGAATTTTAATTATGTGTGAAAATTAGATGGAACCACATACATCTTATGTATCTATTGTTCCCAAAATTTGTCACTTGTTTTTTGTGGAAAACATACTAAACATTTTGGTCTTGCAGGCCAAAATGCTCTCTTTCTTTCTTTCAAAATATTCTGAGCAGTCAAGTTTTTCAAATATTCAAGCCTTTTCAGCTAAGGAAGTCATAGGTTCAACAGGTAGGCTTTCTTAAAGGGAAGTTTAAAAAACTTAAGTCTTTTCCTTAGTGTTTTGTGGATGGTTCAATGCTGAGGTTCAATCAAAATACTTAACGATGGGATTCAAACAATTAGAATGAACCACTTTGAACCATTTAACCATTTAACCCTACCTTCCAAGGTTCAAAGGTCCAACGAGTTCAATAGGTTCAAAGACTTCGGCAGACTTAAAGAAAAGAAGGCTTTGAAGAGTTAAGATTGAACTTTGAACTGTTGAACCTTGAACTTTGAAAGGTTTAATGGTTCAAAGGTTTAACAAGTTCAACAACCTCAAAAGACTTAGAGAATAAAAGGCTTTGAAGAGTGAAGAATGAACCATTGAACCTTGAACCAAAAGAGTTCAATGGTTCAAAAGTTTAATGAGTTCAAAGAGTTCGATGGACATAGAAAAGGAAAGGATCTAGAAAGTTTGAAGCTTCAAAAGATTCAAAGAAATAAAATGAACCATTGAACTGTTGAACCTTGAACTGAAATGGTTTAAAAGGTTCAAAGGGTTCAAAGGTTCAAAGTTTAAAAGGAAGCTTCAAGCAAATGAAGGAAGTGGAAGATTCCAAAAAGAAGTTCAAAAAAATGGTTCAACCGAAGAAGAAAAAGAGAGTGAATGCAATGCTTTACAAAACATTGAATCAATGAACCATTAAACCATTGAACCTTCAAACCAAAAGAGTTCAAGGTTCAAGGTTCAAAGAGGTTCAAGGCAACCAATGATGTCCCCATGAATGTCAATTTTAGGGTAATGGAATAACTATTGGTTTTCAAAAGACCTGAGAACAAACTCAGTGACTAGCCCAGAGAGGAGTTGAAAGAGCCAACAGAAAAGAGAAGATAGCCCCAAGAGCTCAGATCACCAAGAAGAGACAAAACATGGAAAGAAAAGAGAGAATAACTATAGGAAATCCAAATATATCTATAGGAGAGTTATTTATAGTAGGTGGAATAATCCACTAGGTAGACATCAAAGAACATAAACATTCAAGGATGTGGCCTATTTTTCTACATTAAGTTAAGGTGAATAGACATCTGTGTAAGCATCATAAAAAAACCAAAAAACCCATGCTTAGGAAGAGACATTTGAGATAATTTAGAATGCCAAAGTCAAGGCTGATGACCTATTCCAGCATGGTCCTTTCATAGATATTCAATGCATCCAATTTAGCATAGGCCAATTTCATGAAAACAAATGCCCAAGTCTTTCTTGTAATGCTATATATTGTAATCTCTCATTTTGTATAATATCAGAAGCAAAGCTCTAACCAAATTGAAAGGCAATCTTAAGACTTTGAGCTCGGACTATTAATCATATTTTTTTAAATGAATGAGAAAGCAAGTGACCTTTCAAACTTTGTGTTGGAATAAGCTTGTGTCATCTAGGAAATTGTTCTTATGTATATTTCCTAAATACAGTCTTATCCATTTAATCAAACAAGTAGAACAAGTCGAAGTAAGTTGGAAGATGTCCTAAAGCCGACTATGGGAGACTTTGTGCTACCATAAGTGTCTTCAATTTGTATTTTGTGAAAAGGATACAGGAGAGACTTTGAGCTCTCCTTATCGTTTGTAACCTTTTACTCTATTGTAGTTGAAGTAGAGACTTTTGGATATGCTTAAAACTATTAAGTTCCTTTATCTTAATTAGTAGGAGAGACAACAAAAGACTTTGTTCTTTCATTGGTTTCTTGTGGTTTCTGTTACTACCCAAGAAGAATCTTGTTGTTGGCTGAATATCACTTCTAAAAGAAGAGAAGTGCCTTTTAGTAATTACACCAAAATTCTCCTCTATTCTATGAACATCATCTCTAAAAAAAGAGAGATGGATGGTATGATTTCACCCTTGTGTGTATTTTCAGCTTATATATTAGTATATAATAAATTATAGGGAACCTCCCCTTACTATGAGGAGAGATTTGTCTCAATTTGGCTATGGTCACCACATCCATTTTGCTATATAAATATATTTATTTTGTGGTGGATGCACCTATTTTGTTGTTACTCAGATGGTGACAAAATATTCACCCAATGGTTTTTGGTGACTCTGCTGGGGAAAAACATGCATTTTGAAGCCTCAAACCTCAAATTAAAGTAGTTTTAGTTCTTTTCCATATCCATTTTACACTCTGGTAGATCCACCATACACGTGAAGCCAGAGAGCTCAAGGTATTGTTGACCCTATATTTGAGCTTGTGCAGCAAAATAATTTTGATCTTTCCCCTCCACAAACTCACCTTCAGCAAACCAAGAGTTTTCTTCTTACAAACATCAGGTCCCCAATACCAGGCAAAGCTTCTTTTTCCTTTGCTAGCAGAGCTTTATCCATACATATCCCATAGAGATTTATTATCCCTCCTTTCAAAAACCATATCATGGTAGTCTAAGGCCCCTGGGGTAATAATTTTGGTCCTCTAAATCTAACCCCACCTCTACATGAGCTACCTCGTAGCTCAAAGAAAAATTTCCCCAAGTTCTATGGTGATGGGAAGGTTCATCCTGATGAATATATAATAGCCTTTTCCATAGCTTGTGGTGTAATAGACATTGAATATGAAGACATTGCAGTAAGACTATTTGTGGAAACATTGCAAGGTGTTGTTGTAGACTAGTTTTATCATCTGTAAGCATAAACAGTGACTGACTGGAATACTCTCAAAGCTAAATTTGAGGCTAAGTTCAAATCTATAGAAGATGCACATGCCCTATTAGCTTAGCTTACACAAATGAAGAAGGAGCCTCATGAACCCATGAGAGACTTCATTGCTAAATTTGACAAACTGAGGAATAAGATTCCCATAATTGCCCAGTCGACACCTAAGAATCTCAAATACTTTTTCATCAATTCTTAGCTTCCTAAGTGAGTTTCCTATTGAGGCAGGTTGGTCACATAAATCTTGTTGCTGCTCAAATTTTGGACACTAAGGTTGAAGATGATCTTATCTTGGTAGGAAAGATAAGAAGAGATCCTAACAAAAGTAAATCTTCTTCATCTTCTGAATATTCTTCTACAGGCACCACTAATCCTATGGTGTAAAATCTAGCAAATAAATTGCTAGATCTCAAAAATCAAATGGCATAAGGGATGTATGATCCTCCTTCTTATCGAGATATACCAAGGAGGATGTTTCCCAACCAATCATATCAAGGTAATGATACTAGAAATCAAGGGAAACCAAATCGCCTTCCTCCCTTACCAGGGAAGCTTGCCATTGAAGCAACACCAGCTAACTCAATAGTTAGTTATATTGAAATTGAATCTAATTTTTCTTTCCAACCTGAGTTGAACCAAGATGATGATAATCTCTTTGTAGAAGGCCAAGAAGAATCAGTTGGCAACTCCAACATCAATTTCTTGAATTACCAAGATGAACCCAAAAGTAAAGGAGAAGTGTTTGATGGATCATACATTATATTTACCAGGTCCCAAAACTAGTCAACTCAACAAGAAGTTAAAAGAAAAATAGGGGAAGAATATTGACCATCAATTTCAATTGCTAAATGAGGGGCTTCTCTACCTTTCCAATCAAAAGACCTGGTGAGCAACAAAAAAGTAAGTACCTCAAATATTCCTTCACCTTCTACTTCAAATTCATAGACCAGTCCTACACCTAGCAAAAAATAGATTAATGGACTACCTTCCTCTATTTTGAATTCATTTCAGTCATTTGATATAATTGACCATGCTAAGAAGACCAAAATTCAAATGTCTAAGTTTGAATTCTTGCAATCCAACCCTGAGCAATTGGAAAGGTCAGTTCAATGTGTCAAGAATAAAAATGTCCTTGCATGACAATAAATTTTGAAAGTGACTCATGTTCCCCCAAAGAACACACCTTCCCAAAATAATCTTGTGATTACTCCTCCAACTACCCTTGGAAAGACAAAACCATTTTATGTCTCCCTACTGATAAATGGTCATCAGCTGAATAATTGCATAATTGATTCTAGTGTATCTAACAATGTCATGCCCACCAAGGTGGCAAACTCTGTTGGTCTCACACTGACTATACCTTTTTGAGATGTTTCTCCATGGAAAAAAAATAGTACCTTTGTTGGGACAAATTAAAGATGCTCAATTTGTATTTGTGGCCTTCCCAGATAAGAGAATTAAAATGACAGTCTTGGTGGCTGACGTCCCAGCCTCTTATGGCATTCTTTTTGGGAATTTTTTTTGCAAGGATGTTGGTGGAGAATTAATCATGGACCTGTCTAAGGTGAGGATCCCTGTCAAGGGTGTCATGCAAAGGCTACTTCCTAAGAAGGAATCAAAGTACATAGTCACTCAAACTTCAGCCCCTGAAACTCAAATTTTGTTTGAGTCTTCAGGCATGGGTAATTAATTTTTGTCTACTGAAGACATTCTTATTTCAGTAGATGAAAGCTCTATAAGTGACAATTCAAAAAATTCAAATGAAACATCAGAAAATTGGTAGGGCATAGTACACATAAAAAAGGATCTTCTCTTCTTGATGAAGAAAAATATGAAAGAAGATCAAATTTTGATGATATTTAGATTCTAGAATTTCATGGCAACAATGCTTCAACTGGTTCTGGAGCTAAAGTTGTTTCAATATCTCCTCAAGGAGATATTTTTCCATATGCATATAAGTTACAGTTTAGCAATACTAACAAAACTGCTGAGTATGAATCTCTGTTGCTTGGTTTAAATGTTGCTCAAGCTAAAGGTGTTAAAATCCTTCATTCCAAAGGAGACACTGAGATGGTGGTTTTTTAGGTGAGAAACTTATATCAAATCAAGAATGAAAGATTGTGACATTATCACAATTTGGTGTGGGACTGCATTGAAAGCTTTGATGCTTTTAGTATTTCTGCCATGCCCAAAGAATTCAACAGTCGTGTAGATTCATTGGCCATCTCTATAAATCTCTGTGTCCCTCACCAAGATTTCAAAGAAGATAGGTACACTATCGAGTTGGTCTTTTGACCAAGTGTACCTGATAATGCTGACCATTGGTAGGTGTTCAATGGCGATAACCAAATCATTGCTTTTATAGAACAAATAGATAGCTTTGAAAAGATTCAATTTGAAGGTAGTGAATCTCCACTATGAGAATCAATTCTCAAAAAAAATTCAAAATTTGATGAAGAGTTCCTTTAGCTCAAAGGGAATAAAATTCCCAAAGGATTAGTTTCTCTTGAGAAACTTTTTGACAAGCATGATAGGTTTGTCAAAGAATATAAAATGGGTTCAAAATCCTCCAAAGATTTTGATCAATAAATTTGAGTACAGAAGACAATCCAAAAATGGTCAACATTGGAAATTGTTGTACCCCTGATGAAAAACTCAAATTTATCACTCTGCTTCACCATTACATTGATGTTTTGGCATATTCATATGATGATCTAAAATCTCTGACCTAAAGAAATCAAGCATGAAATTCCTCTCAAGATTGGGTCATTGCCTCACAAGTAGAAGCAAAGGTAGTACAACCCCAAGATATCAGGTATGATTTTGTTTGAGATACAAAAAATGTTGAATGCAAGGATTATTTTTCCAATCCATCATTCCACCTAGATTGCGAACATAGTCCCTATGAGAAAGAAGAATGGAGAAATTCACTTGTGTGTTGATTTCAAAAATCTAAATTAGTTATCTTTTAAAAGACAACTATCCCCTACCCATCATAGATTAGTTGCTACAAAAAGTGACTGGTGTTGAGATGTTATCAATGCTAGATGGTTTTTTAGGATATAATCAAGTAGAAGTTGGTAAAGTAGACTAACATAAGACCACTTTCACAACACCTTAGGGCACCTTTGCATATCATAGAATGCTTTTTAGCTTGATCAATGCCGATGCCACTTTCCAAAGAGTAATGGATCTTGCTTTTAGAAATGAAATGGATAAGTTTATTGTGGTATACCTTGATGATTTGACAATATTTTCTAAGCATCATCCTGATCATGTGCATCATCTATAACAAGTGCTGGAGTGATGTAGGTAGAATGGTATCTCTCTTAATCCCAAGAAGTCAATTTTTGGGGTTACAGAAGGTAAACTTCTTGATCACACTATGTCCTAAGAAAGCATAAAGATTGACCCAAATAGGGTCAAATCCATTCAAGAGCCTTCTCTTCCTGCCAGTAAGACTACAATTCACTCTTTCTTTGGAAAGGTGAATTTTTTTGTGAAGGTTCATTCCTGAATTCATAGAGAAGACTCGCCACATTGTCAATATGATGAAGGGTAAAGCCTCTTTCAGCTAGACTAAAGAAGGCAAATCAACATTTCAAGACATCAAGGAAGATATTGCCCATGCCCCAATTCTGGTTTGTCCTGATTACACCAAAGACTTCATGATGCATAACTATGCTTCTGAACACAAACTTTCAGCTATTTTGGTTCAATAAAACAAAGAAGGTGTGGAATCTCCTATATCTTTCATGAGTTGTCCTCTCAAAGCTCATGAGATAAAGTATTCAAACATGGAGAAGCATGCTTATGTTGTGGTAAAGGCAGTAAAGCATTTCTATTTTTACATCCTGAACTCACACACTATTGTTCTAGTCCCTGATACAATAGTCAAGTCCATACTAACTCAGTAGGAGTTTGGAACTAAAAGGGGCAATTAGATTACTAAAATCTAGGAGTTTGATCTTGTTATCAAACCAATGAAGCTTATGTGGGGAAGGGGCCTCTACCAATTAATTGCTGATAACATACCAAAAGAAGTAGGGTATGAAGAAATAGAAGTTGAAGACACACCAATAATTTTTTTTGTCACCACTACGAATGAGTGGTATTAAAATATTTCTCATTTCCTTACCTATGGTGAGTGTCTTACTCACCTATCTCATAAAGAAAAGAGGACTGTTAAGTTGAAAGCTTCTAATTTTGTCCTATGGGACAACGATCTATATAAGAGGAACCTTGATGGGGTATTCCTTCACTGCGTGGATAAAGTGCAGTAGAAAATTTTTTTAGAGTCCTTCCACAATTTGGCTTATGGAGGACATTTTTATATGCTTATAACTACCCATAAGATTTTGTGAGCTAGGTACTATTGGGCTACTCTATTTTAAGATTCATATGCTTGGGTGCATAGATGTGAGCTATGTCAATATTTCGTTATCAAACTCAAGTTGGTTGTGTTACCTCTCAAGCATGTGGTGATAGAAGAGTCATTTCAGCAATGGGGAATTGATTTCATTGGTGTTGTAAATCTATCCTCAAGTGCTGAATATGATTATGTCCTTACAGCCACATACCACTTTACCAAATGGGTGGAAGCCATTCCAGTCAAGCATGCCACTTTAGAGGTGGTATGCAATTTCCTCAAGGAAAACATCATTTTTAGGTTTAGGGTCTCAGCCAAGATTGTAATAGACAATGCAGCCTATTTCTCTTCTCATGAGATCACTCAGTTCTACTACTATCACGGGATTATTCTCTCCCAATCTTCTGACTATTATCCATAAGGAAATGGTCAAGAAGAATCAAGCAATAAGAATCTAGTGACCATTATAAGGAAGTTGGTAGATGACAATCAGAGAGCCTAACATAAATCATTTCTTAATGCTTTATGGGCAGACATAATTACACCAAAGAGGGAAATTGGTATGTCCCTATTTCAACTTTTGTATGGTCTGAATGCAGAGATACCAATCACCCTAGAATTACCATCATTAAAGTTAGTGTAAAGGTAGTGGAAGATTCAACTTTTGAAAGTTCCATTGACAAAAGGATCATGTGTTTGACTAAACTTAATGAGCAAAGAACTATGGTGGTGGAATGAATTATTGCACGTAAAAGTCTGGTAAAGAGACTCTTTGACCAAAAAGTAAGGATCCATGACTTTTAGATTGGAGATCAAGTCTTGTTGTGGGATAAGAGGAGAGAACCAAAAGGAATGCATGAAATTTTTGATTCTTTATAGAGAGGCCCATTTTCCATTCATCATTTAAATGGTGAAAATAGTTTCTTGTTGAAATATAAAGATGGAACACCATTCGCTTTGCCTCACAGTGGACAACATCTGAAGCACTTCAATCCTTAAAGTATCAAATAAGTCCATTTGTATATTTGTATAGTCTTTCTTTGTTTTTTGTTTTTCATTTGTTTTTGGCACCGTTTGCTTTTTGTCACCTTTCTTTTTGGGTAAGCATGACTCCATAGCCCAATGGCATAAATGAAGGCACTAAGATTCTAGTTTTTACTCCCTTCAATTACTTCAATTTCAATTGATGGAATTTCCCCAACTAGAGCCAGTTATTGTTCTCAAAATCCATCACATATTTTTGTGGATAACATACTAACCATTTTGGTCCTGCAAGCCAAAATTCTCTATTTTTTTCTTTCAAAATATTTTGAGCAGTTAATTTTTTCAAATATTCAATCCTTTTCAGCTAAGGAAGTCATAGGTTCAACAAGCAAGCTTTCTCAAAGGTAAGTTCAAAACACTTAAGGCTTTTCCTTAGTGTTTTGGGTATGGTTCAATGCTGAGGTTCAATCAAAAGACTTAATGGTGGGCTTCAAACAATTAGAATGAACCACTTTGAACCATTTAACCATTTAACCTCGCCTCTACAAGGTTCAAAGGTTTAACGAGTTCAAAAAGTTCAAAGACTTTA
The DNA here is from genome assembly GCA_037957365.1 of Torreya grandis. Lineage (NCBI taxonomy): Eukaryota > Viridiplantae > Streptophyta > Pinopsida > Cupressales > Taxaceae > Torreya > Torreya grandis. The sequence goes on from JARHVA010001935.1 coordinate 1,488,388, forward strand.
GTGGACTTAAATAAAAGAAGGCTTCGAAGAGTTAAGATTGAACTTTGAACCGTTGAACCTTGAACTTCGAAAGGTTCAAAGGTTCAAAGTTTCAATGATTTCAATAACCTCAAAGGACTTAGAGAATAAAAGGCTTCAAAGAGTGAAGAATGAACCATTGAACCATTAAACCTTGAACCAAAAGAATTCAATGTTTTAAAAGTTTAATGAGTTAAAATAGTTTAATGGACTTAGAAAAGGAAAGGATCCAAAAAGTTTGAAGCTTCACAAGATTCAAACAGAATGAGCCATTGAACCTTTGAACCTCGAATCAAAATGGTTCAAAGGGTTCAAAGGTTCAAATTTTGAAAGGAAGCTTTGAGTGAATTAAATAATTGGAAGATTATAGAAATAAGTTCAAACAAATGGTTCAATTGAAGAAGAAAAAGAGAATGAATGTGGCCTTTTACAAAACTTTGAATTGACGAACCATTGAACCATTGAATCATTGAACCTTCAAACCAAAAGAGTTCAAGGTTCAAGGTTCAAAGAGGTTCAAGGCAACCAATGATGTCCCCATGGATGTCAATTTTGGGGTAATTGAATAACTGTTAGTTTTCAAAAGACCTAAGAACAAACTCAGTGACAAGCCCAGAAAGGAGCTGAAAGAGCTAGTAGAAAATGAGAAGATAGCCTCGAGAGTTCAGATCACCAAGAAGAGACAAAACATGGCAAGGAAAGAGAGAACAACTATAAGAAATATAGAAATATCTATCAGAGAGTTATTTCTAGTAGGTGCAATAGTCCACCAGGTAGACATCAAAGAACATAAAAATTTAAGGATGTGGCCTATTTTTCTACATTAAGTTAAGGCAAATAGACAACCGTGTAAGCATCATAAAAAAGACCAGATAACCCATGCTTAGGAAGACATTTGAGATGATTCAGAACACCAAAGTCAAGGCTAATGACCTATTCTAGCTTGGCCCTTTCATAGATATTCAATGCATTCAATTTAGCATCGGTCGATTTCATGAAAACAAGTGCCCAAGTCTTTCTTGTAATGCTATATATTGTAATCTTTCATTTTGTATAAGGGAGATCTCTCGATTATCAAAAGCAAATCTCTACCCAAATTGAAAGGCAATCTTGCGACTTTGAGCTCAAACTCTTAATCATATTTTGTTAAATGAATGAGAAAGCAAGTGACCTTTCAAACTTTTTGTTGGAATAAGCTTATGTCATCTAGGAAATTATTCTTATGTTTGTTTCCTAAATACAGTCTTGTCCATTTAATCAAACAAGAAGAAAAAGTGGAAGTAAGCTAGAAGATGTCTTGAAGTTGACTATGGGAGACTTTGTGCTGCCATAAGTGTCTTCAGTTTGTGTTTTGTAAAAAGGATACTAGAGAGACTTTGAGCTCTCCTTATCCTTTGTAACCTTTTACTCTGTTGTAGTTGAAGTGGAGACTTTGGGATACACTTCAAACTACTATGTTCCTTTGTCTTAATTAGTAGGAGAGACAATGAAAGACTTTGTTCTTTCATTGGTTTCTTGTGGTTTCTGTTACTACCTATGAAGAATCTTGTTGTTAGCTAAATGTCACTTTTGAAAGAAGAGAAGTGCCTTTCAATAATTACACTAGAATTATCCTCTGTTCTATGAACATCATCTATAAAAAAATAGAGATGGATGGTATGATTTCACCCCTGTGTCTATTTTTAGCTTATATATTAGTATTTAATAAATTATAGAGAACCTCCCCTTACTATGAGGAGAGATTTGTCTTAATCTGGCTGTGGTCACCACATTTGTTTTACTGTATAAATCTCCTTATGTTGTGGTTGATGCACCTATTTTTTTGTGAGTCAGCTGGTGAAAAAATATTCACCCAATAGTATCCAAGGTTGTCTCTAGGGAATGTTATAATTTAATTCATTTATCATAACTTGGCATAGAGTAGTTAGGGTATGGGGATCAATGGTAATATTCAGTGTTATTTACCCCAACACTTGTCATGAGATATTATAAAATCCCTTGATGTTCATATTATATGGGGCCAAATTTTAAGGCCCAATGTCAATTAAGGAGAGAAAATATATGTTACAAATATTAAGTCTTGAACCATTATCCAAGAGAACTCATTTTACCTTTTTATTACAAATACACACTTGAGTGTAGAGTGGTAACAACCTATTTATAATATGTTGAGGTGGTATTTCCTCTTTTTCAAAGGATATATTATTCTTAGCCCATTTGATGAAATTTAAAATAGAAGCCACATATGGAGGTTTCACATTACAAGGTAGTATAGTCATATCCAATGCATCCAAAAGGACATCCTTGTAATGGGATGATTGATGTAACAAGTCCAAGAAGGAAGTTTGAGAAATAATGTCCTTATATGGGGTGGGAATGTGGCATAGGATGAATTATTGATTCATACATTCCCTTTAACACTTTGTAGTAATAGGTAAAAGCTCATTGTAAACATTAAAACAAGGAGCATGCTATAATGTAGATTTTGAATTCCTTATGGATTTGGTAGTTTAAACTAGGAAACTAATGTGTCAAACCATATAAACTATAAGTTATTGACCCATTAAATAGTTTATAGATATGTCTATGGGAAATATGATTGAAAGATTTATCAATCAAGGATTAGAGAGAAAATAAATTAAAAAACCCTAATTTACCTAGGGTTTGATGTTCAAAGATCAAGTTAACCAATGTTTAGCCCTAATATAGATGTAGATCCTACTTGGTTAGATAGGGTTAAGGATATATAAATGATAAGGCATAAGGGTGAATATCAAATCTATAGTAGCCAATTAATGTGTTAAACTTACATGTACCATATGCTAAATTTTTAAACTGAGATAAGCTATAAATGGAAAGTAAAAATGTGTAATATATATAAATGACATAAAATAAGGTACTTAGTTGGTTGTGATGCTAACATAATGTTGGATATAGAATAGGCACAAATCAAGCAAGGAAAAAGTTTTAGAATAGTTGTCAGATTCTAGATCTAGTGCCTCTAGCTCTCTGGATAGTTATGTCATCCTAGGATGGTTAGGTTGACACTACTATCTAGGTTTGATTCTAGTTTTATGTATTAAATATTAAATAAAATAGGATGTTACCACCTAGATTCCTTTGGGTTTGGATTCACCTTTGATCTGGTGTATTCAACTCTAGGTCATGGACTATCACCCTTGGTGAAATGGTAAAAGCTTATCTTTCCATCTTAAATGTGACCTTGGGGAAAATAAAATTAGTTAACACACAATATCAAGATGACTTATAATGACCTCACTATCAAAGAGAACTACCTATATATCCAATACTCCAAAATAGGGACTCATACTCATGTAGGTCTCCCTTACATGTTATCTTATCTGTGAATCACACAATGTGTGTAAATGAATTAAAACAATAACCTAGATTAAAGCTTGGAAAATAAGACCTTATGACTATTCCTTTAGTACTTTAGACCTATAGCTAGGTTATTCCTTTGATTGATATTAGAATAGGGTAAAAGGAAATATTTTGATAACTTGATTGTTTCTTGAAATCTCTTTTTGGTTTGATTGCTAGGTGAGGAATGAATGAGGGTTGATATTGTATTTATATCAATCCTATCAAGAGATAATTTGCATTAAAGAACTTAGCATGCCCATTATAATAGAATTCATTTTCAAATTGGATGAATTTAGGGAACTAGAAACTTATGTTGGGTCAAGAGATTAATGTCGATGCTATTGTCTATCCCATATGCTAGTGTCCATGGAGTAGCAAAATAAGTATAGTATTAGAACTTGTAGATGTGTAAGATAAGTACATTTTAAGCGTTATTAGTAAGATAAGATGCTTTTGTCATCAAAATAAGGCTAATCAAACTAAGAGATAGGCCAAGGAGCATAAGATAGATCAGATGCAAGGCTTATAGAAGTAAGGAATATGTAGAACTAAGAAGAACAACTAAGGTCTAAGTTTAAAAAGTGTGCAAGACTAAGGTGTTACATAATCAAAGAATGTCATCTACACCAATTGTACCAATTAGAGGAAGGGATTTTGGACTGCATACATGATTAATTCTACTATTTCTTACTTGTGAGGTACATTTCATGGGTATGTACATGAATTTGGCAGAGAATTATATGGACATAACCAACTACACATACACATTATAACATAATGTGTACACATTATTATTATAATGCATATGCATTTCTCAAACTATAAAACAAAAAAAACCCTCAACTCCTCTCATTTTTTTTGCTTCCCATTCATGTTTTGGTGTTTTACAGTCGCATTTTGGCTTGTATATCTTCCTTTTTCCCTCTAGAGCATGTTTTAGATTGTATATCTTCCTTTTGGATTGCATTCATTAGATTAACAATGTCGTTACAAAGAAGAGGTAGGTTTTGTAGATTAAATCAATTTTTTAATTTTTTGTGAATGTAAATTGCATAGTTTGATTTTTAATTTTTATCCAATAGGTCAGCATGCTCTTCCTAACCCTCCACCTAACCCTATATCTAATCCTTCACCTAACCCTCTACCCAACCCTCCTAACCCTCTCCCTAACCCTCTTATAGCTCCACTAGATCTCCTTAGTAGTCAAGATGATATAGTTGCTTACATAGTGGAGAACAAAATTGAAATTAAGCAAATAATTAGGAGAATGAGGGATCCCACTTCTATGAACACCCACCACACCTATTTGGCCAACAACCTATAGCTAGTATTAGGTCAAGTTGACTCGATAATGATTGAAATTGATAAATAGAGGTCATATAGGGATATATGTATGGCTTACTATGATGACAAATTGTCAGCATCTAAGGTGAAAAAGAAAGATATAACAAAAGATCAAATTTTTACCTTATTTATTGACTTGACCACCAATGCCCTATTTCCCATAATGACCAAATGTTTCACAATACATCGATGCCAACATGAGTTGATTAAAGCCAATTTTTGGGAGTGATGGTGGATGATGTTTGACTATCCTCCTTGTAATAACCATGAGGTCCCTTTGTAATTTTTGAGGTAACTCTATTACAAGTTTGTCCTCAATAAAATTATAAACTACTTTGACTATGGTAAGTTTCAAGTCTAAGGGAAAGGCTCCACATAGGATCAACTAGGTACACATCATGCACCTAATCGGCCTACAAGGATCCATACCCAAAATACACTTCATCCAAAGATTCCTTTTGTGGTGAAAGAGGTTATGGAGATAGACACTTTGCATGCACTTAGTACACTTACTAATACCCTCATTCATCATACTAGTAGACTTTCAAAGATAGATGATCGAGATACTCTAGCTAGTGGCCATACCCAACCCCACCCATTAAGATGTTGTGGTGCTATATGCATTGGACCTTTAGATGATAATGGTGATGCTTCAGGGGCCTTGGAGGATATGGTATTAATTGATGAGTTATTGGCACACACATTTGGTTTGGATACATTAGGAGTCTCCACACATACGTAGGTATCTTTTATAAAAATTTAATGCTAAATTTTTAAGTTATATTTGCAAATTAAAAAGGTAAAAATTAATTTCCACATTTAAATTGAGTAATAAATATGTATTTTTTTGTGTTCTAGGAGGAGATGTTGCCTTTGACATTATAACTAGGTAGTGGGCCAACCTCTAATACATCTATCCATATCAGTACGACACCATACACATTTACAAAGGTAAAATTTCAAGTGAATCTTATATACTCTAGATGTACATTCATACACCTTAATTACATCATTGGTAGATTTTGTGTAAGAAAATATAAAATACCTAATATAATTCTATTGGGCTTTTTATTATTTGATGTATTAACATGGAATGGCATAGTGTTATAAAATCATCATCCATCTCAAATATGTTTTCAATAACCAAAATAGTGAGTTGAACATTTGCTTGATATCCCATTATATGTGGTTCCCATAGTGGTTCAATCCCAATCAGTAGGATTGGATGTATATTTATAGAATTAATTTGATAAAAGTTGTTTGGTACAATATATTTCTATCAATTTCCCAATCAAGCATAGCATGTCTTCATCAATATGAACACCACTACTTTCTTTTAAATACTAGACTCATAGCCAAGCATTTGATTCCTTATTATCCTAATCACGTATAGCAGTTCAATCTCTATGATTGATATCTAAAATGGTCATAGCTAACAATTCAATTCTTGTCTTGATTTCATCCAAGTGTAATAATTTCATCTCTATCTATGGAGTTATAAACTTATATGGCATAGCCTCTTGATCCAATTTTACCTAGTAAATTCCATTATTTTATTGGGAGAGTGTCCATTAGACCCCATTGGTTTATTGGGAGAGTGTTGACTATAAATTATAGCCTATATATATATATATATGGCATAGGACTTGTGACCATATACAAATAGGGGACCTCAACCCCATATAGATAGATGGGGTTGAGTAGTTTGTTATCACAACCTACTTAGGAGGCCTAAAGAACTACTATATCTAGTTTAAGAAGAGGTCCTATCTATATCCATGTACTTTCATCACTCGAGTGATATGATGACTCTATAATATTATAACACCTTTCATTAGGAAATTTCCCCTAAAATGAATATTAAGTGTCGACAAGACTATAACACCCTTTGTTGATCTCAACCTACTTGCACTATATACATATATACCTTCCTTTTCAAAAATTAAGGGTAATTTAAGGATAGATAATCAACCTAATGACACGTATACAACAACCAAAATCATGCACTTGTAAATAAAGTTGTCCACTCACTCTTATCTCTATAATATTTAATTCTATTTTTTATATGTTTCTTTAAGTTTTGATGAGACCTATTTTATAAGATTCTAGACACTCTTAAAATTCTCAAGTATAGATGTCCCATATAAAATCAACCTATCACTCAAGGTGTCTTAACCTGATTAAAAGTTAGTTTATAAACTTCTTAATAAACACCTATATAGGTTACTTGTCTTATCACAATGACTATTTATAAGGGCTTTTTTATCACACCAATACTCATAGGACTATCCTCAACTATACCAAGTCATTACCTTAAGATAATTAGGCCTAATGACTAAGTAATCAAGTCAAAATCTAAAGTGCACCTCATAAAAGCTATAAAAGCATCCAAACTAGTGTATATATGTACATATTAATGATGTTTTAACACCTAACTTGCATTAAATGACTCAATTTAATAAAATTCACTAAAAAATACTCCCTTGTTGTCTTGTCATTCTCCCTCATGAAACTGACATTTCTTGCCTTTAGTGTGGTGTTACAAGTCACATGTTACACATATCCACTTCTCATGTTCATGCTTCCCATGACATCATTAGATTTTTACATATCTTATGAAATACTAAGTTTGTTAGCAACTTGTTTAATCAATGAATTGCCTAAGTCATTAATTATTAGGTTATTTGTTTAACTAATGACTAGGGTGGACACTCTTCCATCATTACTATTAGAGACAAACTCAAGCATTACTATTATAATTTCATCTTCACAGGCACTCACCGAGGTATGTATATTCACTTGTAATTTAGTACTTTTGTTTAATAATTTTACTATATATTTTGTCAAATATAACTTATATGCATGAATGAATTATGTATGCAGATCTGTCATAGGACATTTGATAGTCTAATTCAAATGACTACTGGGATAGCTCCTCATATTTATTCATCATTTGACATGCCTATTCATGAAGCTAAACTTGGCACTAACCTAGTTGACCATCAATAAAAAATTGAGGACCATGAGATTGCGGTAAGTGCATGTTTAAATGATTTTTTATTATAGTTTAAAACATGAGTTTTTTAACTTGGTTTGATGTATATTTGTTAATTTTATAACAATTTTTTTATTTGAATAGGTTTGGTTGTAAGAAATATATGAGCATATTACCCATATTTGAACCTTGGATCAATCCAAGGCATTTAGGATATCTCCATCTACAAGTAGGGCATCCCAAGGAGAGTCTTCTTCAATAAAGGCAAAGAGAGGGAGACTATTTGTTGATTAAGATGTTGTAATTTTTTGTATTTCTATATGGAAATGTATGTATTTTTGGAATTATACATGTGTATATGATGTATTCACCTACCATTAGATACTATATTGTTAGACATGATGTAATCTTTTGTATGCATATATGTCAATGCATGTATTATTGACATTGTATGCCTATATATGGCATTCGTACATGGAATTATTATTTTTTACAGGAATATTTAAAAACAATAATGAAGTAAATTTTGTTTGAATCATTTATGTTCAAATTATATGAATGATTGGTTTTGAAGTATTCTTAAGGATTACAAATGTTATGAGATTGAGAATAACTTGTTAGGATAATGTCATAAATTAGACTCTTATAATAAATAAATAATATCAATGATTGCATTTAAATTATGTTTTTATTTTGATGAAGAGGTATGGAGGAGATGTCTACAAAAATATCATTATCTAGTTCTAAACCCAACTGATAACATTCACTTTCTATGGTTTGATTTTAATCTTCTTTCACAAGCTAGCTCTTCTTTTAACTCTTTAGGCTTAAATTAGCTTCTTACACCTACTAATTATTCCTTATACTATTAGTAATGCCTCCTTGATGGAATTACTTATGTCCATACATCCTTAACCTCATTCCATTCATGTCTCATTCACAAACTTCCTCTCAATCTCTTTCTAGTTTCTTCTTAGGCACCTTCTTTAGGTCTCAAGGACCAAATCTTGTTTTATGTTTCAAGAGCTCAACCTATTATCATGTATGGTCTTAGATGATCATAACATACCTAGTATAACCCCATTAAAGTACTCAAATAATAGATTACTCTCATTCCACACCTTATGGACACAATGCTCTCTCAAGGCTTGTAGCCTTTTTTTACTATATTTTTCCTTATACAAAATAGTTATGATTTTTCAAGAGATTATAAGGGTATTTATAGGTACATTCTATCCTTTTCCATGTCTATGCCAAATTTCATAGCCCAAATACACATCTAACTATCACTTCCTTCATTAGCCTACCCTTATTTAGGCCTAATTAGCCCTATTCCAAACCCTCAATCCTAGAATCTATACACATCTATATAATCTTAGGTTAAAACCTTTTTATTCACTTTGTACATGTATAGGGGAGTAAGATTACAAAGTTTCATTAAATTCCCGTGGTTAAATGTCTCAAAAATGCTTAAAGCTTATTAATCTAGGGTTTCCCATGCCCTAGACATACTCTCCAAAGGACTAATTTTATCTTCCCACTTATCTTCTTTTCTTTAAAACATCTTCATGACATCTAAAAATCTCATAAAACTTTTCCAATGATAAAAAAAACCAACTTTACATTTATGCCTTTGAGACTGTCTATGGAGATTACATGAATTTTAGAGTGTGAACACCCTTTAAAGGTGTTTAATAGTTTTAAAACCATCTTAACATACTTATCTAAGCTTGGAACCCTCAAACACACCTTAAAAAATCCAAAAAGTATACCTACATGAATAGTGATTATTATGAGACATAAAGGGGACTGTGACAAAATAATGAGCACTTACACTTGTAGTATGACCTTCCCAAGATTATTTATGGGTATAGTAGGTCATTAAGACATATTTTACCATGTTTCAAGTTATTTTGATTTGTAATTTTTCATGTAAACCCTACTTACCATAATTTACCTTGAGCTACCTACATGCTTCCTTCATGCCAAAACTTGTATTTCTTCAATAAAATTCATGAAAACCCTAATTTTTATAACTTATATAGGATAATATAGGTTTAAAACATCATATTATATGTTTTTAAGACCTCTTGAATGCCTGAACTGCTTCTAAGCATCCAGAACTAACAAAACTTCTAAAAATATCCAATGGTTGCCTTCTTGACTACAAGAGGACTATGTAAAAAAATAGGCACTTTAACTATTTATAGGAACTTAAGTATGTAATGGGATGTTTTTTAGGTCATGGATACCATTCATACCAGATTTTATGCTTTGACTCAACCTGTAGATGCCCCAAACTGACCAATTTCTCCAAGGTAGGCTCCAATGTTGGCCATGATTTGACATAGGGTTGACTGTACTAAAATAGTGAATAGTTTACATTATCAAAAATCCTTAAAATAATATTTATTGGGTATAGTAGGTCATAATTAGCCTCTCCACCAAATTTTATGATTAGATCTGGCATATTTTGGCCTATAGGCCCATTTTGGCAAAAGTTAGTGGCACATGTCTGTTTCATCAAATTTCACAAATGAGACATCATCATCTTTTGCCTTGGTTTGTTATGTATAAAATTGAGGATGAGTCTAAAAATCATCATTCCAACTAGTTTCAATTTACTTGATGACTTGATCTTCAATAATCGCTTACTAGTTCAAAATTGCTCTTTCATTCTTGGGCTTACTAGTCACTTGGCACATGTACTTATGTGTTGAATATATAGAGAAGCTTTTCTTGATGGTGTTATAATCCATTATAATTTTCAATCACTTTATTTCCCCTTACATTAGTTTATTTACAATCTTGCTTTGAGTCTCTTCACTAGTTTTGACTAGGCACAACCCCTTGGATTCTACGGACCAAATCTCACTTTACGTTTCAAGAGTACAATCACAATTCTTGAATGGTATTAAATAGTCAAAATATGTCTACCCAAACCTCTTTCAAGTGTAAAAACCTAATTTACCTTTCAATACTTCTCCTTGGGTGTTCATTATCCTTCACACTATGTTATCCCATTAGGTCTCTAAGACCATTCCTTGGTTTAAGTTGCTAAGAATAAAATTCATTACATTGATGGTGTTAAGTGATCATGACACACTTGTCTAAACCCTTCTCAAGTTACCAAACACTCTATTCCATTTTTGTTACTCCTTAAAGTCACAATACTTTGTCTAGGCTTGTATCCCTATTTTTATTATTTTCCTCTTTGTTTGATTAATATGTGTCATTTCTTGAAGATGTAATAAAATTTTAGGGCACCCTCTATCACCCTTCAACTCCTCACAATGTTACAACACTTTAATCTTCTCCTGGTTATGACTTGCTTTGATATAAACCCCTAAACTAAGCTTAATTAAGCTTATTCTAACCCTACAGTCCTCAAAACTACACCTATCCATACATTATCATTCCCAAACCACTTTAACTAGTTATAACACATATAATTTTAAAATATTAAAAAAATTGGACCCATTATGATGGTTACATCTCTCAAATTCTCCTAAACCCTAGTTCTAGGGTTTATAGGCCCTATACAGACCCTTTAAGCACTTTAAATTATATATATTTAATGATACAAAATTTCAAAGGATCAAATACTCACCAAAATTTCTTTAATAATATCCTCTACCTCATAAAATAGGTTAGAACCCTTCCTTGATCCGTTCTAGGCTTAAAACATCAATTTCTCAATTGATTATGGGCTAGAATTGACTCTGTACAGTAGGGGTGATACTAAATTATTGTGTATTTAATTTACATCAATATTTAAGATAAAACAAGGCCTCATTTAGGTCATATCACTCTCAATATACCTTTTAATTATCTTAAATTCCCTCTATCAAGTCTTAATTCCTTCTATTCATGGAATGACATGTTTACTATCACAATGTTGCTTGTATAATATTTGGAAGTTGACATTATTACCTTAAGGTTTAAAAAAATTGTTTATTCCTCTAAGAGGATATATTTTAATCTACTTAAACACTCCACAATATGTCATTTATCAGTCTCTTATTTTAATATTCTTGATCATTGTCCAAGCATATGTTCACAGACTTATCTATCACAACCTGCTTGTGTGCAAGAATGCAAAATTTTACATCATCTACAATCATTTACATTTAATTGAGATTTTATACACATTTTTCAAGAGATAATATTCTTTAAATTATGTTTCTTATTTATCTTCATGGCATCATATAATTACTACCATGCACTATTCTACTTCTCTCCTAAAATACAATTTTTTGGCAGTGAAAAGATAACTTCTTGACCTTCAACCAACAATTTTGCCTCTAGGATTGGTAGGTGAAAATAAACCAATTTGATCATGTCTAAATAGGAAAATTTCATGTGTTACAATTATTTTGACACCTAAATCCACCTGCAAGTGCATTTTCACTACTGTTATAGAGCACAAAAATAATGACAATAAATATTGTCAAAGTTGAAGCTACAGTTTGAGAACTCAATTTTTGGTGATTTTTGGAAAAAAACTAGAAATTTTAGCACATTTTGTGGGGTATATAATGTTCAAGACTAGGTTCTTGGCCTCCCATCATGCCTGGTCGACAAACCCACCACCTATTCTAGGCTCAAGAATGCCCTTCCAAATACAAGAAAGATGTTGATTTTTAGCCTAACTTTAGGCATGCATAAACACAAAATTTTAAGTCATATGGAGGAATATTAAGATACATTATGTGAATGGGAAAGTCCTATAATTTTAACCTGAATCTAGTCTAATTAACCTCTAATAGCAATCTATGGCATAAGTTGCAGTAAAGGGTCCTAGAATACAACTTTTTAACTGTGAAGAGACAACTTATTGACCTCCAAGTAGTAACTTTGCCTCCAAGATTGGAAAGTGAAAATATGCCACTTTAAACACATCTAAATAGTCAAATTACATGTGTTCCAATGACCACGAGACACAATTCTACCTACAATTGCATTTTCACTATTATTTTAGAGTACAAAAACTCTAATAGCAAATGTTGTCAAAGTTGAAGCTATAGTCTAAGAACTCAATTTTTGGTTCTTATTGGCTAAAAATTGGCACTACCAACATGTTTGGAGGGGTGGATAACATCTAGGCCTAGGTTCTTAACCTCCCATCTAGCCTAATCAACAAACCCACCACCCATTCTAGGCTTAAGAATGCCCTTCCCAATACAAGAAAGATGTTTATTTTTAACCTCACTTTAGGCATGCATAAAACCAAAACTCTAAGTCACATGGAGGAACCATAAGACCTTTCATGTTCATGATAAAGTCCTCTAATTTCACCCCAAATATAGTTTGAATCACCTCTAATATAAATCCATGGTAGAAGTTGTAGTAAAGTGTCCTAAAATGCAACTTTTTGGCAATAAGGAGACAACTTGTTGACCTCCAACTAGCAAATTTACCTCTAGGACTGACCGGTGCAAATCCACCACTTCAAACACATCTAAATAGGCAAATTACATGTTTTCCAAGGACTATGACACAAAATTCCATCTGCAAGTGTAATTTCACTATTATTCTGGAGCATGAAAACACTAACAACAAATGCTATCAAAGTTGAAACTATGGTCTGAGAACTTAATTTTTAGTGTTTGTTGGCTAAAAAATACAACTGCCAACACATATAGAGGAGAAAATAATGTCCAAGACTAGATTTTTAGCCTCCCATTTAGCCCAGTTGACAAACTCACTGTAGACACTAGAAATCCACACACGATGATTTCAAATGTTGTAATTCACTTAGACCACCTCAAGACCCCCTTGAGCCCAACCTTAACCTATTTTACCCCTAACTAAACCTAATCAAGCCTAACCATGGTTAGTTAGACCAAATAACTAAGTCCACCCTTTAACCACCTTTTTATCTTGGCCCTCAATCACCGATCGTTAGGTTTGCACTACCTAACAACTAAATACCCACATCAACTCTACCTTGCTTTTCTAAAAATAACTCATCTAAATCAATGTGTGAGCCATTGCATGTACAATTTATAATTATAAATCTTATTTAATATATTGTTTCACCTCTCCTTCCTTGCCTATAAAAAGAGAGGAATAGGAGGTGAAATACATCTACAACCATCAAGAGATTTTGCATCCAAAGCTTTCTTTTACAAGTGTTCTTCTAACAATCCAACAATCTAGCCATCACGATAGAGAGCCAACTTGCCACCAGCCCTCAATCAATAGATAATTACCATTACTCTATTGGAATAATGTCAAACTCTACCAATAAACCAACTACCTCAACCATTCATCTAACCAACCTTCTATAACCTAAGTATTTATTTTACAATATTCAATTACTTTATTTGTATTTCATAATTAACCCAATATAAACCCATCTCCTAGAATTGACTTATGGGATGTCATTAATTATCCATTTATTACCCATATCCTACACACAACAACTGCTAATGGTCAGCTTGACTACCAATGGTATGTCCAACCATCGATGGTCATCTCAACTTTTGATGGTCACCTCAACCCCTAATGGTCACCTCAACTACCGATGATCACTGTGGTAGTAAATAACAAGAAGATATTTTCACCCTTTTACCCCCAACCAAACCTAACTTTATGTGTCCCTACCTATTCACAAACCCCTATCCTATTTTATGAAGCACACTTGATCTGTTTAGCATTAGTATTGACTTGATTATTGCTATATTAGTCATTTCTAGCCTATTTCTTTATCAATCATTCCTTGTATTCAATTTTAGTAGCTTTTGATTATTAATGTAAGTACTTTATCTTGTATTTAATAAACTTAATTTTTTAAAATATGTGGATTGATATCCCCCAAATAAGCTCTTGCTTCTAGGATCTAACCAACCATTTGCTTTAGTGTTGCCTTATTTGTAAGTCATCCTCCCAAACCAAAGAGGAGCTATTCACAATCATACAATTCAATGTGTGCATAATCAAGTAAGTTTTTCAACCATACCTGTATCTAGTTTCTTATTCTTCTTTCCTTGAAATATAACTTGAAATTAATTGAAACCTTCTGGCATGCTTGATGGGGCCCTTGAGTCTCTACTTGGGTTTCTTTTATTTGCATCTATATTCTCTTATCTCTATTATGTTCTCATAAATGACATCAAATTTTATTTTATTCTTAAAATTAAATGCATACATTTATCTCTTACAATTTTAGCTCACATAGGTTAAGTTAAAGCAAAGTAATCCTATTGTAGCATCATTTTTGTTACACACACTAAACCAAACCACCTACATCAATCAAACATCAAACAAACTTGAGACAAGGTTTGACTAGGATTTCATCACCTAGAAGTCACCTTACCCTTTCTTTGAAATACTACTTGGAGGTCATTACCAAAGGGAGAACCAACTCAGCTCTCTGGTTGAGAATAAACTCTAGAAATTGGTATATATTGGTTAATTACCCAATACCCTTATCACTGTAATGTGTGAAGTGAGGGAGTAACCCCAATACCAAGCCACATATTAATTTTAAATATAGATTCTTTTTGAGAGCCTAAACAACCTAAAACCAACCATAGACTTATTTTATAGTACTTGCTCTACAATCCAAGTTCAGTCACATAATTTTTTGAAAGCTTAAGGCATAAGCCAAAAGAGAAACTAAAAAGAACCTTTAGGACTTAACATAATTTTCAAAGTGTGATTTCTTTCCTTGATCATTTCTTATCTTATCTATGTTTGAGTGGTGAGATTGTTTGTGTATTCTCTTTCCCTTACCTTGGATATTTTTAAATTTCCAGCCAACAATAAAAGAACCTGGTAGAATAAAACCCATCACTAAACCAATTAACCCCTTCTACCTCCTCATCCATGGAGTACATTTCTGAACCAACAAACTCTCCTCATCCTTTGATAAGTCCTTACTTCTTTTGATAAGTTTGCCAAGGGTATATGGACTTTTCCACCTTCTTGGATAACAATCTTGTGTCCCTTCAACATTATCTTAATACCATGTTTCATCGTGCCCCTACTTTGGTTCCACCTATGGATCCACCTTATGACATGCCTTCTAACTTTATGGGAAGCACTTCTATTGACACAATCACCACCTAACCATTGAATACCCAAGCTTCCTCATCCACTAATAATCCCTTTGATACTACTATGGAAAACCAACATGCCCAACCTACAAACACCCTTATACGTTCCACCCCCACCAACAATTCCTCTACCTTAGGAGCAAACCAACCACTAGCCACCTATACTCCCCTCACCATCGGAGTACTTACCACTAACATTACCAACCTTCCATCAACTACCCTAATCCACTAATAATTACCCCACTTCAACATCTTGTGGTGCCTATACCTTCTACCTTACCACCCATTAGCACAAAGGTCACTACCCTTCCTTTGATCACCAACCTAACCATTGTTCCTACCTAATAGATGCCCATTGCACCAAACCTAGGTTACCTCTATAACCCACAAGGGCATGTACCTCTACCTACTACCCAACCATGTACATCCACCTACCCCTACATAAATTCCACCCAACCATTAGTGTCCATGTAAAAATATGTGGTATCTCATCAACCCCCTACCAATTATAAGTATGTCACCCAACCACCAAAATAGTATGCACCTTACAACCCTTTAGGTACATAACCTCAAACAAATATAATGAATATGCTCATGAATAAAATAACTACCTTAGAGTTATCCATTTTTGGAGCTCACAACATCTTATCATATGACCAGATCTATAATGAGCCCATTTACCCCTTTGTCCCTATCAGATCATATCCTCCTTAGTGGGAACTTCCCAAGTTCTCTAAGTTTTAGAGTAAGGATAATCCCCAATAGAACCTTAAGTAATTTAGGCATGCATATTATTTTATTTCCTATTATGATGCCCTCTTTCTTTGTACTTTCCCTATGTCCCTATCTAGTTAAGCATTATATTAGTATAGTTCCATAAGCAAACACTCTTTGTTCTCCTTCACCCAACTGGCCCAAACTTTCTTGGATCACTTTTCAATAAATATCTCAAAGAATGTTTCCATCACTGACCTTTACTCTATCCAAAAATTTGATGATGAATCTATTGTTGATTTTGTGGCCCATTGGAGAAGTCTAATCAATCAAATTTCTTTCTCCTTACCCCAACCTAAACTAACATAACTTTTTGCTTGGGCATGTGCCAAGCACATCTCTTCTACACTAAATTTCTAGAGCTTCAAAACTTTTGATGAATATTTTACCATGGCATGTAAGCTAGAATACAGACCCATCAACGAAGGAAAGTTAAAGTTGAAAAACAAGAACTCTACCTAAAAAACCAATAAGACCTCTTCCTCTAAAACAAATAACCAAACCAATACCAATGCCAAGAGCAAGGGAAATACAAATGTATTTGTCCTTAAAACTGATCCTTCACCATCTATCAACCAACCAAATTCCTCTAGCTCCTCAAGACAAAATGTGAGGAACCAAAACCAAAACCAAAATAATCAGAAGTAATTCAATCCACTTGGGGAATCCTACGCTTCGATCCTAGAGAATTTTATGAAGGTTAATATCTTACAACTTACTCCTATAAATCCTCCTCAACAATTTGATTCTTTTCATCTTGCACCTAATTGGTGTAAGGAGAATGATCTTTGTGATTTTAATCAAATAGTAGGGCATGACATTAGTAGGTGTAATACCTTCAAAAGCATTGTCTAATCCCTTATTGATAAAGGAGAACTTGATTTGGACAACCCAAATGTACCTCCAAACCAAGCCATTGACATCTTTAGACAACCTTTTCCTAATCACGTGCCTACCAAAAATGAGATCAACAAGGTTGAGTGTTCTCATGATGCCCATACTGTTAATATAGTTCTTAACATGCTCATTGTTGAAGAACCTCCTACCCAATCTACATTTTTTTCACCTCCATTTATTGAGGTAGTGGAGTTACCTTTTCTTCCTTTAGAGACCCAAACCAAGAAATCACCCCTTTCTCCTCCTCCACTTATTAAGGTAGTGGAGCCATCAATACCTCCTTCAAGTGGCATACTAGAACAAGCATCCATTTCAACTTCTCCCTTAACTACTAATATATTTATTACCCTTTTGGAGATCATTCCCAAAGAGGAAACCACCATGTCTACACCTCCCATAAAAGATTCACCCATCCAAATCTTGCATCCTTTGACTGAGTAAAAGGATGAGGTCACCATTCCCCTTTCTCAACCTATGGGCTTATCTTTCAAGTCCACTATCTAGAGAAAAAAACCATTCTATAGATTAGTGCATAAATTGGAATTTATCTCCAATGGTGACATGAATCAAACCATATTTTGGAAGCAATTAGAGCTCCCTTATATCACCAAATAGGGACTTCCAACCCCACCTTTGATAGATCAACCCACCACTTCTACTATCCAACCCCCTACCTTATCAACTAAACTAATAAAAACTTATACCAACCCAAGAATTTCTTAACCATCTAATGCACCCAAACCCCAAACAAAAAAATCAAACTCTCTAATGAAACCAACCAAAAAACTTGGCACCTTCCCTACACAGAGCCTTAATCACCCATATATGAAAGTAGAGCTTACGTCACCAAACCCAACAACTAAACACAAAACCAAATCAATCAAGGAAGTAAAACCACCAAAAGGCCAAAGTGAAAAACTCTTACCTCACTTAACCTTACCCTCTATCTTGGGGCCTCATCCGTCCACTTTGATTAGGAAGCTAATTATCTCAACCAAAACCCAACCATCATTATTGGTTACACCAACACACTTATCTTCATTGAGCCATCAATAAACAAACTACCTACCCTAAAGCCTCTCACCTCCAAATTATCAACCTCCACCTTAACAAAACTAAAAACACCAACTAGAACACTACCTTACCAAAACCTCCTACCACCAAGCTCATTTCCAAAAAGACTTTCATCTCACCAACTAAGACCAAAACCTCTAAACCCTCTCCACCTTTAGCTGAATCCTACTCAACTATTTTCCAAAGGCTATTGTAAGCTTATTTTTTGACCTTACCTTGTATCAAGTTGTTCAACCCTCTTAGTCTAAAACCAATCTGGTGTAATGACCACCAAGTGTGATCCTGTCATAAGACACTAGGGCATAACATGGAGAACTACAAATATCTCTAAATAATTATCCATAAACTCTATGATGAGGATGATATATTAATACAATAACCTCCCATAAGCCCATTACCAATCAAACAACCAATAACCACTACCTAATGCCTACCTACTCCACCACTCTCACCTTAGAGTGATGAGAAACTGATCCAATCTCCTACCCGAACTCTTCCCTCTATACATGCTATCCATGTGGTCACACGATCACACACTGAATAAAAGGATAAGGGGAAGGCCAAAGTGTCCATCCCATAGACATACCCATCTTACACCTCCCAATTAAGTCAAATTCAAACACCTTCTCCTTAAGCCAAACCTAAGGAGTCTATCTTGGGTACCTCCTAATCTAAACCCTTCGAATAAATTAGGAGAGTGTTTCTCAAACAACTTCACCAAACACTAGAAAATATGAGCTTATATGAGTTTATCTCTACTTCACCTCATCATCACCAAGTAATGATAGAGGCATTACAATCAGTAGAGGTCCAAATTGAAGACCCTTAACCGCTAGTAGCCTTTGTTGGTTCTCTCCAAATTTCACACCTTGTCACATTCAAGGATTTAGAAATACCTTTTATCTATCCTAATGACCCAGATCCCCCTCTTTTTATTACTACTTACATCAACCAAACCTGCATCAAAAAGGTCATGATTGATGGGAGAACTAGTATTAATATCATCTCCTCTCATGCCTATGACCAACTCAACCTACTAGACAATGTCATATCCAAAACCTCAATTATCCTATGATATTTCAATGATACCATGGCCACTACCTTGGGAAATGTTGTCCTTCATATCTATTTAGGACCCCACATGCTCCTTAAAATCTTCTATGTAGTGTAAGGCAAATTCTAATATAATGTTTGGCTAGGATGACTTGGGATCCACTCCATGGATTGTGTCCCCTCTACCCTTCATCATTGTATTAAATTTGAGCATGAAGGTTAGGTTGCACTATACAAGATGACCTAGGCCCTTTTTCATCATGAAACATGACTTACCGACCCAATGGCATCCTCTTACCTTCATCTAACACACCCTCCTCAACCAAAGTCAAGACCTCAATCACGAAAGAGGGAGTTATGCCTTCTTTTACTAATGAGGCATTAAATAGCTCATCCATCTCCTCTAATTAGATCTCCACCTCAAACCACTTAAAATCCATATTATAACATCTTTCACTAGGGGAATATTGCCTCCTCACCCTTGACGCTTTCCCTACTCCCCAAGAGTATGGAAAACTTGACCACTAACCCAGATATGACCCTAGTTTTGGAGCCATTATGCCCTTTATAATTTCACACTATCAAACCCATTTTATAGATGGGGGACTTGACAATCCACTTACCCCTCCTACCACCTTTAATTCACCTTGACCATTCACTTCTGGCTTCTCCTATTTAGACAAATTGAGTTTTGCCAAGACATACCTTCACAAGTGTGCTTGGAAAGGATTTGGTCTTAGATGATATGAGAATGACCCACATGAGTTGATTTCTATTGAGACCAAAAATCCTCATACGTAGAATGGCCTTAGTTTCATTCTACCCACCAAGAGGAACATTAAACCACCTATCGTCACCATTGTTAAGGAAGACCTCCCTCCTTCACCAACTTATCATCCACCTACATGTGAGGCTGAGGACATCATCCCCCCTAAATTTTTTTTAATTAACATGATCAGCATCAGACCCCTAACTTATCAAAAGGCTGGGGCAACTATAACTATTCATTTGACCCATCTTGAGATGATAATAGATAATACTCCTATCATTAAAACTATTTAGTGCTAGGATGATGATTCTATTCTCACCTACCTTGGTGCCTTGGATTCTTTCATCTAAAAATCCCTTCCTCCTGAGACTTCAACCATGTTAAATGAATCTTGGGCACTTTACATAACTCTCACATCATCAAAATTGGCCAATCATTAAATTTTGAGGAACTTTGAGACTTCCCCTCTTTCCTCCAAGACCAAAATATAGCATTTGCTTGGTCTTCTAATGACATGACAAGAATTAACCCCACCATTGCCAACCACAACATAGTTACCAACTATGATTCCAAGTCCATCAAGTAAAAATTTTGATACATGCACCTTCACATAACCCTTCTCATCATAAAAGAGCTTTAGTACCTCCTATCTATCAATTTCATTCAACCCATTGACTATCCCCAATGGGTTTTCAATGTCATACCTAACACCAAAGCCATATGGGGACTATGCAATTGTGTGGAATTTCATGACCTCAACCTTTATTTCCCCAAAGATGACTTTCCTCTACCAAGCATCAACTAGCTAGTTGATCTTACAACTGTCCATGAGATGTTATCTCTCATGGATGAATTATTGGGTTATAATCAGATCCTAATTTACCCTAAATATCAACACAAAACCTCATTTATAACCCTAAGGGGGACCTTCTTCTATAGAGTCATTCCTTTGAGACTAAATAACATTGGTGAAACCTACCAACATGTTATGACTTACATTTTCCATGACCTTATCCATAAGATTGTTGAATACTATGTAGATGAACTTCTTAGGAAATCCAAATATCAAAAGGACCATTTAGTTTTCCTCAAGATTATCTTTAAGCACCTCATCCATTACCATATCCACCTTAACCCCAAGAAGTGCATTTTGGGGGTTTTTTCAGGGAAATTCCTTGGCTTTATCATTTCCCTTCGAGGGATCAAAGTTGATCCTACCAAAACCAAATCCATCCTTGACATGTTTCCTCCAATCAACCTTAAGTAACTCTATAGTTTGTATGGGAAGCTCCAATCCATCCATCACTTTATCTCCCAACTTTTAGATCGATGCCAACCCTTACACCACCTTCTAAAGAAGGATGTATATTTCAAGTGGAATGGTGACCATCAAAAGGCCTTTAATTAACTTAAAAAGTACCTTTTGTCTCCACCTATACTCATGCCTCCCAAGGATGACCAACCTTTTTACCTTTATATCTCTACCATCGACCACTCCCTAGGGGAAATGTTTGCTCACCAGGATGAACAACACAAAGATCAATCCATATACTATGTTAGCCATACATTTTTAGAATACAAGACTCAATACACCCATACTGAGAAACTTTACTTGGCTCTAGTCTTCATAGCCACTAAACTTTGCTACTACCTTCTTAACTAAAAAACTTATGTCATAACTAATACTAACCCACTCAAGTATATGCACTCCAAGCCATACCAAAACCAATGTATGGCCAAGTAGATCATGATTTTAACTAACTTTGACCTTGATTTCCTTTCAAAACATTTAGGTAAAAGACAAGTCATTACTGACCAATTACCCAAAGCACCACTAGTAGATAACCAACCTCTCCCTCTTGAGCCTTGATGGGTCCATTGTGACACTCTCTCAAGCAAAATTCACTTATCAAGTCACCATTTTCTTTAATGGATCAAAGTATCAATGAGGTAGAGGAGTTGGTATCATCCTTATTCCATTTGATGGTGAACCTCTTCCTTTATCCTTCAAGATTGACTTTGAATGTACCAATAACATGGTTGAGTATGAAGCCCTAGTGATAGGACTTCAAATGGCATTAGCCTTGGGATTCAAAATAATCAACATCTTTGGTGATTCCTAAATTATGGTCAATAAAGTCAATGACTCTTACCAGTTTAATAATAATGTTTTAAAATAGTACAAACAACTAGTTAACAAACTCTTCACATCATTTGAACACTAACACATCTAGTCAACCCCATGATCTACCAACAAGTTCACTAAAACCATATTTTATTTTGCCTCTTAGATCCCATCTACACCCTCTAAATCTAATTTATTTGTTGTTATCCAAAAACTTACCCAGCCTTTCTATGTCAAACTGGATTCTCCCACCATCTTTGATGTGGAAGAGACCTAGCCTAAACTTTGGTATCAGTAGACTTTGACTACCTCAACCTTGTCATCATTCCTTCTGGTCTTTCTATGAATGGTCAAAGAGAATTTATCTAGATTACCTCACATTATACCATTATGGGAGGGATTCTTTACAAATGCAACTTTCATGTTCTCCTCTTCTATTACCTACATAGTCATCAAGCCTCTCATGCAATCAAGCAAATCTATGATGGTATTTATGGGGGACACTTTAGTGGCCTCACAATAGAAAAACACATCCTTTTCCTTGGCTATTACTATCCTACCCTTAACCAAGACTATTGTGATTATGTGAAAAAGTTTGTTAAGTGTCAACAACATGCTAATCTTCATCGCGTGCCTAGCCATAGTCTTCATGTTTACACTAATTTTTGGGCCTTCTCACAATGGGGTCTAGATTTTATTGCTAAAATTAATCCCCATTATTCATAGTGACACCATTCTATCATCACTATGACCAAGTATTTTACCAAATGGATAGAGTCTATTCCTTTAGTTTCAAATAAAGTAGAAAATATGGTTAGCTTTATCAACCATCACATCATCTACCACTTCAGTGTTCCTCACAAGATTATCACCAACAATGGTAAATATTTTGAAAACAAGAAAGTCCAAGGTATTCATGATGTGTTTGATATCAAGTTAAGTTTCTCATCACCCTATCATCCTCAAGTGAATGGATAAGCAAAATCTTCTAACAAACTCTTAACACCAATGGTCAATGCATCTGGTTAGTATTGGCATTTTCACATACCCTTTACCTTATGGGCATATTGCACTAGCATCCAAACCCCTATAGGTGATACCCCATTCTCTCTTATGTTTAGATTTGAGGCTGTCTTGCCTCTTGAAGTCCAAATCTTATCTCTTTACATATCTCTACAAGATCTAGTTACTAGGGATGATTAATGTTAGCACCATTTATCCTAGCTTAAGATATTTGATGAGCATCACTTAGCCACCCTTACCCATATTCATGTCTATCAATAGTGTCTCAAATGTGCCTATAACAAACACCTTAGAGTGTGAGAATTCAACATCAAAGACCTCATCCTAAAGGAGAATTAACATGTCACCAATATAGAGAAAAGTAAGTGGGGAAAGTTTTCTTTCAATTGGCTTGGAACTTTTATCATAACCCACAAGTATGGATCAAGAGCATACCGGTTATCCTCTCTTGAAGGTAACCTAGAACCTAATCCCCTAAATGCTTTACATTTATATCCTTTCTTTTGTTAAAAAGGATCAAACTCCCATTTTATCTAACTTAAGCTTGGCCCTTGCTTACAAACCACATTCATCTCCCTATTTTAGGGGCAACTGATTAAAACTGAATCATGTGATTACCCATCATAATCATAACCTAAATCTTGAATAATGGGTACCATGGATCTACCCATGGCATGATTCTCATGGTAATTTCCAACCCTTTTCAAAATAGATTCCCATGATCATTGTCACCTAAGCCTCTTTACACCTAATCAACTTTCTTGTGCTTTCAATTTTGCCTTCATAAAGGTGAGCCCTTAAGCCTATATAATCAAGTATATGTCAAAAAAAATTAAATAAATAAATGAAATCAAAATTCAAACCAATAGCAATCATGGGTCATTCCTAGAATTTATAGATAGTTCCCTTGAAGGATAGCTACTTAAAACATATTCAAAATTGATCCAAGTAAAGTGGACTGCTCCTTCAAAGGAAAACTATTAAAGGCATTAAACTAAGCACACAAACTTAGACTACTCCCTCAAAGGATGGATGAGTAGAGCATTTTTTAAAATAAGTAATTTCTTGGAAGCTTCTCGCATCGATCAACTTCCCCAACCCTCCTATGCAATACAAAAAAGACCCATTATCAAGTGAAAACAAAAACATAATAATTTTAAAAGCCATAGTTGACTCTCGTAAGAAAACTAATTTTGAAAGATTTAATTGGCTTTCATGAGTATAATTCCCACATTGATCAATATATGCTTTGTATGACATATAATTTTTTATACTAACTCTTTGGAAACCTATATAAGAGGCATGCTAATCTCACAAGAAGGTTCCATCTTTCATCCATCTCCCCTACACACATTATAAGCAAGGGATTTTTTTAGCTCACTTGACATTATCTGATCAAGACACCTCTTTAACCAATGAACGAACACTAGTGTGAAGCATTCAAAGGGCTTATGTTTCTTGAGCCAATCCAACTTTAGTTTTGTATTATTCCTTACCAAAGAAGAAGCATCATGCCCTCTTCCTATCTTATCATGACTAGTTGATATTTTCACTAAGGCATTTATCTCTTGATTATATTCTTTGCTATCATATCTAGTGTTGTTAATTAACTTACCTCATGTATTTTACCTTAAATAAAATAACAAGCATAATCATAACATCATGTCTAAAGCAAAAACATAAATCATTAACATATCCATCAACATGTCAAAGTAAAACATTCATGAACATTAAAGCAATCAACCATTTTCACCACATGTCTAAATATAAATAATAAAGCATACACTCATTAAAATTTAGCATGTCATAAAAAAGATACATCTCATCGCATGCCTAGCTAGGTAAGTCTACATTGGTATCCATTATCCATAACATAAGCATAATCAATGTAAACATCACATCATAAAAATCACATCAAAGCAAGCCATAGATAAATGAAGAATAAGGATCATATATATATATATATATATCATGAGTCTAACATCATAATTTATACACCAATATACATGTCTCTCTATCTCAAAATGTATATCTCACTGCATCAACTCATATATATATATATATATATATATATATATATATATATATATATCATGAGTCTAACATCATAATTTATACACCAATATACATGTCTCTCTATCTAAAAATGTATATCTCACTGCATCAACTCATAGGTTGGTATCATAATGATAGACAACAACATATAATATATAAACTATATTAGAGTTATGCCCCTAGGGCATCATTATCTCCTAGACCACTGCTACTTCCTAATTCCTATCCCCCTAAAGTACCTATCTATCCACCTATGGATGTAGCCCACTGACCTGGTGTCACCACACTGGCACCACCTACCAAACTAACTCTATACTCCCCCCATTAGGGCTCATCCAGACACTACCTCAAGACCATAGCTTCATAGTACCATAACTCCTCCACTATGGATAGGTATTGTGCCATAAGGATGGTACCCAATGGTCTTATAAATGCCATGACCCTTCCTCCTCTCTACCTCAAGGAATCTCTCTCCTATGTAACCACGGTTATTAAAGCTCTATCTTGGTCCCTATCACCTATGAGTGTCTCTACCTAACTTTGTAAGGTCACCACTTGACCTTGTAAAGATGTAACTTGTGCCTATACAATGACTAGTGACACTCCTACCTATGCATATGGGGTACCTCCCTGACCCTGTGCCCACTAACCTATACCAGTTAGGTTAACATCTATCTACCTCCTTCCACCATCATCTCCACCAAAATCCATGGCTAAATATAGAGCTTGGTACCATGTAGGGTACCCATCAAGAAATATTACATCATCAATCACTGACCTCAGTAACAACTCCTTATGATCAATCAATATCCACACTGGTTGTGGGTCTGGTAGAAGGATTTCTACATCCTCATGTTTATATCTCAAGAATGGGCCTAGGATCCCCTAAACCAAGCCAAACTACCTCCACACCCTATCAAATGGAATGATCTCTACCTCTCCCTCCCTCTAGCCAAAAATCCACCTATAACTTTGTAAGGATAGAGTCTACCTCCAATAGCCAACCCATTATAAGAACCCAACATATTATTGTTTCTAAATAACATCAATGATCACCAATGCACCTAGTGCACCCCTAAACCAATCTACATTTTGATCCCCTCTACCCACTCTTGAAGTGGCAAAGTCAATTCTCCACCTCATGTAACCCATCAAGAAATCTATCTGAGTGTATCCCATCCATGACATCCCCACTGGCCTCAACATTCAGATGTGCTCATAAGCACAATAATGGATAACTAGATTGACACTAATGCCATATCTCTTATGGGCCCTGAAACCCCATAAATACATGTATATCTACACCAAAAGTATAGGTACCCATCTAAATAGTTCCCTCCCTATCAACATCTTAACCAACACCCCTAACAACAACTATGAGAACCTCTCACTACTTGAGTTAGGAAGGGCAAAGCATGACACTACCATCATCATCATCATCATCATCATCATCATCATCAATCTCTTCTCACCTATCACCCTCTAATATAGTGTGGAGTAGCTAAAGCCCCTAGTATACCATCTAACATGATCATGGTCATCTCTATACATTATATCTAATAAATTATCTCACTCCTCCCTCTCAATATGATATATCAGGTCACTTCATAGAAACAATCGAGTGATCCTATGCACATCCTCTGGCAAGATAGTCATCTCACTAGTTGGAAAAAGGAAGTTATTCATGGTCAGATCCCATCTCTCGATGAGGGCCAAGATCATCAATGCATCATGCAACACATATTTTTAGTGTCATATCACTCCTAAACCAAACTCTTCCATTTGACCCAATCTACTAGGGTCATACCCTAGAAAACCTCTACAAAGATACATGACACCTAATCATGCATTTAAATATACTCCCATGCCTACATAGTTTGTTAGTAAACACACTTAGTCATATATACTATTTTGCTTGTAACCTTTGCCTCTTTAACTATCTTTTTTACCCTTAATCCATACACAATGACCTATTTCCCTACCCATCTTACCCATTTAACTAGTGCCTTCACTACCCTTTTATTTTATCTATCAACCTTAGAATTTGTGTTATTACCCACCAAACCTACCATTTAACCTACAAGGTCAACCCACACTAATAATTAACATCCAGTATGCCTTAGCACTTTAAAAATTTTCAAACCTATCTTTTAACTAGGTGACTGTTGATAGTCATGATGACCATCAATGGTCAAGCATCCATTTCTATATAGATGTCAACCATCAATGGTCAAACCCAACCATCAATGGTCACTATGAGTGTTCCATGAGAGAAATACCCAAAAACTAAAACTACCCAAATCCACCAAAAAATACCATTTACAAAAAAAATTCCTACCCAATCCTACCCCTAGCCTACCCTAACCAACCTACCCAATTTGGGAATCCACCACCCAATTTAACCAAAAACAAGATAGCCTTACCTAGGTCACAACTAGACCTCTAAGCCCTACCCACCCACCAATCAACCTCAAAACTCAATACAAATACAATTCATAGATAATCTACCAATTTAATACGATACCTACCTCATTCCTCGACCATCATCAAGGAAGAATCTGGGGACCCCTACTCATATTAATCTACATCCATGCATACCTTGCATCCTCACTAGTCTACTCGATCCAATCATCCACCTTAGTAATCACCCTCCAATAACTTCTCCCAACACACCACAAATCAGAGCTCCAAAGTCAAAAAGTGTAGATGAATAATGACAAGGGCATTTCACTTTTTAATTTTATGGTTTTAGGGTTTACACCCTAACCATCACTAATTAATGTGACTACTGACAGTCACCCTTAAGCACCCTAACCATCAACAATCAAGTTTCTCCCTTTTTTGCTTTTACCTTGAGCATCCCTTTTAGAGCAGACCCACATCAAACCACCCACCCATGAATACTACCTTATCTACCCACCTTGATCACCTCATCATCTTAACATTGGTATATTTTGGCCCAACTAGCACATGTTTTATGATGACTTTTCCTTGTCTTTTGATCACATCAACAACATTACCATGTTGACCACTTTTTGAACTAGTACCACCTCACACATACCTAACCGAATTATGTCCTCTCGATATCATTTCATACCTCAAATACTCATGACACTTGCCCAATCTATGTTTTCACCAAGATCAATTCCTACCTTGGATACCCATGAAAACACTGACATTGCCAAGGAGACTTATGTTTATGACTGTACCTAGCTGCCATGCCTAAATATGATCATATAGTCCACTTGTCAAATGTACTTCTAATCATTGACCTTTATTTATACCAAATATGAACACCTAATCTATGTGTAATCTTGGATATCACACTTTTTTCATAATTTGTGTGATTTTTTGCATCACCAGTGCCCAACCTATCATTCACCCTTTTTATCATCAACCTTCACCACTTATCAAACATGTACCTAATTCTATTTTACCTCATTAACTCTTAGTTTGAGGGGGAAAAACTTCTCCCATACTCTGGGCAACTTGACCTTTGACCTGTAATCTATTTTTGGTTTACAGTTTGATAAAAGTTTCATAACAAAAAGGGGCAAAATATAGACACCAAAAATCTGCACATGATGGTTTTGAATGTCATAATTCCCCTAGACCACCTTAGGACCACCTTGGGCCCAACCTTGACCTCTTTGATCCCTAACTAAATGTAAGTGAGATTTAACATGGTTAGTTTGACCAACTAACTAATCCCACCCTTTAACCACCTTTTTACTTTGGCCCTCAATCATTGATGGTCAAGATGACCACCAATAGTCACTTTGATCACCGATGGTCAGGGTTGCACTGCCTAACTAGCTAAACAACCACATCAACTCCACCTTTGTTTTTAATAAATAACTCATCTAATTATATGTGAAATACATTACATGCATGAGTTATAATTATAAAGCCCAGTTAACATCTTGTTGCACCTCTCTTTCCTTGCCTATAAGAAGAGAGGAGCAGGCGGTGAAATGCATCCATAACTATTAAGATATTTTGCATCTAGAGATTTATTTTTTAGGTATTCTTATATAAATCTAGCCATCATAATAGAGATCCAACTTGACACCACCCCTCAACTGATAGCCAAGTACCTTTAATCTACCAAAATCATGTCAGACTCTACCAATGAGCCAACCACCTCAACCATTCATTTGACCAACCTTCTATAAGGTAAGTATTTTTTTTATAGTAATCAATTACTTAATTTATATTTCACAAACCCATCTCCCAGAATTGCCTTATGGAATCTCATTAATTATGTATTTATTACCCATAGCTTACACACAATAACCATTGATGGTCAGTTTGACTATTGACAGTTTATCCAACTACCAATGGTCACCTCAACCACCAATGGTCACTATGGTAGAAAATAACAACAAAATATTTTTACCCTCTTACCCTCAACCAAACCCAACCTTCTATGTCCCTACTTTTTCATAAACCCCTATCCTATTTTTTAAATCACACTTGATCTATTTAGTATTAATATTGACTTGTTTATTGTTAAATTAGTCATTTCTAGCCTATTTATTTATCAAACATTCCTTGTATTTAATTTCAATAGATTTTGATTATTGATGTAAATAATTTATCTTATATTTTGTAAACTTAATTTTTTAAAATATGTGGATTGAAATCCCCTGAGGAAGCTCTTAGTTCTCAGATCTAGCTAGCACTAGGTAATCCACCTAGCTATCTATTTAACTAACCATTTTCCTTAGTGTTGTCTTATTTGTAGGTCATCCTCCAAAGTCAAAGAGGATCTCTTAACAATCATTTGATTCAACATGCACACAATCAAATAGTTTTTTCAACCATAACTGTATATACTTTCATCTTCTTCTTTCCTTGAATTATAAGCTGAAATTCACTGAAACACCCACCACCTATTTTAGGTTCAAGAATGCCCTTCCTAATACAAGAAAGATGTTGATTCTTAGCCTAAATTAAATATTACATAAAAATAAAACTATAACTCATATGGAAGAGCCATAAGATCCCTTGTGTGCATGAGAAATTCCTCTAATTTCACCCCTAATCTAGTCTAAAGCACCTCTAAGAGTAATATGTGGTAGAAGTTACAGTCAAGGGTCCTAAAATGTAATGTTTTGGTAGTGAAAAGACAACTTGTTGACCTCCAACTAGAAACTCTACCTCCAAGAGTATCAAGTGCAAATTGACTATTTCGAACATGTCTAAATAGGAAATTTACATTGTTTCAATGACCATGACACCCAATTCCACCTATAAGTGCATTTTGACTACTATTCTAGAGCACAAAAATACTAACAATAAATGTTTTTAAATTTGAAGCTATGGTCTAAGAAATCAATTTGAGGTGTTTGTTGGATAAAAAATAGTGCTACCAACACATATGAAGGGGTGGATAACATTCAGGACTAGGTTCTTGGCCTCCCATCTAGCCCGATCGACAAACCTACCACCCATTCTGGGCTCAAGAATCCCCTTTCTAATATAAAAAATATGTTAATTTGCTAGCCTAACTTTAGGCATGCATAAAACCAAAAATATAAGTCATATGGAGGAACCATAAGTTCCCTCATGTACATGGGAAAGACTTCTAATTACACCTTGAACCTAGTCTGAAGCACTTTTAAGAGCAATCCATGGCAGAAGTTACAGTAAAGGATCCTAAAATGCAACTTCTTGGTAGTGAAGAGATAACTTGTTGACCTCCAATAGCAACCTTACTCTGAGACTGGTAGGTTAAAATCCACCACTTAAAACATGTGCACACACACACACACACACACACACACACACACACACACACACACACACACACACACACACACACACACACACACACACACACACACACACACACACACACACATAGATATATGTATATGTAAATTACACATGCTCCAATGACCATGACACCCAATTCTACCTGCAAGTGTATTTTCACTACTATTCTAGAGCATGAGTACACTAACAATAAATGTGTTTGGAAGGATACAAGGAGAAATAAACTTGTCATGAGAAATTATTCATGATCACAAAAATGCCAAGTAATTTTAGTAAGCTTCTCTTAGCTTCAATAATATGAAATTATTTATTAATGGTTCCAACCACATGAAGGTGAAAGCTGATTTGACACCACCAACCTACAAAAAAATGTTAGTAAGTAATTAAAGATGAAATTTATGCATGTACTACCTACAAAGTCAAAAAAAATGGTAAAATTGATTGCATCTACATTTTACAAGTCAACATACCTATGTATTTCAATCTAACTAACCACTTGGATATGCTTTAATCTTGATAGTATCAAGAATAGCTTCATGGTCTGACTCGTGAACTTTCCATAGATTCTTATTTCTTGGCCTCCCATGATATTTTTGTAATTGAATATTCATTGCAAGAACCAAATTTGAATAGTGTAGAATCTTCCTATGAGTTCAAAGTATTCAAACAACCACACATTTGAATTTTTTATAGGATATCATTGAAGCCAAGTTCCAATAACTACCATAGACCCAGTGGGATAATAAATGTTTTTCCATCTACAACCAAGGAAGTCAATTTTTTCTTTCCATCTACACACCAGCATAAGTAGTAATATGTTCCCTCTTCATTGTCCTCATCTACAATAATTTCAAAAACATGGCCTACACCATAAAAAACAATTTTTAATAACATTATGAAGATAGATAGTGTATAAAGATTAATCTTCCACTTGGTTGTACAAGATCATATATATGGTTAAAGTCATGTGATGATGTCATGTCTATAAGTTACAATGTTGGTTGAACTTAATATGTGTTGATTGGAATTAGAGGTTTGGAACTCTAGTCATCCACCCACTCTTATGACTCACACTAATTTCAAACAAATTCCATGCATGTAGAACAAAATCATGCCAAGGGTCACATATGAATAGTCTGAGAACCTACATTTGAGATAAAAAATGAGTGGATCTCAATTGAACATATTAGATTCATATAATCCTCATAGTTTTCCAAGTCTTTTTCCTCCATTAACCAAAAATGTCTATGACCAATAGAATTTTCTTGAGCACCATGACATATGTTCTCATTACAACATTCAACCATAGTTTTTGCATCAATCAAATTAGCAACATTATCATATTTTAACTCCTCCCCTGCAATGGCTTTTTTTACACATGATCCAGTACCATCATGTTCCCCTTTTCTATGGATAACCTCAGTGAAACTCTAAATATGTTCTACACTAGTGGTAATGTGCATCTTGCTCAACCAATAAAACATTTGTGTATTCTTGAATTACAATCTACAATTATTTGACCAAATGTAATGTTATTTGAACATAATGTTGTTCTGAGTCAACTATCTATATAACTTCTCAAAATAACTTTGCACATACTTTGTATAATGTGATCGATCATCACTGATATAGAAATGGTACTCCCTTAATATTGTTTGGTCTTCCTCTATAATATCAAGTGCATGCATGAGTGTTATATGCACAAATATGGTAATTTATGTTGAATTACAATACTAAGATTGAAGTTCCATTTGTGGTTTGAAAGTGTAATTCTCAACAAAGCTGACTATTGAAATAATAAAATAAAGTGGGAATGTGTCCTTGCTTATCTTGAAATGTTCATCTAACCATTTATCCATATGTGTGTGCCTTACATACTTATAAATAATTTTCTCCATCAATTCAACAATAAATTCTGAAATAGGTATCTTCTTTGTAACAAGCTCATACCTTTTAGATTCTCTTACATATTTTACTTGATAAGTCATATATTTGTATTTGGTCAAACCAAATAATTCCTATCTAATTATACTTATACACTCCCTATAGATACATTTTTTAATATTGGCAATCCACCATAAATGCTGTAATTTCCATCCAAACATACTTTCTTATAAAAGAACTATGTATCTGGTCTTTCACAAAAAATATTTGAAATAAATTCCCTGGCTGATTTTGGTGGAATTTCTATGCCACACTCCTGAAAAATGTTGTTAGTATGCAAAGTACAATGACTATGGAAAAAACATCATATTGCATTAAAAATTCAACATGTTGCCTAAAATAAAAAGTGGTGCATGTGTGATTTATTTTTACATAAAAAGGTTTGGCCATCTCAAAAGTCTTTGACTAATAACAATTTGTGGATTTTTTTCCAAAAACTTAGAGTATAATTGTGTTTGAGTCATATCCAAGAAATGTTTCAAATGTGGTTCACTATTCGAGAACCAACTCTTCTTTTCACTACATCTCTTACATTGGGTAAAACTCTTGTATCATCTTTCCAAAATTATGCAAGTAAGTATTTCAAAGCATTGGCTATAGCCTTGTCCTTTCATGGAAGTCTACCAAAGAATGACCATAGATCTTTTGTATTGGGTTTATTAAATCTTTCACATCTCGAAATTGCTTTTATTAATGTTTTTATATTTATATCAAGTGTTTGACTTATTTTTGAAAACAATCATTTTTTCCCTATTTAGCACTTACTGCACAAGTTATCATTATATGTTGGGAAACATTACAATATTTTTTGCATGATTTTAGGCATAAAATATGACATGCATCATGTAGATTTTCAACATTTTCATCATCTAGGTTAGATTTTCTTAGTCCTAATGTGTATATTATAGGTCTCACCTTAACCAATTTCATCAATGAAATAAATAATTGACATCTTTGACTATCATACTCCAATCTATGAAGGAAACTATCCTAAATTTCTTGAGTCAATATTCTTGAATAACAGTCAGACATTTTGTAATGCATTGGTTTCAAAATATTTTCATCAACCTCAATTAAGTACTTATCTTTTCTATGCATAATTCTTGGAGGTGTTGTTGTTGGTGGAATCCATTCAGAGCGTGTTTCAAAATCATTATATGTTTCTATGAAATTTTATTCATTGTCTATCTCTTCATTATATGTTTCTAAGAAATTTTATTCATTGTTAATTTCATCATTATTTGAGTCCATGAAATTTTCTTTATTGTTTGTGGGTAAAGTATCATGCATAGGCTCTTCATCATCAAAATCAAAAACTTTAAACTTTGAATGTGAATTTCCAACATTATCTAATTTTTTATTGTCAATTTCATCATAATTCAATTCATTATTATGAATTTCATCATAATTCAATTTATTATTGTAAATTTCATCATTATTCAATTGATTATTGTTAATTTCCTTATTATCTAATGCATTTGGCTCATTAGGGTTAGTGTTTGTACCTTGTCTAGAATAAAATGCTTGCATTTGTACCTTATTTTTTTCAATCAACTCTTATAATTGCTCTATTGTTTTATTCTTCAACTTCTTCCTCTTCCCTGAACGTGAACTAGAGCCCATTTTGACAAATTCAACCAAGAAAGTACTTCAAATGTGGGGTCCAAAAAAATTGAAACCAAGAAAGTACGTAGAGTATGAGGGAATGTTTATGGGGATAGAAATCTCAATTAGGGATAAAAATAGACATTGAAAAGTGAGTTTTTTTTTTACTCGAAGGAAAACATACATGTAATAGGAATGCGTAAGTATTCTTATAACACATATGCATTCCTTGAAGTATAGGCATAAACTACAAAAACAAGCAAAGAGGCTCATGTTCAATGTAGTTTTCCCTTATAATATTATAATATGATGCAATAAGACTATAATATAATGTATAAATCTATAATATGATGCAATAAGACTATTAGCTATTACAATAACACTATCATATCATGAAATAAGGCTCAATATGATGTAATAAGACTATCATACGATGCAATAAAACTATCATGCAGTGTAATAAGACTATCATACGATTTAATGAATCTCTAATATGATGTAAGAAGGCTATCATATGATGCAATAAGGCTCAATATGATGTATAAATATCCAATACATGATGCAATAAGACTAATGAACTATGTAATAAGGCTCAATATATAAGATGAAATGAGCTAATTTTGCCCAAAATACCATCATAGGTCCTTACAAAACTAGGTAAATAATAGGTTCACAAATTGGCACTAATCACATTCATGAATTTATGCATTTATGATGAAATCAGGGAACTTAGGGGTTGTGTTTGTTCTAAAATTAGGATTTAGGGTTAAGGGTTTAGTATAATAGGTTTGTACATGTGTATATTTCATGAAATTAGGGTTTAAGAGAACTATACATGTTTAAGTGATAAAATTAGGGTTTGCAATCAACATGTCATGAAACATGACCTAATTTATCCCTTTCAATCATATCATAGACACTATTTTAGGTTCAATGGGTTCAAATTAGACACATTTGCATTCATATTTGAATTTCTAAGTAAATTAGGGTTAGTTAAGCCATACATGTTGCATACATATTATATAATTGATTGGGCCATGAATTTGGTTTAGGAGCTCAACTTTGGCCAAATCATGTCCTTAATTGAACCAATCAAATAATTGGTTCAATTCATGATAGATAGAATCATACTTAATTTTGTCTCAAATCATATATCATGATCTTATAGTTATGTCAAAAAGGGGTTCAAATTAGCCTCCCATGCCTCCTCAATTGAATTGTCCCTATAATTGAACCTTGTTGTGACACGTGTACCTCATATAACTAAATTGTTAAATCTATCAGAGATGCATCAAGTCCTAGAAGTTTTAGAGTTAACAATGCCCTGAGAGGCCAAATCTAATTACATATCACCATGTGTACCTTGCACATGCTCCAAAGTGTCATCATTCTTAGAGGTATCAGAACCTAGAAGCATTAAAGAGCTCTATTAGATCCCTGAGAGGCTCGATCTAATTAGATACATCACCATGTGTGTATCTTTTACACACATATATTTGTGTTAGAGATCTAACTATCACTTTTCCTAGAAGCATCAAATTTTTTAGAGCCTCAGGATGCTCAATCCAATCAAATATTTCCACTTGTGTAGGTCTAGTACAAGAGTTTTCAGATATGTACATATTTAAGCCAACCAATCCAACTAAGGACTATTCATAAATTTATCATACATACACATAAGCCAATAATGTTTAAATTTTGACATTGATCTAATCAACTCATATCTAGTAAATAATTCACATGTTGCGAGCCTCTAACTTGCCATTAATATACAAAAAATTTCATGTAGAGCCTTTTAAGGCCCCATCCAAATTGAGTAAGCATGGAATGTTATCAAATTTTTATATGTATATATTCAAATTATTTATGTCCCTCTAACTTGAATTACCTCTAGATCCCAAATTACATTCATATTAAGTCCTACATGTTGGAAAGAACATAATTCAAAAATGGATGAGCCTCAACCTCAAATCCCAAGCTATATCAATAATTTTGAGACATATACTACTTTCTTGTAGTCCACATCATAAGGTTTAAGCTCATTATAATGAAAAATGAACAAGATGATTGAATATTTATGTATAAAATATATAATCTTGAAACCTTTAGCAAGGGAGTGCACACTAGTATTCAATTATGATCAACCATCTCTATGAGGTGAGTAGTTCATCATCCACATGAACAATTATTAGGTATCTCTACTCAACATCATCCTTGAGGGGAAGTAGGTCTCAAATTTAGGGGACATTGTCATAGGTCTAATGTATCTTGAATAAGCTCAATAGATTTTGAGCTAGGGTAACTTATACATATGTTGTACTTGCTCAATTCTAGGTCAACACCATCCCTTAATGGTTTCAAATAAAGTCCCTAGTTTATTTAGATATTTTCTAAGATATACATTCATCACTACAAGCACGAAATCTTAAAACAACACCTTAAAACCACATCATCACTAATAGATACATGTGACTATTTCAAGTTTATTGAAATCAAAACCTCATATTATACAAAATAAAATGTGTACCCAACTTGACCAAAATATATAATAAAAACATGTACATATCTTGTACCCATAATCCTAATTTCATATCTTACAATCCCAATTACATAGTAAGGTATAAAAATCTATAGTGTTGATAAGCACCAAGTGTTGTCTAGCTTGTTTTTGAGCTTGTAATTATTGCATCTATGGTGTGGCTAGGACTAGTCCTATGTCAAATACACACTCTTTAGATGATGTGGGAATAGATGGATTGGTTGATGGTTGTCCCATGTGTGATGGAGGGGTAGATGAAGGAAGTGCATGGAATGGAGGATTAACCATATTTTCACAAGAGATCTTAATTTTAGGAAAATTTTGAATAATGTATTTAAATATATTAGGGGAATCAAGTGAATAATTGTAACAATAGAAGACTCTTGTTAGACTTTAAATTGGGACCTCAAAATGCACCTATTGAATTATATGCACTAATTGACCTTAAAGGAAACTTAAGGGACTTTATTCAACACATTTTAGGAATGTTTCTGAGACAATACAAGGCATGATTCATAGGTATTGGGTTCCATTAGATATCATTATTGACATATATATCCAAGAGATGCACACCAAGGGCTTAATTTTTATTTCTAATTACACAAGATTACCTATACTACATAGTCCAATTCAATGAGTTTGTCACTTAAACAAATTAGTTAAAAAAATATAAATAAAAGGGTTTGGTCAAAGATATCAAAGAAACAACAAAAGGGTAAGATAGGATTTTAGGCAAGTAGGATATTATCAATAATAAATGCAAAATTTAAGGGCAAGTAGGATTTTAGGCAAGTAAGGTGGTAAATTATATCTTGCCCTACTAGGGGAAAGGTCCTAATAGTTATGCATGTTTCTATTTTCAAACAAAGATTTTGT
This sequence comes from Torreya grandis, assembly GCA_037957365.1. Taxonomy (NCBI): domain Eukaryota; kingdom Viridiplantae; phylum Streptophyta; class Pinopsida; order Cupressales; family Taxaceae; genus Torreya; species Torreya grandis. Next base: position 1,526,707 of record JARHVA010001935.1, read on the forward strand.
TACCATGTGTTCTATTGATGAAACATATTAGCGTATATAAATATTAAAGTGCACCAAAATTTGAACATGTAATATCTAATACTTGTTCAACATTTATTCTATAAAATTAAAAGTAACCAATCACATCTTGACAAGTAAGAGTCAAGTATTGATACTCTAATGCACAACTATTGGTACTCTAAAGGTTAAGTTTTGATCATAGGTTCAAAAAATTTATTTGATGACCTCTCATGATTAAATTAGTTATATTGTAAAATCTATAATGTGTTAGACCTTGAAACCTTAGTTATAAGTAGTTAAGATGACATATTAAAATGGGTAATTTTTTTGAAGTACAATGCAATCTTATGGACCTTAATTCACTATCCAAAGCTAATGGGACCTTTCCCCTATAAAAAACATGAAATTTGTTTATTTTGTGTTATTTCAAAGTAATGTGTACACATTATATAACACGTGCACATTATATATTACGTTATATAATGTGTATACATTATACGTTGCATACAAGTTATATAATGCATATGTGTTATTTAAATTTGTATTTAAAATTGAGCCTTTAGGCTTAGAAAAAACTTGGATTTCAGAGCCAAAGGCTTGTGACTATGCATTTATAGATGATACTGAGAGTTTTAGGAAAAACCAAAAAAATTCAACTTTAATCACCAAATATGCTATGGATTTCAACATCAAAATTCAAAAAATCATTACTGTTATGAAGAGCACATTTTAATCTTTCTAAATATATGATTTTTATAATTTTTGGGCTATTTTAAGGGTTCAAACTATATTTATTTATAACAACACCTTTTTAGTCTGCTACATGCCACACCCATACATGACTACTAATGTTTATCTAATTTGTTTTTCATTGATCCAAGTGCAAAAAAATTATATGGTAAAAAACTAGGCCTAATTCTACACACATTCAAAAAATATCAATTTTCATTTTTTTTGAGGTAGTTAGGGTGGGCCGCATAGCTGGCTATCCATTTTTTTGTCAATTTTTGGGATCTACTTAATTGCAAACTTAATAAAAAATAATAATTATCAAAAAAATATTTAAAAAAATTGTAATACACTGGAAGATCTTATATAAATATTCACCAAAGGGTTTATAACAATATTTAACGATGCTCAAAAAATGGTGGGCCACACGACCATCTATTTACAATGTTTTCTTTTAAAAAATAGGAGGTCCTCTTCAAATTTTAGATGTTTGACCTATTTATACTTAACCATTTTTCAAAAAATATAGTTTTTTGGAAACTAGACTTTAAATTATACAATTTATGTTTGTATACCATATTCAAATTGTGAGTGAATCTATCTCTAATTATCTATAGAAGTTCACATTTATGAAATTTCAAAAAAATCATGTCCATAGGTAGGCCCTTTTTTGTCCCCCAAATGTGTGCACTTACCCTCATGCTCTTTGACTATAATGGAAGGTGGAAACATGTTACAAGTAATTATCCATTTAACCCTATTATAAGTTCAGCATATTTTTTTGTGCATATCTGATTTAGACTTGTATTTGGTGTTAGAGGGATACTTTTAGAGGCATTTTGACCCGTTGATCTTTCCTGACTAATATTTACCTTTTCTAGACCGTGTGGCTAAATATATCAATGTTTGTCTACCAAAAATAAAGATTTTACACATTTAATTTATTCCAAGAAGGATGTGGATGTTATATAACTTTTTCATTTATGTTTTAATTATCTAAGAAGGATGTGAGATATCTAAATATCATTTCTAAACAACGACTAAAAGGAGGTCATACATATCTAATTATAACATTGGAATTTCCATATAAAGACAAATTTAGATGACATTAGGTAACTTTTTATGTTTTTTCATTTAAAAAGTAGAATTTAAATTTTCCTTTAAATGCCAATTTTAAAAATTTGAAACTCATTCAAATTTGAAAGCATTTAAACATGGAGAATTGTTTTCATTAAAATTACCTTAAGCAAGCTAATCTAAGTAAATTTGGTAAAGAACAGCCAAAATTTTCAAATACAAGAATAAATAAGGAGAGCTGCTCTTTTACCCATTCATTACTATCGATAGGTGAAAATCTAAAAATCAATAAAAATCAAGTATATTAACGTATAAGGTTTTCTTGTTAAGCTAGTACTAATGATAAGGTGAACCCTTTTCACATTCCACCTAAGTACCACATACCACTCTGCTCTCACATACCTTAAAGCCTCTTTCACGTACTACTAAGTATATAAAAAGGGCTAGCTTCTTACATGTACCAATAGTTATATATGAAGGGTGGGTATATAGATGGGTTTGGTATATAGTTCTTGTGGTATATAGAAAAGGGGACCATTTTAGTATGATAATGAACCAATTTGAGGTTAAAAAAACTCCAAATAAAAAACTAATAAATAAAATAATGTATTTAATAAAATACATCATTGGAAAAATATTGACCATTAAATAGATCTGGTTATAATGGTCTTGGTAAGTGGATAACACACTTATATTCAATGATCTATGGTTCAATATTTGTGATGGGGAAAAATAACTAGTTGATCCAACAGGGAATGCAAAAGATATTCAGACATGGAAGAAGAAAAAATACAAAGCATTATCCTTGATTAGGGACTCAATAGATAGAGATGTGTTAGTCATATTTAGGGGTGAAATACTCCATGGAAATCATTTCACAAACTAAATGAGCTATATGACTTCCACTCATATTTAGAATTTATTTAGTTGTACTTGAAGTTGTTCGACCTTGATTTGAAATATGGTGATGTGATGAAATTGGATTCAGAGATATGTGACATTAATCATGATGTATACCTAACAAGTGTCAAAATCAAAATCAATATGACCACATTAAAAAATCCCTTCTTCCTAGCTATTCAACCTACTTGGAGTTTGTACAAGTAAGTAATAAGTTGAAGACTCTCACATTTGATCAATTGGTTGAAAAGATGGTAGAAAGAGAAAACGCTTTTATAAGAAAAACTAAGCTCATAATAAGAGAAAATTTGTTTTATGTCAAATCAAATTCTTATAAAACATCTAACAGGTCCATGTCTTCCAAAAAATGAAGGCAATAATAAGTACAAGGGACAAGGTGGTAAAAATGAAAATCTAGGTGGCTAAAAATAGAATGATAAACAAAACCTCTAATTTGAATGGTGTGATATAAAATGAAGCCATGAGACTCACAAATTCATATCTCCATGGGGGAAAATTAAAGCATACCATAAGAAAAAATAGGAAAAATCTAAGAAAATAAAAAACAAACTCTACCCAATTCACTAGTGAATGTATGTTTTCTAGTACATATGATGAAGCAAACAATGTCTCAATTAGTTCTTCATGGTTTTATGCTTAGGTTCTTGATATTGGTGACTCTATACATATGAATTTCTAAAAAATACTTCTTTGAAGTATTTAGTAAAGAAAGTTTTGGTTCAGTATTTCTCATAGATAGATCAAGTTTGTAACCACAAGGAAGAGGTAAAATATAACTCAAGTGTCTAGGGATTTTATATTTCAAAATCCAAAAGGTTCTCTACATTCCTAAATTGAAACAAAACTTGTTTTCCCTAGTGATCATTATAAAATAATGCAATTCCATCTTGTTGGATAATGGTAATGTCACTATTAGGAGAAAAAGTGACAATGTAGACACCTTGACTAGATATGAGGAAGGGAAACTACTCAAACTCAGGGGTGAGCTATCAAATTCAAGGAGTTATGCTAATATTATGGAATATGGAATTTCTTGAAACATGTTTTTGTTAGGAAACATATCCTAATTTTGAAGAAAATAATGTAGAATAAATAAGATAAAACAAATAATGACAAAGAATATCACCAAATAACATGAGATATATGTCGAAACCCTTGACAATAATCAAGGGAAGAACCATGGGGAAAATGGAAATGTATAGTATTCTATTAACTTTATAAAATAAACCTCTCCACAAATAGATCTTCCTCACATACTCTCCTCTTTCACAATGATTCCATACACATGAAGCATACAGGCTATGTAAAGCCTTCAAATTCTCAAGCTAGTTACAACACTAACTTACAATCTTTCTAAGATTTCTCACAAGGATACTACACCAATATTATACAAACTTATCTTATCAAGATTCACCTTCTTTCTCACTCTCAAATTACATAAGAGAGAGTCATACATATATAGGAATATTGATGAAGAAGGGAGAGAAAGAGATGAAACCACGAGAAAGAAGAAAATGTGCCATCCTCCATGTGACATCACTATTCATCAATAGTGAAAGTTGCCTCTCACATGTGAAAGATACAACTTTGAATGGAATCTTTATGATTAATTTTGACCTTATCCATGTGCACCAAAATGCTACACCCCACCTTGCATATGACCTCAATCAAGAATAGTAGATAATGTTCCCCACTTTCCCATGTGCATACTCATTAGTCAAAATATTCCTCAAATTTTGAATTCAATCAAAGGATCCCATAGAAAAAATGCACCCCAAAATCATAGGTTTAAGTTGAATGATTCCATCTATTTTATTTTTGTCTCCCACATGCATCCAAAGTCATCCCATATGACTAAGTGGAGAAATGCACCCCATTTCTCTCTACTCATCTTTTCAAAAATGAAAGATTTTTTATGGGTCATGCCACATCACCAAAGTGCCACCTCATAAGCATAGTCACCACCAACTCACCACTTCCACCTCTCAAGCATAGTCACTACTAATTCACTGATATGAATAGTAACTACCACCTCATCACATGAAATGTGGCCATGAATAGTGACTTTGAATAGTGTTGTAAATAGTGACTTCACATCCTAACATTCTCCCACTTAAATTCAATATACATAGGCTTTACCACACCTACGTATTCTTATATATAACTACCAACCATGCCCACTACTACCTTATCATAAATTCAACAAGCCCTTTAGAATTTTTGATACACTAATCAAACTTCTCTACCCTAACTAGCTTTGTCAACATATATATATATATATATATATATATATATATATATATAATATTTTATTTAGTGTTTATCTTATATAATAATATTTTGTCATATTTTTCACCACCAAACATCCAGATCTACAAAACATCTTATCTGGATATCTGCTCTTCCATAGTAGAATGTAGTATCTAAAGTGGCAATTCACTTCTCCACACACAGATCAATCGTCCTATCAGGATTCTATCATGAACCACTCATAAATACCATTGATTATAAGTATTTGGTCTAGTTCTCACCATGTAATCATGAGGCTTCCTACTTCTGATGAATCCAATGCACATGACAATAACATGTCTCTTCCTCCATTATAGGACATTCCTAGGAAAACAACTCATAATGCAAGAAGTGGTGTACTTCCTTTCTTTACCATCCTTGGTTTTCTCCTCATACCACATTCATCACATAATCATCACTAAAACATAACACTAGCGATCATGTTGGGGCTTACATATAAGCAACATCTGATAAAACCTTAGCTCTCCATGAATGTACCATTGTATTACATCTGCACATCTACTTTAGGCCATACAGTCTTTAATATGTAAATTGGTAAATTTTTTCCTCATCCATATATCCCTCTGGCTACTCCCTCTCTCATAGATAGATCATCATTTTGGAATAAATATTCTCTAATTTTTGAAATGTAATGTGTGCAAATAGAAATCTTGATAGTAGTGAGGAAAGATCACATAAAAGTTAGTACTTGAGTTCTGCACATAGCCCTCTGGCTATTAACCATACCCAAAAATGGCATAAGTTAACCAATCATATCTCTAGGGAAGTCATAATGATACTCAGTACATCAATACACCTATCAATATTTTGAGCCTTACGAATGCATCTGAAATGCATCATGTTGTATCGCATGTGTAAACACATGGCCTTCTCATTTTGGGAATAATAGGTCTTATTAACCAAATTTTGACCCCAATTCAAAATAGGTCAACCCATCTAAATTGAAAATTTTATAGGTTTTTTATATGTTTTTTCCATCATCTATAATGGTCCTAAAGATCCCCATATGGTCATTTTTGCCCTTCTTTAGCCTTGTCCAAGTTCTAGTCTTATGAACACCTATCTATTCCAAGTGGTCAATTATAAGGTCTTGTTGTGTCAATATTTTTCAAAGGTTTAAAATATATTTAAAATTCATTAATTTTTTTTATTTTAATGTCATTAATGTCATCCTATCATTCTCTAACCTTTATTTGACTATCAAATGCAAAAAATGTCAATTTGACCACTTTTTGGCCCATATAGAGGAATAAAGCGTACCACTTCAAGAAGATAAAATTTCAAGTAGATTAAAAGAAACCTTGGTGTTAGAGAGAGGTTAAAAAATGTTTTGTGTTAGTTAGGTAATGACAAACTTGTAGTTTTGACCTTCCAAGTAGGAAAAATGACACTTTCAAGAATTTTTGGACACTTATACAGCCTTGGAGAATTAGTTGTTAGCTGTAAATGGTTTGGAAGTGTTTCTTGGGATCCCTCACATCATTTCCCAGTGTTGGACCAATTTTCAAGTCTAAATGATACTCTAGACACCTTTTTTCCTCCATCACTACCTTCATAAACTCAAAAAGACAAAATTGAAGTATATATATATATATATATATATATATATATATAGAGAGAGAGAGAGAGAGAGAGTTAGGAGAAGAAATTTTGGCCATTATTAGGTGTCATAATTAGCATAAAATTATTGGAATTGGTTTTCATAATTATCTCCTATTATTTATGAAAAATCACTAAGAGTGACAGTAGGTCACTATGGCCTACCATTCAAAAGGGATCTATTTTTGTACCTATTTATCTAGCTCATAAATATATGGAGAGTAATGACTTTTAGGGTGGTTTTTAGAGGTCGTTAATATCATTTTCATGGTGGTTTCATTATCCAACTCATCTCTATGAGGTGCCTTCACTTCAAGAGAGAATGTCTTGGTGTACAAATTGTTTTAATGAATTCCACTACAAGTCTCTATTTTATTTTCATGATGGACATATTTAGAGGTTTTTAGTGATTTATTATTCATATAAGGTCTCTCAATTTCATGAAATCCATGTCATTTTGTTTGAATATGTGTCTCTTTGTCTATGACCTTCAAGTGTACTTGTTTTTGGAGACATTATCAGTGTTTGAATAAGTCTAATAGAGTTTGATTGATAATTTAGGATAAATTACTAGTAAAATATTATAGTGTGAGGTTTTTAGTTAACATTACACCATTGGAAGTGAAGGAAGGAAAGTCAAAAAGAGAACCCTAATTCACACTTTCAAATGATGAGTCATAGTTGTTGTAATTGTACAAATTGTAGATACGTTTGAGGATGCTCAAAAATCTAAGAAGAGATTGATACATATCCTCATACATCCATGTATCTATTGGTATTGATTTTTCCACCACCAAGTTACTTACAATTGAATAGAATTCTCTAATTCATAACTCACAATCTCATGCATTAATTGACTATGTGCAATTTGTACAAATTAGTCAAGAAAGTTGGAAATAATAGAAGATGGATTGATTCTTGGTTAGGAAGTGATTGAGAAGTCAAGAACTCAAGGAGCTTAAGAGAGTGGCTTTGTGTATCCAACATAGTCAAATGAGACCTACAAGCCTCAATCCTATAGGTCCTCATTTTGGACCTTGAGTCATGTCTAATCAACACATAAGAAAACCTAAGATGATAAAACCTTCTCTAAGTCTCATTAATATAGATGAAAATAGTTATCCAACCCATCAAAGAACACCAATCTACCTTGAGTATTCAAGAAAGATAAAACTAAGTTGACAAGATAATCACGTCTCCATCTACAATAATTGTATGGACTGTGTACTTGTAGTGAGAGAGAAGCAACTTGGAAACACTTTTGAGAGTTTGTAGACCCTATATGTACATGGAGATAACTATTTTGGATTTATTATTAAATCATCATGGTATTTAAATGAGTTTAGGTTCTAAAACATCTGTGTAGTCCTAATCCTAAAAGCGGTCACCTATAGTCCTCTCTAAGGGTTTTTCTTTTTCTAATGAGAGGTAGAGTAGTGTTGAAGAAATGTTGGAACATAATTTGGACTGAAAACATGTCCAAGAGTTTTTAGTAAGATCATTGATGGAAGGTAAGGTCTAAAACACTTGATATAGTCAAGTAGCCCTAAAATAGGCACCTACAGGTTTTTACTAGAAATTCAATTATGTTCAAACCTAAAAGAAGGACCAAATCATGTTTAAAAGTGTTGAAATCACTTTAATATCTAAAATAAGTTCATGATCTTGGAGGAATTTAGTAACATGAACGTGATATCTAAGTAAAGAACACAATCATGATCCATAATGTGATACTTACAAGCCTATGTCAAGATTAGTTCCATAAGGAGATAAAGAGTAAGGTGATAGTGGTTTGAAAGGTATTACATAGGTTAGGTTGAATATAATCATGAAAAATCTAATTTGGCACTAAGGAAGATCTTTTAACTTCATAACAATATGAGTAGGCATATTCAAAGCCTTCTCAACCTAAGGCTAAGAACATAAAAGTTACTTAAGTAAGAAAGAATATGGGAGGAAACAAAGCCTTAAGATAGTATAATGAGGATGTATCAAGATTAAAACATGATAAAACCCTAAATACTCAATGGAGAAGTGGATTGTAAATCACTCACACCTTTCAAGTATGAAACTCAGCATAAGTTGGAAGTCTTCCTACATCACCAAGATAGGGTACTCTCTAAAGTCAATATGAGGATTCTTAGTCACATGGATTCATGAGAATTAAAAATAAGGATGGTTTACCTTAACCTCTCAAAAAAAAATGTCTCCCAAAGGAAAACTTCATAATATAGGTAAGAGTAAGGTTTTTGAACAAAGAACACAGTCAAGTGAGTTTAATAACACCTATAGGTTCCTCCAATTATAGACTGATTGTAGGTTTGAAAGAGGATAATAGAGGTGTCTAAAGATATTTTGAACTCAATTAATATTGTATACTTATTCATGAACTAGTGAGGAGATCATAATGTGAGAATATGTGAGGATTTAAACACCTAATACAATCAATATCCTAACTACACACCTATAGGTGACTATATGAAGAGAACACAGGTTTTTTAAGCCTAAAGTGAGGACAAAATAGTGTTTAAAGAGTTTTAATACCAAATTAGAATCCATATAACTCATATTACATTGATTAGATCATTCCTATATAGAAGATGAGGGAAAAACTCACAAAATATAGTCCATACCTTAGAAGCACCTACAGGCTTACTAATAGGGTTGGTCTAATCTCAAACTAAAAGGAAGAGGTAGAAGGAGTTGAGATATGATATAAATTTATTTTGAGACCTAAAACATGTTTAATTAATATTTATAGTTAGTGGTTATAACTATTAGGTCTTAAAACACAAAGAGCACAATCATATCCAAACCCTGTACACAGTTAGGCCTACAGTCCAACCATGAAAGAAAATTGAGTTTTTAGGGATCTAGAAGTATGACCAAGTTTTAAAAATTGGTAAAGAGCATGATAATTAATTTTAAAATACTTAGATGTTATCATTTATGTTAGAAAAATAGTGTAATTACTCACTATTTTGTCTCAGACCTTGCCCATTCCTTGGCCAAGGTGCAGTCAAGAGACTTAGGAGTCCACTTGAGCTCCAAGGGCATCAAAAAAGATACCATACATCATTAATGGAATATAAGGGTAGTGACAAGTAATATAAGATATATCCATACATTCTCAAGTGGATACAAACTTCAGTTTTCACTCCAAGTGCCCTTGAGGTCTGGCAAAGAGAGAGCAAGCTTAAACCTCAAAATTCCTAACTAGTATACCAAATTGATATATATGGGTAATGAAAACTTATATAACATGTGAAACCATGTAAATTTATTTTTCATATGTTTATAAACTATTAACATAAATATAATGGATTTTTGAGACTAAACACTCATGTTTGACCTCTTTCTAGCCTCAAGAATGCTAAGCAAGCCACCCAAAGAGCAACTTTACATGCTCATACCATTGCTCACACTTTTCATGGGAGTTTGAGACTTTTTTAATAGTTTAATGGGTATAATAATAATTTTTTACAAGTTTAATGAGTTCATTTAATGATTTTTCTTTATGAACAATCGTTAAGACCCCATATAGGTCTTAAACCCTGATAGTGACTAGTCAAGGAAAAAAATACTTCAAATGTATATAAAATTACACCATTTTATCGTTAAAACTATTTTATGTTGTTTAAAACTCCAAGGAGGTTATTCAAATGTACTTCACTTGTATGGAATACAGTATAGACTACCCAAAATAGCCCATTTTTGTATTTTTTTGATGTTTTGCAGGTGTTCTAAGAAGGGGAGATATTCCAAATCATAGGATGAGGTAATTTTTGAATTTTACTAACTTTAAAAATTCAAAAAAAATTAAAATATATTATATATATGATTTAACCATGCTTATTTTTCAAGGTAAACACAAACAAGCTCAAAATGAGACTAGGTGGTAAGGCCATTTCTTGGTTTGCATACCTCCACAGGGTATCAAGACCCCAAAATTGGCATGGAGGTTTGTGATGGCTTGGTTAAATTTAATCACATGGTTTTAGGTTATTTCACATATGTGGAATAATTCTAGAGTAATAAAATAGGGTCCAAAGTAAGGAGACCTAATTGAGGCCTAATTCAAGAGAAAGAAACATAGAAAAAATGGGTTTACATCAGATTATGAATATGAAATTTTACATGGAGATATAAGGACATAGAGTGTCTTATAATATTCCATTATTTTGTCAACATAATCTATATAAATCCCATACGCTGCAAGGAAACTAGGCCTAATGAAAGCTTAAGGAACAAAATGAGTTATTGGGAGTTGGTCCAAGAACCAAAATGGTTTATTTCATAATTTATAACATATTTTAAGACAATTAATTTTTTTTGGATGAGTTTAAGAATATGCACTTGATTTTTAGGTCACTTGGACTAAAGTAGGTGTGGGAAATAAAGAGTTACAAGACACCTATGCATATAATTGATGGAATAGTAGGTTAGAGGAGTTTACTAAGGCATGGTAGATGTTCAATGAGTTTTTTAGATCATTTCAAGGTGAATTTATGGTTATAATATCCATTTATCACTCCTTTCATGTAAACAAGGACAATTTCTAAGATGCTAGTTAAGGTGTCAAGCCAAGTTGTAACTCCTATGCCACTTGGAAGGATGGATCATATTTAGGGGGTCAAAACATGGCATGGAATACCTAATAGAATATTTCATAACTCTTTATTTATTTATAAATAGTTATATCATGCTTGACACTTTTCACTCCTTCTCTACTACATCCTACTCTCCCTCTCTTCACATTGTTCTATTTAAGCAACAATTTTTAGCTTTGAAATGGATCCACACATTGGTTATGGTGAATCCTTACCAAAATTGAGACTTTTACGTGCCTATTTAATTGAATTCAAGCTATATTTATACTTATATCTTACAAAGAGTGATTTTGAGGATGTTGTATTGATGAGTGTTTAGTGATAGTTATATCCTTTGCATTTGTCCTTCATGTTTCATGCATTATGCAAGTTTGTTGCCTTTCACAGGCCATATGAAGTTTTCTAATTTGTTTTCTTATTTATATAACTGATATACCATTATTTTTTCCATTATCACCTATTGGTTAATCATCATATTACTTTTATAATAATCTAAACCTTCATATTGAAACACTAGTGTCATAAGGGTTGTTTAGAGTAACATAATCAAATTATAAGTTGGTATTTCATAGTGAATATTTAACAAGCTATGGAATTCATGTTTAGTGCATCACCTCCAAGTTGTTTTGTTATATTATTACTCTTCTTTCCCTTTTCCATGTCAAATTAAGTGGTGTAGTATTAGTCTAGGTGTTGTATTTTGTTAGCTAGCCCAAAATCTAGAGGTTTGACTCACTTATAGGTCACCCACAAACTAGATTCAATCTAATTACATAGCTCAAGTTGAGATGGCTTGAATCACCCTCTCATAGGGTACAATTTTGATTTATAATAGATCTCACTTGGTCCTCTTCATCTTATCCTTGCACTACTTCAACAGGTACATTTTTAGATTCTTATACCTCCTCCATTGCATGGATTTTCTATCATATGTAACATCTCGACTAAAAACATGTGGTTAATAAGATAACACATCATACACTCATTTATTTTTTATAACTATAATTTATTGATTTCAATTCTATCCTAGACTTTGACTTGTACTTTGAACTCGACCCTCTTATAGGTATTACTTCTAGCTAACATCACACCTCCCCAAATAATCTCTGATGTTGGTGCTGATGAGGGCACCAATTACTCTATTTTATAAGCCTCATCCATACCTAGTATATATATTTTATTATGTAAATCCTCACAACCATCCATGACTTTACAGATAAATAAATGAATTTATGATTTTGTGTGTGCATTGATATATATATGTTGTGTTATGAATTATTGATGCTTTTTACTTGATTATATTATACTCATGTAACTTTATTTAATAATCATTTGAAGGATAACGTAAGGCTGTAGGATCTCGTTTGGGTAAAACACTTATAAGCTACCCATAACAACTGTAGGATCCACCTACAGACTACTCGTAGCCATTATAGGTTACCTGTGTAAACTATAGGCTTCACTTATAGGTTGTTCATAGCCACTACAAAGTGCCCATAGAAACTATAGGCTTCACCTATAGGTTACCCATAGCCACTGTATAAAATAGAGCTATTATTATGATCAAATCTTAAAGACACATCCAACTATCTTGGGAACTAAATGGATGAATGGAAAGGACCATAGCTATTGTAAGGACTCCCTAAATGCAAATAAATTTTCATGTGATACCAAAGATGAGAAGGATAAGGAAAATGGGAAGGAGATAAAAAGAAATAAAACAACAAGATAGTATACTTTATCCTTAACCCATTTAAGCCTAAAACAAGTAACTTTGGTTACTAATCACTTAAAGGTTGACTGGGATAGTTTCTAAAGTATTTGTATTTTTCCTAGTTTGGTGTCTTTGGTTAGAAGTTAATAAACTACCTTATTATTTAATGGTAAAACCTAGATTAGATTAGGGTTAGTGAGTTGAAATTGAAGATTGGATAGTTACTAGAAATATAGAAGTCATTAAATTATAATCTTTTGTAGCAATCTTTAATTGCTATAGATTTGAGTAATGATAAAGTTGATTCTAAGATTTTGCAAATCTCTCAGAGAAGGTTTGGAACTCAATTTTGAATGAGAAAGGGCCCCTCAAAAGGAGTTATAGTGAAAATCCTGACCCTCCTCAGTTAAGAGTGTGTAAGTAGATTTCATTATTAATCTGATTATATAAAGTGCGATGCACACATGATTTATAAGTGTGAAGTATTTATGTATTTATATCATAAAAGTTTCATAGTATAACTATCTGGTGAATTCAACATAAGTTCATTGTAATGCAACTAGTAAAGCAAGCTAATTTATGAATCAATAATTCATACATAGTGATGATATCCTTGAAAAGTGTATGCACCCTAGGTTGATAATTAATGTTAATCAGACTCAAGAATCTAGTATTCATTGGGTAATTAATCTACACAATATTTTGGCACCATTATTAAGGAGGGTGCCAATTATTATTTTCTAAAATCAATCATTATTTTTTAAGATTGGTTAATTCACTATTTTATCTAGTCAAGCAAGTTGAGAAAGGACACTGTAATGTCTTATGCCAGATGTCTAAGTTCCTAGACATATAGTTCAAGATGGGCAAGTCAAGTGAGGGAACTATAGTGTCTTATGCAAGATGTCTAAGTTTTTAGAAGTAAATAGTGCAAAGCCTTGAATGCCTCTTTGTAATGTTGTAATTTACATGTTTTTAGGATTATTTCTTACAAGAGTGATTTATTTTCTGCAAAGTGTACTTTTAATTTTCTTGTTTTTATTTCATGTTTTCTAGGATAATTTTCCTACTTTCATCTCTTATTTTCTAAGATAATTTTCCTATTTTCATTTTCTACTTGTTAGAGTAATTTTTTCACTTTAAGTAGATAATTTTACTATTTTTTAGAAGTAAAATTTTAATTCCAGTTATTTTGATTTTCACACTCCTTTATTGTACTTTTTGCTTATTCTAAAACAACCCCCTATAATACTTGAAAAATTAAAAATATACTAATCTTGTGTAGGAAGGAATAAGATAGATGAAAGGTATAACACAACATTTTAGTAGAGAGAAAAATATTCTCAAGGGAGATTCTTTCCAAACAAGCCATAAGTTATTGCTAGGAAAGAACCACAAGTACCCACAACATCTAATAATCCTATTGAAAAATATACCATAAGCCATAGGTCTCTTGAACAAGGAAACTTTAAAAATCAAAGGAAGTAGATTACAGAAGAAGTACTATTAGATTTGAAAAAGGAAACATAAGTAGAGGAAGCATTAGCTAAGTTAGTAAGGAGAAATGAAGGAGAAGAAATTCAAGAACCAAACACTCTAGAAAGTAGCATTAGAACAACATTCTATCAAGGATTTCCTAAACAAATCTAAGAAAGCTCAGGAAAATATTTAGATTTCTTATTAAAAAAATACTATGAAGTAATAAATAAATTTTTACTATCATACTGATGAAGGGGCTAGTACATAATTTAAGACATGATCCTAAGTAGCTTTGATATCCATATCACAATAAAAGCCACCATGAATGGAGAAGGAGTCTTTGTGGATAATAGTGAGACTCCAGACACATTTACTTTTGAATTTCTTATTCTGGATACAATACGCATAACAAAATGAAAAATATCTCACACTCAACCTTGCCCAATTTTAGAGGTACATTATCAAAATATCTAGACATATTTTTGTTTGAATTTGATATCCTCTATAAAAGCTATGACTATAGGTAGGATGCATAGAAATTGAAACCTTTTCCATCCACCCTCAAGGACTCAAGACTTCATTGGTTCATGGGACTAGGTAGTAATTCAGTCCTCGCTTTGGAGGATATGAAAAAGAAATTTCTAGATAATTACTAGGAATATAGATGAGAAAGAAGTTATAGAAGAAGTGACATCTTCAGTATGACTCAAAAAGGGGATGAATCCTTGGAAGACTATGTTGAATGGTTCATGTTTAATGTACAGAAATTCAAGCAAAGTGCACGATGAGAAGAACCTCTAAAACTCATCTTCCTAAAAAGAGTTTGAGAAGACAATCTAGAATATTTGGACCTAATAAGTGGGGGATATATCTCCCATCTTCCATTTACATACATCAAAGAATTGAGCAAAAACTATTCCAAGTCTATCATAAATAAAGTTAGGTGCAATAAGCTTCCACTAGTAACTACAAGTGGCCTATCAAAATCTAAAGTTATTATCTTATTAAAAGATATGAAATAAGATATCATTAGTCATTTGGCCACCTAATTAGATAGCTTGAACTCAAGACAATAGAAAGCAACATTAGATCAGGCTTTGACCATCTATTATTTAGATTGTAAGAGGAGAAAGATAGATTATAGGTATCATGAGGTTCAGGCTAAAGTAGCTAACATCATAGCTAAAGAACTAGAAATAGTAGAGCTTCATGTTGTAGGAGGAAATAGAGACCAAGTTTTCTATGTTGCATATAAAATTCATGGGTTCAACAATCATCTTATATAGGTATGGGACAAAATCCACCTTTTACAAATTCTACTTCCTTTAACTCACAATTTGAAAATACTACTCCTAACTGGACTAGTCCATGAATGAATGTCCCACCTCCTAATTCTAGCTAGCATCCACCTCAAACAAGTTCCCCCATTTCCTATTAGCAACATCCACAAAATGCATCTCCACCTCTTGCTTCTACTTGGTAGACACCTTAGATAAGCTAGCCCACCACCTCCTGGTAAGCTTCACAAAATTCATCCCCACCTTGGACACAAGATAGATAACCAACCCAAGGCCCACACTTCACAAACCAAAGGCAACATTCTTGGATACCCAATTAGCCTTGGGGAAACCATCAAAGATTATTACCTCCATAGTAGCAACAATAACCTCTTATTATTATGCTCAATACAGAAGCTGCACCCAAGCCTAATCAACTCCCTACCTAACCTATATAGAACCCTACAAATAAGTTGGTTCAACCAACTTTCAATACTAAACCTATCTAGAACCTGACATATGTAGTGAACATCAGTGAATTTCACCTACATTTATGGAAAGTTATACCACCTTCAACCCCACCTATAATAATGGAGTCAGATTAGGAAATGCTAGAAGATCATACTAACCCACCCTCACCACCACAAAAACTCTCTGAACTAGAAATTAAAGCTATTGCTAAAATAGCCCCACCATTTATAGAACATCTTACCCTTCAACGCATGTAATTGAACCTAAATTTGATTTCATAAGATAGCTCATAAATCTTTGTATTAAAATTCCCCTCTTTTAGGACATCAAGGATGTGCCCATATATTGTAAAGATATTAGAGACTTATGTCTAGGTAAACTTGGAAGGAAGAAGGATCCTAATATAGTGCATATGATTGGTCAGTTGGTAGACCTTATATTGAAAAACACCCTACCAAAGAAATTTTTGGATCTAGGATGCCTAGTAGTAATAGTCTAGATCCATGATCAATAGTTGTCTAGTACATTGATAGACTTGGGGGCTACAATAAACCTAATGACAACTAAAACCATGCATGAACTATAATTGAATAATATTCATCCCACATCTACAATAATACAAATAGCTGATAGGTCTATAGTCAAACCAAAAATAATCATTGAAGATCTTGTCATTACTATAGATTCTTGGGAGTATCTTGAAAATTTCATTGTACTACAGCCTAAGTCTAATTTAGGTGGATATCCTCTTATCTTAAGATGTCTTTGGCTTGTTATAGTTGATGCCTTTATCAGTTATAGATCAAGGGATATGTTGATCTCCAATGACAACTACACTAAGAAGTTGGTCTCTATCCGCCAACACAACCATCTTTGGCACCATAGCATATGTTATGCACTGAAGAAGATGAGGTAGAGCAACCTATTTGTATTATTGTATTCACCATAGACTATGCATGCACCTTGGCTAATTAGGAAGATGATACAATTCTCTCCAACATTGTATATAATAGTTACCAAACTCATTCTATAGATCTTAGCCATCTATAATGTGTTGAGTGCCCATTTTCTAGCTTTTAGGAAGTAGATAAATTTGATGCATCTATATAAGAAATATTCTACCAATTGGTACCTCATAGCTATATCCAAACTAGATCCATTATAAATATATAAATGATGAAATCACTCTCATATTAAATTAAAATATCTCAAGGAAAATATTGCTTATTAATAGCAAGTTGGATTCAAATGAGGAAAAACACCTAGTCAACATGTTACATGCAAACCAACATGCATTTTCATGGGATTATGAGGACATGCATATAATCAGCCTATAAACATGCACACATCATATTTATATCAAAAAAGAGTGCCAACCAATCAGATAGACACAAAATATGATGAATCTAGCTCTTAGATAAATAGTCAAAGTGGAATTGTAGAAACTACTAACTGCTAAATTTATACACCCCATCTTAGATAGTAAATAGGTTTCACCTTTGGTAATTATACCAAAGAAAAATGGAGAATGACATGCATGCATATATTATAGGTAACTTAATAAAATAACCAAAAAGGATCATTTTCCTCTACCCTTCATTGATCAGGTGTTGGACACACTAGCAGTGAATAAATATTTTGCCTTTCTGGATGTCTTTAATGGTTACAACAAGATTAACATTATTCCTAAGGACTAGAAGAACACCTTCACTTGTCTCTAGGGTACTTATGATTATTATATATTATATTTTGGGCTGTATAATTCTCTTGAAACATTCCAAAGGGTTGTCTTGAGTATCTTTACAGATATGGAAAATGAATGTGTAGAAATTTATATGAATGATTTCACTGTTTATGGAGAAACATTTGATGAGTGCCTGAACAACTTGAAAAAAGTGCTAAAAAACTATTAGGAGTGCCATTTATCTTTATGTCATAAGAAATGCCACATGATTATGATAGAAGTAATTGTCTTAAGCCCCCATGTATTTGCTGAAGGAATTAATGTTAACCCTGTAAAAATTAGCATCATAAAAAATCTCCCTGTTCTTCAGAAATAGAAAGATTTCAGGAGTTTTTTAGGAATGTTGGTTACTACAAGATATTTATCAATAATTTAAGTAAATTAGTAGCACCATTATTCACTATCTTGATTAAAGATGCTAAATTCATTTGGACTCCTACCTATGATACAACCTTCAAATAATTGAAGGAATTATTGACCACCACCCCTATTCTTCATGGTCCTAATTGGAAGCTTCCCTTCCATATTTAAATAGATGCTTTAGATACTACCCTAGGAGTTGTGTTAGGCCAAAAATATGGATCACTCAATTATGTTATCTTTTTTATAAGTAAGAACCTAAAGTTAGTATAATTAAATTACATAGTTTCTGAAAAAGAGTTCTTGGCAGTAGTCTATGCTATCAACAAGTTCCATCACTACATCATAGGGTATGAAGTCTTTGTTTATAAAAACCATGTAGCCATTCAATACCTTATGAACAAACCAACTATCCCAACCAAAGTGATAATATGGCTACTCTTATTTTAATAATTTGATATCACCATTATAGATAACCCTGGTAGGGATAACGCCATGGTTGATTTATTATCATGCCTACAATCCTCTAAAGAAGATACCATAGTGGATGACTCATTTCCAAATGAGTACCTATTCTCCCTCACCCATACCACACCTTGGTATGTTGATATTGATAACTACCTTACCACAAGGTTAGTCCCATAATACTTCCTCCCTAAACAAAGAAGAGCTTTGATTCAAAAAAGTGGTAGGTATTCATGGCTATTTAGATTTCTTTTCTATACTAGGCCTAACTCCATCATCAGAAGATGTCTTAAAGAAGATGAAGTTCCATACATCCTAAAATCCTACCACGATGAACCTTGTGGAGGGAAATTTATATCCAAGTGTAAAATAGTAAAAATCTTAAATACATGATATTATTGGCCCTCACTCCATAAATATGTAATAAGGTATACTTCTGATTGTGATAGATGCCAACATATGATAAAACCTACACATTCAGATGAGATGCCTTTACAGCCTCAAATGGTGCTTGAACCATTTGAAAAATGAGACCTAGATTTTATAGGACCTTTTGATCTAAAATCTAATAAAAAAGAGTACATCCTTGTATATACTAACTATGTCACTAAATGTGTGGAAGTCAAGGCTCTTACACATGCTAGGGATGAGAAGGTGGTAGCTTTCCTCTATAAAGAAATATTTACAAGATATAATGTACTATGATAAATAGTCATTGATCAAAGACCCCAATTCACTACTATTTTAATTACTATTTTGGTCCAAAAATATGAGATTAGGCATAAGAAATCAACTCCATATTATCTACAATCCAATGGACAGGTGGAAGTCACCAATAGAGAGTTAGATAAATATTTTGACCAAGACTATTAGTATGTCCCACAAGGATTGGGAGACTAGACTTCTTGAAGTTATTTGGGATTACAAAATCATGTAGAAGACTACTATAGGCTTCACCCCATATGAGTTGGTCTATGGGAAGAAACCTATCTTGCTAATAGAATTTGAGCATAAGACCTTACGAATAACACTAGCACTTGGGATGGATATATTTGAAGCATAGAAAGAAAGGCTTATGCAACTGAATGTATTAGATAAATACAAACAATAGGCATTATATACCATAGAACTTATACAATGCCAGTAGATTAGCTGGCATGACAAGTATATTAAGACTAGGTAATTCAATGTAGGAGATTGGGCCCTTCTTTTTGATTCAAAATACAAGGATCATAAGAAAATATGTAGACCAAATGGCTTGGTCTATTTGAGATTGAGCATGTTTATGACAATGGAATAGTGAAACTCCAAACCATTGATCTAGTACGATTCTATCTACTGGTCAATGGCCATAGACTAAAGTTATACAAAAATCCACTCACTTAGGAGGAGTTGTCCAAGCACATACACATACAATTACAAAATGGATACAGTGATGTGCTAGATTAGCATGATGTCTCACCAGACAAAGGAAGAACTAGCCAACATATAGGTGAAGGAGAGGAGGACATACTAGCCCTCCTCTGGCATGAAGACTGAGACCTTCACTTGGTCCTTAACCATTCACCCTCACTACTGACTTGGCATGGATGTAGAATAAATATTATACTACAAGCAATAGTTAGAGTTTTAAAAAAACCCAATAATGAAAACCCTTTTTGGGCATTGTTAGAAGTTTTTGGGTAGAAAACTAGCATGCTAGCTACCCAGAACTATAAAATGGGTCTAAATAGAAAACTAGCTTGCTATCTATTTAGGGTTAAAAACAAAATGAAAAATAAATAATCATTTTGATTAAATTATTCATCTTCCTCTAGTTACCAATGGATATTTTATAGCTATTATAGGCACCTCCTTCAATTACTACGAGCTCTTTTATAGCTACTACATGCACCTCCTTCAGTTTTTATATACTCTTCTATAGTTGTTATGGGTAATTCTCTCATACCTGGGCATAACCTTGGATTTCCTATGGGTACCATCTTTGGTTGCTATAGGCATACCCTAACATCTCTTTAAGCACATGTAATATAGTTCTTCCTAAACTCTAAGCTATGGCCTTGGAAATGAGATTTTGAGCATATAAGGAAGACACCAAACCATTTAAAGGAGGATTAGATTATAAATGTCAAAAAAGTCTTAAACCTACCCTTGAATAACAAGGTAAAGTCACTAGGTAGAATCCAAAATCAATAAGATAACACAAAGGTAAATCATGCAAGCTCATGTAAAGGAATATCACAAAGCAACAAAACCTTTAGCTACCCTCTTCTATGTTCATGCAACACCTAAATTGGATCACACAACTCTACAATAACCACCTTATGGTAGGAGAGAAATAATCTCTCATCCAATTCTAAGATCCCTATTCTAGTTCCATGCAAGTTGTTAAGAATCACATGCAGGCAAGTTGAGGGCACCATAGAAGCCTAACATCTTATAACCTTACAATTACTCCAAAAGTGCCCACTTTAATCTAGTTATAAATATAAGCACAATCATTACATTCCATCAATCAATTACATGCAAACACTCACACACAAATCCTTAGCGTAACTCTAAGTAAACTGTTAAAAAGGTATGCCATATATTTTGATCATTTAAAAGTATTCATTATTTTAATATAGTATATATGATATTGAAAAGAAAATTAAATCATGAAACACATAATTCATTAATACCTCTCAAATCACACTTAAACCCACATGATGACATCCAAACCCACACTTATACCCCTAATTATGACCTCATTCTCTCCCTTCCATCCTATTCACTCCATGTCACTTGAGGACATGTGATGGCTCATATGGGAGGGAGGATGTTGTGGGTGAGAATACCATGCACTACAAGATCCATACGTGTGGGATTAGATGCCATAATGAAGCCATAATACCCTATAGGGAAAATAATCAATTTCATTACTTTTCCTTGAAAGTAAAAACATTCACACAAAGTTGAAGCATGTCATAACCTGAAACCCTATAACTTGTAATCATAAACCACCATTGTTGAATAAACCTTGCTTTAATATAGGCAGATTTTTATAAGCCAAATAGAGTGTGTTGCCAATTACTAGTTTAAAGGATTGATATAAAATCTAAACTTAGTATATGGGAGGGTCAATTGTGAGGAGAGAACCCATAGATCATAGGCAACTTTAGGGAGACCAAGCCAGCTAGGTTGTCTTTAATAGAGCTGGTTAGACCATTTATTTGGAGAAATTACAATATTTATTAGAACCCCTTGCTAGTAAATTTGTAAGATCCTTTACTAGAGACCAAGTTACTATATATGGCATCACATTCCTAGTCACTAAATAACTGGGAGCTAGGTAACTGGGCTACCAAGTATAGGAAAGAACTGGCAAGACAAACCCAATGGTCAAGAAGCTAGACAATAGTTTTGTCAAGGAGATGAAAGACTAATACTAAATAAAGGTGGTGTGGAGAGACTCAACTTACCTATAGCTTGGAGGGAGATAGCCTCATACATCATCAGATATATGACATAAATAAAGGTATTCCCTAATTTATACTCTTTAATTTAAACTTTTGAATCATTTAAGGCATGATAGAACCATTAATGTTCCAAATCACCTATGGAACATTCTAAAAAAGATGTCCAAAAAGTAATAAAAGGGTATTTAAAAATCCCTATACCATCTTTGCCTAGTATGGTTGATAACTAAAAATGGAATAAACTCTATTAGACTTGATCTAATTTAGGAAAAGTTTTTAGCCCTAGAGAATTGTGATCCTCAACAAGAAGAGGGTAATAATGAGGAGGAATCCCTTGAAGAGCAGGCCCAATAGATTATACAAGAATATGATATGGGCACTAGTGTTACTGGCCATCCCATAGCTATTGAGGGTCCATCTAAAATTACTACAAGTATAAGAAAGAGAAGGAAACTAGTCCTACCTCCTTTTGACATAGAGGAGGGAAGTCCATAGTAACATATTACTTCTCCCACTATCTTCTCACCATAGATTGATTCTTCTACTATAGCTCCTTTAGGACAAGAGGAAGTTCTTCCATCAACTATTGCACAATAAAAACAAGTTCCATCAACCAACCCTCCTACAAAAAAGATGAAAAATGAAGAAAATAAACCCACTATATCAAGAATAAGGAGACCTCCTCATTTGAGATCTCAAATAATTAATAAATAAAAGACAATTATATCCTCCTTACCCATAGATATAAGTGAGGATGAAAAGCCAAACAAAGAGCCCAAGTTTTGGAAGACCCCTAATGGGTTTGAAATAAATGAATGGTCTATTGATGAGGAATATACCAAGGAAGAAGAATAATAATCACCCTAGCCATCTAGATTCATTAAGACATTGATCTCCTTAGACACATTGGGTATACAAAATAAGAATTGAGAATGGTAGATCAGCCTCCAGTAGAAGAGGAATTGATTGAAGAAGAGACTATGGAAAAAAAAGCAAAACAAGGGATATTTCCTCATGCCCAAGAGTTCCAAAAATTAGAACAAGCTATGAAATAAATATACAGGCTAATAAATGAGATAATAGAATTGAAAGGTAAGAGATGCATTGAAACACTTCTAGGGGTAGTAAAATTTGTAGAACCTTCTATAGACAAAGAAAAGTTATTGGAGAAACTTACAATATCTTCCCTAGAGGAACCTACAATAAATTCACCTACCTTGGCCATAGAAGCACTTGTATTATATTATGCTATGGCTTTGGTACCCTTCTGCAATATATTTCTTCCTCTGTTTCCCACTACAAAAACACCTACAATAGAAAAAGTTATTGATGTGGATCTTTAGCTACCACACCTATAAAAACTAGTGACCTCCTATATTTTCTTAAGGAAAAATTTGGTGATGATGAAACTCACTACAAGAAGTTAGTACAAAGATTTAAGGTATATATTGAAATAAGATAACAATAAGATGATTTAAAAGAAATACTAGAAATAGCTAAATATAGGATCAAGTATCTGAAAGAAAAGATTAATAAAATGCATGAAACCACTTAAATGGTAATGGAGTGCAGATCACCTTCTAGGTTGTATGTTGTCTACTTAGAAGAGAGATGGCTTAAATTTAGATATTACAAGATTTATAATGATTAGTCTTACATGGTTTGTGACCCCAAATCTTTTTTTGAAGTATATAGACATGTTGATCCTAACTTCTAAGCTC
Source organism: Torreya grandis (assembly GCA_037957365.1). NCBI lineage: Eukaryota > Viridiplantae > Streptophyta > Pinopsida > Cupressales > Taxaceae > Torreya > Torreya grandis. Next base: position 1,550,642 of record JARHVA010001935.1, read on the forward strand.
AGTTAAGTGAGCTTTACATCCACCAATATTATGTACCTAGTGATGCAGATTAGAATCCAAATAAATACTTGGGGGGTGTTCAGATGAATGCATTTTCTTCATATATCCTTAATGAAATTAGAAGAAGGAAATAGGTAGAAGAGTATCAATAAAAATAAAAACAAGCTACCCTAATGATTAGGGGTGAATCAGGTAATCCAAATGCTATAATAGAAGAATGGATCTCCTTCATGAACTCAATTACTCCAAAAGCATGGGTTATTAGAAAATAATTAGAAGTTTAGAATCACTATTTTAGTCTTATGGAAGGAGATGGCAAGCAAAGTTTTCTTTCTTGTTCCCATAGATGGGTAGAACTCTCTGATGCCTTAAAAATAAAGGAACCTTACTCCCCTCAAAACCTTAGAGAGGCCATCCATAGAGTATACATTTACATTGAGATTGTTATGAGGAGAAGGGTAAAATGGAATGGATTGATGTTTCAACCTCCTTTGTTTTGTTACCCAATTTTTGACTAGGAGGGAAAGGTCATAGCTGACAAAAAGGTTGAGAAGAAAATATGGGAAGACATTGATGATGCTAAATGTTTTTACATCTTTGAAGTGTTAGGCTACATTTATGATCCAAAACTTGAAATATTTGGTTGAAATATAATTCATAAATAAGAACAACACAATTCAAATAATGATATCTCTGAAAAGAGATGTTTTATTGATCAAAATTGCAGACCCAAACATATGCCTATCTCTGAGAAGAGATGTCTAATTTCTATTTCAAGTTACATCTTCATTTATACATGTTTTTAAGGTGTGAAGAGGATTTTCAAGGTCACCAATCTCAAGGGAGATTAATTGGTTTTACTTCCATGATTTACAACAATATAGAATTCAAGGAATTACTATTTTTAGAAACTTACTATTTTTAGACTGCACTACTAAAATTGAAATTTAGGGAACTTCCATTGTGATTTCAAGGGTCAAACTTCATTGAGTGGAGATCAATTACATCTCATGGCATTACCCTCATTATTATCTTTCTAATGGTTCAAATGACAAGTCAATTGAAGCTATGGTGCAAAAGTTATGGCTCTGGGAAGTTTTGCCATCAATTGGGGTGGACCCATCACCTGAATTGTCATCTGAATTTTTTCCCAGATCAATTGAGCCCCTATATTTTAGAAAATTTTGTGGTTTAAAAATTTATTCAAGGCTTTCTCAGGGATGAGCAAGAGGCTAAGTAGGGGGGTGTGATGAGGCCACCAATTGCTCTATTTTATAAGCCTCATCCATACCTAGTATATGTATTTTCCTATGTAAATACTCACAGCCATCCATGAATCTAAAAATAAATGAATGAATTTATTATTTTGTGTGTGCATTGATATATAATGTGTGTGTGTGTGTGTGTGTGTGTGTGTGTGTGTGTGTGTGTGTGCATGTGCATGTGCGCGCACGCGCGTGCGTGCGTGCTATGTTATGTAATGAATTATTGATGATTTTTCCTTGATTAGATTGTACTTGTGTAACTTTATTTAATAAGCAATTGAAGGATAACATAAGGCTAAAGGATCTCATTTGGGTAAAAAACTTACAGGCTACTTGAAAAAACTATAGGCTCTACCTACAGACTACTCATAACCATTGCAGGTTGCCTGTAGCAACTATAGGATTCACTTATAGGTTACTTTTAGCCAATAAAAAATATCTATATCAACTATAGGCTTCACCTATAGGTTACCTATAGCCATTGTACACAATATAGATATTTTTGTGATTAGATATTAAGGACACATCTAGCTATCTTGGAAATTGAATGGATGATTTGAAAGGACCATAGATATTATAAGGACTCCTTACATGCAAGTAAATTTGGATGTGTTTCCTAAGATGAGAAAGATAAGGACAATGGAAAGGAGATAAAAATAAATAAAACAACAAAATAGCATACCTTGTCCTTAACCCAATCAAGCCTAAAAAAAGTAACTTTAGTTACTAACCACTTGAAGGTTGATTGGAGCAGTTTATAAAGTATTTTTGTTTTTCCTATTTTGGTGTCTTTGGTTATAAGTTAATAAAGTACCTTCTATATTTAATGGTAGAACCTAGATTAAATTAGGGTTAGTGAGTTAAAATTTAATATTGGATAGTTAATATAAATATAGAAGTCATTGAATTATAATCTTCTATAGTAATATTTAAATGCTACAAATTTGAGTAATGAGAAATTTGATTCTATAAGAATCTTTTTCAAATCTCTTAGAGAAGGATTGGAAATCAGTTCTGAACGAGGAAGGGCCCCCTTAAAATGAGTTGTAGTGAAGATCATAACTCTCCTTATTTAAGAGTGTGTAAGTAGATTTCATTATTAATCTGATTATATAAAGTGTAATGCATATGTGATTTATAAGTGTGAAGTATTTCTATATTTTTGTTATAATAGTTTCATAGTATAACTATCTTGTGAATTCAACATAAGTTCATTATACTATAGCTAGTAAATCAAGATGATTTATGAATCAATAATGCATATATATTGCTAACATCCTTGAAAATTTTACCCACCTTAGGTTGATAATTAATGTTAATCAGACTCAAGAATATGGTATTCATTGGGTAATTAGTCTGAATAATAGGTGCTACTATATTACTTGATATTGAATCTCCATACAGTCAATACAAGGAGCTATAAGATTATCCTTTTGATAGCACTATGGATCATTTATAATATATGTATTTACCATTCCCAAAGTTACAAGAATACCGTAGTTCATTTATCCTCTTGATGGACATTAGATTCTTCTTCAAAATAAGAACAAGATGCACATCCTTCAACATTCTGATTATACCATCATGCATCTTGATCCTTATATCCCCTCTTCCCATAATCTATAATTGATGATCATCATCCATATAGACAAACTCTTTACTACATGGTTGGTAACACATGAACCAATCTCTATGTGAAGACATGTGAAAATATACTCCTGAGTTCAATACCTAGGCATTGTCAAGTGATCTATTATCACTAATGTAGAAAGTCTCATGTGTTATCACTTCCTCTAAATATATTATGCTAGCCTCAACTAAATGTGGATTCTAATTTCCATACTTCTCCTCATTCTTCAAATGCCAACAATCCTTCTACAAGTGTCTTAGATTTCCACAGTGCCAACACCTAGGATTTCGATTGGGTCTTCTAGACTTTGATCTAGATAGTGATCTCCTTTGTATGTTTCTCTCACTATATCTCCCTCTCACATCTAAGGCTTTATTACTAGAGGATGCACCAAAATACATTTTTTGATCTCCTCTCCAAGTAATGTTGTTACCACATCATCAAATGTAAGAGCTCTAGATGATGAATTACTGATGGTCATCACCACATGATCCCAACTATCAAGGAGTGAAGATAACAAGGTGATTTCTTTATCTTCATCCTCTATATTCACACTAATGGAGACTATATTTCTAATAATATTTTTTAACTCATTCAAGTGAGCAGTAATGGATGAATTTTCCTTTATCTTAAAATTATATAGTTTCTTCTTTAGGAATATTTTGTTTATTGTTGACTTTATCTGGTATAGGTTGTTTAAATTCTCCCATAACTTTTATGTAGTATCCTCTTCAGTAACATTGATGATCATAAAATCTTTATGAGAAAGACAATTTTTAGAAAGCACCTTCCTATCCATCTTGTTCCAATATTCATCTATCATATTTATAGGTTTGCTTGTAATACCCTTCAAGGATAGAGCTTGGTCATTTTTCACAAAGAGATCCTCCACCTTCAACTTCTATAAGGAGAAATTTTTACCATCAAATTTCTCTACTTTAAATCTAATTACTCATCCTATCATAATTTTCACTCCCACTTGCACACATCTCCCTTATAACATAAAAAACACTCAAACATAAGAGGTTTTCACAAGATCTAGCTTTGATACCAAATGTTAGTAAAATTATCCTATTATGCAAGAAAATAATGCATAATAAACAAGCTAAAACAAATAATGATAAAAATATCACCAGATAACATGAGACATATGTGGAAACCCTTGACAACAAGTAAGAGAAAAAGCATGGAGTAAATGGTAGCATCTAGTCTTCTATTAAATTTAGATAATCAACCTCTCCACAAATAGATCTTCCTCACACACTCTCCTCTTTCACAATGCTTTCATACACATGAAGCATACAAGACTATGCAAAGCCTTTAAACTCTCAATCTAGTTACACCTTTAGCTTACAATATTTCCAATAATTCTCAAAGGGATACTACACCAAGCTTCTACAAGATTATATTATCAAGCTTCACCCTCTTTCTCAATCTAAAATTACATAAGAGATATTCATACTTATATAATAATACTAATGAAGAAGGGAGAAAAAGAGATGAAACCATGAGAGAGAAGAAAATTCACCATCCTCCATGTGACATCACTATTCATCAATAGTAAAATTTTCCTTTCACATGTTTAAGGTCCAACTTTGAATGGCATCTTCATGATGCACTTAGACCTTCTTCATGTATAACAAAATGCTACACCCCACCTTGCATGTGAGCTCAATGTAGAGTAGTAGACAATGTTTCCCACTTTACCATTTGCATAATCACGAGTCAAAAGATTCTTCAACTTTTGAATTCAATTAAAGTATCTCACAGACAATTTTCACTCCGCAAGTACATGCTTAAGTGGAATGATGACATACACTTTCCTTTTGTCTCCCACATGTATTTTAAAAGGCATCTCATGTGACTAAGTGGATAAATGCACCCTATTTCTCTCTCTTCATATTTTCAATAATGAAAGATTACTTGTATTCCATGCTACATCACCAAGGTGCCATATCATAATAATAATCACCACCAACTCACCACTACCACCTCTTAAGCACATTCATTTCCAACTCACTACTATGAATAGTAATTTCCATCTCATCATATGAATAGTGGTTGTGAATAGTGACATCACATTCTAATAGTTTTGGCATGCTAAATTATGGCATACTCAATATAATAGCATTCATGTAATTTTAAGATAATGGTGTTGTTGTCATAAAATTAGATGAAAAGTGTGAAGCTTGCATCTTATCTAAACATGCAAGAGAACCATTCCTAAAGTCATAGTGGAAAGTTGACAAGAAGTTGTAACTAGTTCACTCAAACTTGTGTTCTCTTCCAATCATCTCTATTGGTGGTCATAATTACTTCATGTTATTCATTTATCACTATAGCAGGATGACTTAGATATAATTTATGAATTAAAAAATAGAAGCCTTAAATACTTTCCAATTTTTTTTAAAGATGATTGAAAATGAAGCTCAAATTGGTATTGAAACACTCAAGATATATAATGGTGGTGAATACATTTCAAATAAATTTTAATCATATATTGAGTAAAATGTGATAAAAAACCATCTCATAGTTCCTCACACTTTGAAAAAAATATAGTTGTAGAAAGGATGAACATAATTGTGATGATTATGATTTGTATTATGTTGTACTTTAAAGGGGTAAATCTACACTTTTGGGCTAAAGCAAAAAAAATCATTATACCTTCACAATAGATCACCATAAATATATATTGAATCTAAAAATCCATATGAGATGTGGTGTGGCCATCTTTCTTCAGTGTGACATATTTATATTTTTGGATCCCCTTGTTATGCATTGATTCCAAAGGAGAAGGTAAAAAAAGTTGGACCACATGAGTTGAAAATGCATCCACTTTGGATATTTTAAATTGACCAAAGCATATAAGCTATACAATGAGAAATATCATAAGTTTATTTTCATGAGAGAAGTTGTCTTTTAAGATACTACAAAGGATAAAGAGCACATTGTTCAACAGCTTGGTTGACTTGAAAAGTATGTAAAGTTTGATGACTACAAAGAGAGTGATTTGGATATGTTCTAAATAATGAGTGGGGGACACACAGTTGGGAATGTATTTATTCTCTATTATATCCTATACATGAGATTGTAACTCTTTCTAAAGGAGAGAGTAAAAATTCATTAGAAAATGAATGGGGGACACCATAATAGAGGCAAAAAAGTGATGGAACTTTAGAGGATGAAATTGAAGCACCTAAAACATAGAAATAGTTGCTTAAGTGGGCCACTTAAACATTGAAATATGTAAAACCTGATGATGTTGGGAAAATAAGCACTAGAAGTGTACGTGTAACCACATCACAATCATACAAGTTCATTGAATAAATTCAAGATAAGATTAAAAATCCCACCTTGAATAATTCTCCAGAAGAAAAACTCAATGTTGTGTTTGATTCAGAACTAACATCTTTCAAATAAGTTGAGAAGCTTGAATCTTGGATAAAAGTAATGAAAGATGAGTACAATGCATTGGTAAAAAATAAGAATTGGAAATTTTTTGATCCTTCATATGACTACAAACCTATCTGTTGCAAGTGGGTCTACTATAATAAGTACAAAGTTGATAGCTCACTTGATAATCACAAAGTAAGGCTTATCATAAAGGGGTATGCTCAAAAATAATGAATTGACTACAATGAAACCTTTACACCTACATCAAAATGAACTACCATTTAGACCATGCTGGATATAACATTTCAAAATAGATGTAAAGTTCACCAAATGGATGTCAAAACTACATTTTTGAATGTCAACCTAAATTAAATAGTGTAAATGACACAATCCAAAAGTTTTGCAGTAAACAAACATGAGAATAAGGTGTGCAAATTGGAGAAATTGTTGTATGGTTTAAAACAAGCCCCTCGAGCATGGTATGACAAACTAGTTGAGTACTTCATGAACATGAACTTAAAACATTTTGAGTTTGAAGATGCAACTCTTTTGTTCAAAATAGTTTTATTTATGGTGGTGTATGTTGATGTTTTACTCATCATACAGAATAATGAATGGTACACTGTAAATTTCAAATTAAAGTTGATGAAAAGTTTTGAAATGACTGAATTGGGTTACCTTAATTAATACTTGGGTATTTAATTAATTAAAAAACCAAAGTATTTATTCATCACTCAATATAAGTACATTTATGACATTATGAGCAAGTAAAAAATGGAAGAGTGTAATCTTATCAATATGCCCATGGGATAGAATCTCAAGTTGACATTTGAAGATTCAATAGATTTGGTTAATGCCACTAAATAAAAAAATTCATTAGAAGTCTGATTTATGTAACCAAATATATCACTTGTTTTTGGTGTCCTCTCAAGAATCATGTAATAACATAGGGATAATCATTGGGTAAAAACAAAAAGGGTCCTCAAATATCTCAAAGGAACACAAAAATTCTAGTTCAAATACTCCAAGACAGGAGACTTCAAATTGGTTGGATATTCATATTATAACTATGATGTTGATCATGAAGATATAAATTCCATTATAGGTTCTTTTAGATTTGTAGGAGCAACAAGTTTTGTTAACAACAATCATGGTTAACAACACTTATACAATCTAGATGGTAAAGAATTAAATCTTTCATGATCAAACCAATCATACCAATACCAAATTTCATCTAATTCAACACTATGTGAAAGATGGCAATGTCAAGTTGTAACATTTCCCTAAAACAAAGCAACTAATAAAGATCTTGACAAAAACACTTAGATAAGAAAAAAATGAAAAATTTAGAAGAATGCTTAGTCTGATAATGACCACTACAAATTAAAGGGGGATATAACAATATTGTACATAGTTGTTATTAATATTAGGTGTCATTTTTTTATCTCATTCAATAATTTATCCATTCTCATAGGTATAGGAAGTGTCACATTGGGAATGTGAAGTGAACAACCATTTTAGCTTTTATATTGTGAATTTTTCTCTCTTTCAACTTGAACCGTGAAATATATTTTCATTATTATTTCATATGAAATCCAAACTATCACTTATCCAAATGAAAAGATAAAATAGAATAATCTAAAATAAGTGATTCCAAAATTGACCAAAAGTCTACTAAGATTCCAAGTGAGATCCTAAGAGAAATGATTTGAGACAAAGTGATCTAAATAGTTCCTCCACCTCCCATTAGGAAATCCAAATACTATTATGCATATCATAGAATGCATGGGCATCATAAAAAAAATTATTTTTCATTGAAGAAAAAAATACAAAGTAGCAAAGATAGTGGTGACCCTATAATCAATACATCACTCAAACAAACCACTCACATTATGAGTTCTTATCCTAAAGAACAAGTGCCAAAATATAAAATATGGGTACCAAAGGTTAATTTAGGATAAAATACTTATAAATGCAATAATTAGAGAAATAAAATATTCAACCATATAATATAGAAGATGCAATCTTTACTATATTTATAGGGGGATCTTGTCATGATGATAAGGGTCCTATGGGGTTAGGGTTAAGATTATTGAATTGAATAAGCACACGAGTGATAAACATATCTATAACAGGCTAACTAATTACAAAATGTAGATACAACATATACTAAATTTATTATGCTGAGATATGCTAATAATAGAAAGTAAAACTATGCTAGATATTATAATGATAATTAAAACAAGTTACTTAGCCAATTTTTGATGCTAATATGGATATGGATCTAGAATAGGTAGAAATTAGACCTAATTTAGATGCTAGATTAGTCACATGATTTTGGAAATTGTACCTCTATAGCTTCAAACACTTATCTTGAGCTCATATAATTATGTTAATGCTTCTATCTAACCTAGATGTAGGTGTCTTATAAAAAATATATGCTAAAACTAGATGCAACCACTTGTATGCTTATAGGTTCTATTTTGCCTTTGATTTGGTGTATTCATATTTGGGTCATGACTATCACTCCTTGTCAAATAAAAAAACCCTAGTTTATCATCTTCATATTAGTTGTGGTAAAAATGGGTTAGTGGGCACACCATGTTGAGATACCCTAAAGACCCCTTTATCAATGAGCACTTCCTATATAGCCAATACTCAAAAGAGGGCTTCAGACTTATGTATTTCCCCCTTATGTGTTACCTTGTGTGTGTATAAACATGCAATATTTGATTAGCAAATATAATAGTGACATAGATTATAACTTGGAAAATGTGGCTCATGAGATGCCCATTCAATAATTTATACATGTAGATGTGTTGTCCCTATGATTGATATGGAAATAGGAGAAAATAGGTAAGATTTGTTCACTTGAGTGCATGATTGAATGCATTTGGTAAGTTTTCTTGTGAGTAGGTAATAAGTTTCTAGGTGTTGAATGAATGAGGGTTGTCTTGTATATATAATGTGAACTAGAAATTTGACTAAGAAATGGATATTAGTATTGTGTTAGTCACAAAATGAAAAAAACAAATTGACAAGAAACAAACTAAACTAACACCTTCATGCCTAGTTATTAGGGTGAGCTTAACAACAACAAAAAATGACAAACACAACTAAAAAGTAAAGAACCACAAGAATCCTTCACCTTCCTTGGATGTTTCAAATGCTTTTTGTAGTGTCTTTCTTAGCTTTTACTCATGAAGTCTTCATCAAAGGAGGCTTGGTTATCTCTTCTTTTCCTTGGCACCTTATGGCTTTGGCTTCACTTGGATCAATATTTTGGCACCATAACTCTGGCATGTGAGAGCTCTTAAAATCAATTTGACATACAAACTTTACAAAAATTAATATTTTAAATATATTTGAGCATAAATTTACACCAAAATAGCTTAGAAATGGTGTTCATGGCCTCTCTATTTATAGATTTTTGAGATTGATCAAAATCAACCTAAACCATCCATCTCAGGATTGAGATGTGTGGCTAAGGATTAATCCAAATTTTTAATTAAAATTGATAAATAGTCTCATCAATATTTTGGATAGAGGATAAATTAAGAGGCATGGAGGGCATTGATGAGGCATGGGAGGCATGAATCTTGATATTTGTGGCATTTATGGCCTAGGGATGTCTTCCCAAGAAATGAGGTCACCTGATGATGTAGATATTCAATATTTATTTACAAAAATAAGTATTCAATAAGTTTCCATGGAATTCTTAATTAATCTCTAATTTGGTTTAACTATCTCTTCAGCATGATTAAGCATTTTGTGCACAAATTACTCAATTGATCAGAATGCCTTATTATTGGTCTAAAATTTGACTAGATTAGAATTAGAAGTCAATGTAAGATGTATTGGATCCATTATCCCATTTATGATGTCACCAATAAAAAATAACAAAGACATGTGTCTCATGTAATATATTTGATAAGAAAGAGCAATCCAGAGCACCCAAGTATAAAATTAGCATTTTGACTCAGAATGATTTGATCAAAGTTAGTTGGCCTGTAAATTGCATTGCCTAATTTAATGATACCCTAGCCAAAATTGGCACTTGAATATATCAATTTTAACTCATTTAATGTGATTTAGTGTTTTTAGGCCAAATTGTGCATTTTGGTGGAAATTGGTCAAAACCCTGATTGGAGGTTGTCAGTGGCCATATTTAAGTGTCTACATATACCAATACCTTTGGAAAATATCTCACATTAAATCACTTAGGCTGACCATAGGAATACATTTCATTTGTAAATTGTATGACTTTAGGGCACTGGACATTTACATTAGGGAAGGACACTTCATTGACATAGGTGTATGACTAGGACATAAGTGTCTAAGAAGCATAGAAGAAAGTACATGTCCAAAATATGAAAAGATGGAAAATAAGTAGGTTTAAAGCATTATAGGCAAGATATAATGTTTGAGTCATTAGAATATTATTGGTTAGACTAAGAGATAATTAATAAATGTAGAGATATAGTGTATATGAGCCTTTTGGTAACAAGAAAGGTCTATAAGTTGAAGGTACATCCATGATATGTATTTACCAAATGTATAAGACTTATGTGTTATTAATTTATAAATAGTGTCTACATTTCCCTCCTTTTAATTTAGTAATGAAATAACTATCTTAAAGGAAAATAAATATGTACCTAGGTGTGTATAACACACCTTCCCTTTGTTTGAGTATAACTTGAGTGTTTTGTTGATGACTGACCTATAAGTAATAAAATGTTATAGTATATAATTGGTGAATATAATCTAAAATTTAAATTATTTAAATGATTAAAACTAAAATGAATTAAATGATTAAAATTAAAAAATATCCAGGTTTAAGAGTACACATGTGTGTCGATACAACTGCCTTTCCTTTTAGTAATTTGATTTGAAGAGATGTATCATTATGAATAATTAGACCTATGATTAGGACAAATATATAATCTAGAAAGTGAATATATCTAAAGATATATGTAGATATTGGAGGATACATGCCCCCAACTTTGGAGGAAAGGCAAATTGCCACTCCACAATTACGATTACCTCAACCATGTAACCTAATCATACCTTGGTGAGCATGACTGAACCAAGTCAACTCACACAATAAAAATAGTGAGTTTGGATGATTTAATCAAGTCCAACTTATAAAATTTTAAATATTAAGTGATTTAATTACCTCAATCATACAAAAGTGAACCAACTACTATAATAGACTAGCTAAATACAATCCATAAAATTCCAACCTAGTGGGTGATGAAAGTCTATAAAAGTGTTTGAAATATGAAACTAATTTGATTTTTCAATATTAATTACACATTTCATAACATATGCACCTTAGATATGCCTCATGTTGAAATTGTGTTTAAAAATGGTACCAATGTATAGATTTCTACCATAATTGTGTATCTGAATCATATAACTACACAATTTGGTCAATTTAAAAATTGTGTATGGATAACATGTTTCCAAAACATGCCCACAATGTATATCTAAAACTAAGAACTGGTTTAAGTGTTTAGAACATGTTTCTAAAACATGCTCCCACTGTATATTTGAATCTAAAAAATGGTGTAAATGTGGAGGATGTCCCCAGTGCATATCTGAAACCAAAAATTTGTGTAAGTGTGGAGAACATGTTTCAAAAACATGCCTCTGTTGTATATCTAAATCTAAAAACTAGTGTAAATGTGGAGAACATATTTCCAAAACATGCCCCCACTATATATCTAAAACTGAGAATTGGTGTAAGTGTGGAGAACATGCTCTAAAACATGTCCCCACTGCATATCTAAATCTGTGAAGAATGTGGAATTTATGTCTCTATGACATTCCACCACTAATATTCCCACTTTTAAGGGGAGAGGAAGTAATAAATGGTATTTACCATACCTTAAAAAGATAAGATAATCATGTAAAATATGAATGTACCATGTAACATATAGAAAGAACATGTCTAGGTAGATATATCATGAAAGTGCACAAAATGTGATCACATCAAGGCCTAAGATGCATGATGTGAATCATGGAAGCATCTAGATAGTAACTATATAAGGTGAAAAAAATTAATCACACACATAAGAGAACTCAAAATCAAATCAATATGAAATTATCCAAGGAGACCTCAAACAAGGGGCATGTTCAAGTTCCACAAAATCGAAGGGACATGACATAGTCAAATATCCATAAATCAAGGAATGCCATATTAAAATATAAAAATAAAACAAACCATGACATATACGAATTTCAAATAAGCAAAGATATTCATGAGTACCATGATCAATGGAGCATATTCAAATACTCAAATAAGTAATACAATGCAATACAATACACTCAATAAAGTGCATAAAGGAAATCATGAACAATAAGCAACCAACATAACATAGCATACTAGCCCATAGATCATATGTGTTAGTAAAAAAATATTAAGTACATAGTATCTAAATTATACTATGAAATATATAAGCATGTATAAAGGCATGTGTAATCACATAAGTTCAAACATGACAATGGAAAATGATATAAATTGGATGTATCATGATCAAAGAATGGGATGCTCCCAATGTCTAAATGACATGAGTGAAGGGAAGGCCCAACATCTAAAAGTGCATAAATCATGTGCTTGATTATGTTTGTATCATACTCAAAGGATGTGTTAAACATGTGTATATAGAAATAAATGATATGTTATCTATCAACATGGAACCAACAACATATATGCCAATGAGATAATAGAACATGTAAATTTTGAAAATATTTGTTATGCCCTTAACCATTGGTGTGTCTATGGATATGTGTGGCCAACTTGGGCTTACATACCTCTTTTATTTAATTGTTACATTTCTCTATGTTCTTAGATATGTTAGCCTATGAAATATCCTTGTCTAAGTAGACTATATATAAGAGGTAGTGGTTAGTCTTTAAGCATCATGTGTGAAGTATTCTACTAATAGTGTATTATTGTGGAGGTTTCCCCCTCGAAGTGGATATGCTATATTATCTAAAATTCTATTCTATTTTTAATTATCACTATGTAATATCTCATATTTTCTTATTCTACAAAATATAAAATCATTATGTGTGAATATCTAAAGTAATTTCATTACAAGTGGAATTAGAGCTTCGATTTGGAAAAGTTTTCTATGACATTTTTTTTTCAAATCTAGAGAGGCATGGCTTCTAGGAGAAGTGAAAGTAAAAAAACATAACTTTCAATCTAGGAAGAATTAATTTTTTTTTCAGTGTAGTATTGCTCAAAATGGTTTTTTGAAAAAAATATAAAAAAAATAAAAAAAATCTAGAATTTTTTTTCCCCTTGCACACTTACAGTCATTGAATTCATCTTAGTGAGATGATTCCAATGGTGTATTCTATCGGTACACTTTATTTTTGGGGTCAAAACCCTCCTAGGGTTTGTTTATGGTGGGCACTTCAACTTGAGAAAGAAAAGGGGCACTAGAAACTCCTAAGACTTATACCGATGACATGGAATCTGGAACTTCAAATTTGATGATTTCCTAGCTTTAAGAGGACATAAAAAACTTGGTTAGGCATGATGAATTTTTTGTATTCCAAGATGATAATTCAAGGATGCATGAAGAGATTAATGGAGTTCACAGTGAATTACATCATATCACTACACAGTTGGTTTCCCTCACATCTTAATTTTAGCATAACAATCCTCCATTTCAACATTCAAATCCTCCTCTCAATAACTCCTATACTTGTATGAAACTAATGTTACCAAAAGTGGACATGTGTAAGTTTAACGGTAAGCATCCTCTCACTTGGATTAACTAAATTAATAGTTTATTTGAGCTGCATCAAACCCCTAGTTCTCAGAGGGTGATGGTGGCATCCTTGTATATGGAACCTAAGCAATTCATTTGGTATTTCTAGTTATGTGCTCAAAATAAAAATAATAGTGCTCCTGTTACATGAACTATTTTTAATGAGGAGTTGACAACTCATTATCAGAATAATGTCTCTGATAACTATTTCATCCAATTAGTCAAGCTATGGCAAACAAGACCTGTGAAGGATTATATTCATCAATTTTAGAATCTCTCTTTAAGGGTGGAAAATATCACTAAGATAAATTTGATAGATCTATTTTTAGGTGGCCTCAAAGATAGCATCAAATAAAAAGTTTGAATTTTTATCCGATAATCTAGATTAGAAGCTATCCTTAAGACACTCATGATAAAAGAAAAAGAGATGGTCAAAAGGAAAACTTTCATTACTGGTCATGATCACAACTTTCTAGCACCATCATTTCCACACCCCACCATATTAACACAATGAAAAATTAAGGAGAAGTGAGCCAAAGGGTTGTGTTATAGTTGTGATATCAAATGGAGTAAAGACCATCATTGTGCTGAGAAGAAGCTATTTTACATTGAAGGTGCCAATGATGATGAAGAGGATGCAAAAATATATGATGTGGATGTCGAAGTTCTTGAGGAATAATCTGAAGACTCTCAACCTACTATTTCATGCCATGCCCTATTAGGTATTAATACTCCCCAAAATATTAAGGTGATGGGTTTCCTTAAGAAACATAAGGTCACTATCTTGATTGATTCTGGGAGCACACATAACTTCATCCATAGTAAGTTGGCTGCTCATTTAAACTATTTCATTTATCCATCTCCAAAATTTTAGGTTATGATTGAAGATATTGGTACTATTAACTATTTAGGAAAATGTCCTAGTATTAAGTTGGCCATGGGAGACTACTTATTAGATTCTCCTATGTTTGTTATTCTAATGAGTGGAGCTGATATTATTCTAAGAGTCCAGTGGCTCACCACTTTGGGCACTATTGAGATGAATTTTCAAGAATTATTCATACATTTTCATTTGGAAGAAAGGACATTTAATCTAAGAGGATTAAAAGCTAAATCTCCCCAACTTGTTAGCTCCCATCAAATGACAAATATTTTTTATAAGGGTGCTGAGGGATTTATAGACCACTTGTTTTCTATGGAAGTACATCTAACTTAGCCATCTCCACCTCTTGATCTGCAACAAATAATTGATGCTCATTCTTTTTTTTTGGAGACATACCAAAAGGACTTTCACTTATCCACACACATGATAGTACACCTAACATCAAGCCATATAGGTATCCCTATGCCCAAAAATGTGAAATTAAAAATATGGTACAAGAGATGTTGGATGCAAGAATCATTCACCATAGCCAAAGTGAATACTCATCACCAGTTGTCATGGTGAGAAAAAATGATGACACTTGGAGGATGTGCCCTGACTATAGAGAACTCAACAAGTACACTATCAAAGATAAGTTTCCAATTCCTATCATTGATAATTTTCTAGATGAATTAAATGGTGCTTTTTATTTTACCAAGTTAGTTATATGTTATGGGTATCATCAAATTAGGATCCATGATGAAGACATACCCAAAACTACTTTCAAGACTCATGAGAGCCATTATGAATTTTTGGTTATGCCTTTTGGCCTAACAAATGCACCATCTACTTTTTAGATTTTGATTAATACTATTTTTAAGCCATTTTTGAGGAAATTTGTTTTGTTATTCTTTGATGATATCCTCATTTATAGTAAAAACTAGGTAGACCATTTGCAAAATGTGAAATAGGTACTCTCCATTTTGGAGCAAAATTAATTATATACCAAACCTTCCAAATGTACTTATGGGCTTGGTGAAGTTGAATATTTGGGTCATTTGGTATCTTATGAAGGAGTGAAAGTGGATCCTAAAAAAATCCAAGCAATGGTAGACTGGTCAATTCCTAAGACACTCAAGCAAATTTGGGGATTTTTGGGACTTACTAGTTATTACGATAGATTTGTCAAAAATTATGGTAGTATTTCAACCTCACTTACCTCTTTGTTAAAGAAAGACTCCTTTCAGTGGACTGATGCAGCTACCCAGGCATTTGAACAATTGAAATTGGCTATGTGCACTACTCTAGTATTGGCCACTCCTAATTTTTCTAAGACTTTTTTGGTTAAATGTGATGCATCTAGGTATGGTATGGGTGTTGTACTCGTGCAAGAAGGTAGAACAATGGCATTTGAAATTCATCAATTCAAGGGTAAAAATCAGCAAAAGCCCATCTATGAGAAGGAAATGATGGCCATTTTTTATGTAGTCAAACAATGGAGACCTTATTTTATGGGTCATCAGTTTCAGGTAAAAATTGATCATGATAGTCTTGAATATTTTTTAGAATAAAGGTTGTCATCTGAAGAACAACAAAAATGGGTAACTAAAATGATAGGCTATGATTTTGAAATAGTCTACTAAAAAGGTAAGGACAATGTGATGGTAGATGCACTATCTAGAAAAGATGAATTAGTTATGGCATTGTTATGTGCCATAACCATTTTGTAGGTAGATTGGCTAGAGGAAGCACAATTAGAATGAGAACATGATAATACTACTCATGATTTGATTTAAATTTTTCAATAGGTTTTAGAGGGATTTGAAAATTTCACCTAGAAAGGTAATGAATTATGGTACAAAAATAGATTGTACCTATGTAATAATTATCTTCTTAAACAAAAAATCCTTCAAGAACTTCATGCAACTCCAATTGGGGGTTATTCAAGATTTTTGAAAACCTATCATAAGATCAAGAAGGATATTTTTTGGGAAGGTCTCAAGGGGGATGTCCAAAAATATGTGGTTGAATGTATGATCTATCAACAAAACAAAGGTGAAACCATCAAAACTCTAGGTATTTTACAACCTTTATCTATCCCTAGCTAGCATTGGGAAGAGGTCTCTATGAATTTCATTACAGGGTTACCAAGATCTCATGGTCAAAATGTTATCATGGTTGTTGTAGATCATCTCAGTAAGTATGCTCATTTTTGTTCATTATCCTAGCCATTTTTTGCTAGTATAGTGGCTTCTACTTTTCTCAATATAGTTGAAAAACTGCATGGGACTCCTAAGATCATTGTCAGTGATAGAGATCCCATTTTTACTAATAATTTTTAAACTAAGCTATTTACATATTTAGGCACTCAATTGGCTCATATTTTATCCTATCATCCTCAATCTGATGGACAAACTAAGGTAGTTGACAAATTTCTAAAAGGATATCTCCATTGTTTTGTTTCTGATAAATAGGATAAATGGGTTCATTGGTTACCACTTTCTAAATGGTGTTATAATACTTATATTCATAGTTCTTCCAAAATATATCCTTGTGTGGCACTATATGGATACCATTATCCATCCATCACTTCCACTTTGAAGGTCCATCCTAAGGTTCATATAGTTGAAGAACATATTCACCATCAACAGGAGGTCCTTGCAAGTTTGCATGAAAATTTAGCTATGGCCCAGAATCGCATAAAGCAACAAGCAGATCAATGTAGAAGTGACAGGCATTTTGACATTGGTGATTGGGTCTTTATTCACTTATAGCCATATAAATAGATGTCATTGAGGGGATAAAAAAAGGATAACAAGATGTCTCTTAAGTATTATGAGCCTTATTAGATCTTGCAAAAAATTGGCAGTGTGGCCTACAAGTTAGATTTTCCTTCATCCACTTGCATACATCTAGTATTTCATGTATCATTCCTAAAGAAAGTCATTGGACACAGAATTACCATTCAAATAGAATTACCAAAATTGGATGAGGAAGATAAAGTTATTCTTGATCTTGAGGTGATCCTTCAATGGCATATCAAGTAACTGTATTCTAGAGCAATTATAGAATACCTGATCAAATGGAAGAATATACCATGTGAAGATGCCACTTGCGAGGATGAAGCATTTGTACAGCAACATCTAGAGTTGCCACAACATTGAGGACAACATTGTTTTGAAGGGGAAGGGCTTGTTATGCCCTTAACCATTGGTGTGTCTAGGGATATTTGTGGTTGACTTGGGATTACATACCTCTTTTATTTACTTATTACATTTCTCTATGTTCTTAGATAGGTCAGCCTATGGAATATCCTTGGATAAGTAGACTATATATAGGAGGTAGTGGTTAGTATTTAAGCATCATGTGTGAAGTTATCTAATATTAGTACATTATTGTGGAGGTTCCCCCTCAAAGTGGCTTTGTTATATTATCTAGTATTCTATTCTGCTATCAATTATCATTGTGTAATCTCTCACAATTTATTATTCTGTGAAATATAAAATCATTCTATGTGAATATCTAAGTAATTTGATTACAATATTTTTAGATTTTGAAGTTTTTTATTTTTGTTTTTTTAGTATTTTAATAATATGTTGAAGAAAAATACTATCCTATGATCTAATCCAATGGATTTTCATAGATATCTCCCACTGGGAACCTAATGCAATAAATTGGCGGTACTATCAAAGAGCATGTATATGTGTAATATCTATCACTATATAATTTCTAATACTCCAAGTGTGTATAATATGACTCAGTGGTGGTGAAGAAACCATATGAGTAGGGGTTTATGGAACTCATCATTGAGTGTTATGAGGTTTCTTTACAATATCAGTAATAAGAACATGTGTAGGTACTCTAGATATCTAAAAATGGTACGTAGTAGATGAGGATTTCATAGAACCCACTATGTACATCTGATGTAATGGTCACTCAAGTATTGGCCATCTCATAAAGGGGATTGTCTGTTGCTTACCCTTTTTGATAAGATTAACCTTAGTGGGTTTGATAATTAATTGTCTAGGTATACTCTTCTCTTGTTCAAGTGGGTGTTCATATGGAATTCTATAAATGTAATTACCTAGTTGGCTTGAATGCACTTAACACACATATACATTGTATAAGGTACTAATAAAAGTGTATGTATCCAAGATCATCTAAATAACATATCAAAGACACCCATGGAAGGTATAATTGAGAAGGTAGTAACCACATGTTTGGGACCCACCTATAAAATTAAGTCAATCTCACCAATAATGTATTGTGATGTCCCATCAAATGATCTAACTAATCTAATTGAAGGATGTAAATCATAATTTGTATAACATAAATGTGTAAGTAATTTCATGGTATAAATTTTCTCATTTTCAAAATTATTAATCATAATATTGTGTATATGTTGGTGGTCAAGGTATGCTTTAATGAATAAACAATGAAGATCATAATCATTATCCATAATCTCAATGTCGTTGAAAGTAATAGAGGGTATTTGAATTGTAGGATTTGTAAGTCATGTATAACTATTAATAATCATATCCACTGGGTTCCTATAATGTGATGTAGGAGGATTTGAATTATATGCCATTTGCACTTTTGAATATTTATTAGAATGGTCTTGTAAAGGATTATTAAATATTTTATGTTTGTGGCGGTCACCAGGTTGTGAGCCTGACTCCTTTGTAGGATCATTAAATGTAATATTTTAGTCATTGATGTTTTCTTGGATATTATGCTTCAAGGTAAAATAGTTTTTTTTATAATGCTTGGGGCCTTAGTCATAAACATAATAAGCATTTTCATCATACCCTTTGGGTATATGTTTACTCATATCAACCTCTATAGGATGAGGGAGATATATGAGGTGACACTCGATAATTTATGGGAGTAATGAAGTGGGAAGTTTAGGTAAGTGTGTAAACTATCTCTATGGTTCATTGGATAATATAAGTCAATTAGGCTGTTTTGATACTACATTAATTATTGTGGTTATTTCCTTTTTAGGCTCAATAGGTTTGACCTTATAACTTGGTTTGTTAGTAAATTTGGTATTGGATATAGATTTAGTTGGTGTGTTTGCTACATATTTAAGTTTCTTCAATGAAATAAATTTTTTTTAACGATCACAAACAATGTGGCTTAAGTCATCAAAATATTTGAACTTTTTGAGAATAATAGACTCATGTTAAAGAGCAAGAAAACTTTGCTTGAAGATGTCTTGAAGCTCATTATCTACCATATGATTAGTCATTTTAGCTAGCATTGTCTTGTACCTCAATACATATTCATTAATTGGTTCTTAGGTTACTTGTTTATTTTTTTCAATTTATGCATAGGAAACCTTTTTGGTAATTTTAACATATAAGTGTGCCAAGAATTGATCTACAAGGGTTATGAATGTGTTTATTGATTGGGTTGGTAAATCATTAAACCACTTTAAAACATAGTCTTTTAAGCCCCTTATAAATATTTTGGTCAAAATTTTATCATTGAAGGCATAATAACGGCCTACCATATAAAACTATCAAATATGTTGTTTAGGATCACCCTTTCCATCATAATATATGAACTTAGGTGCAAAAAAACTAGGTTGTAAGGGGTGAAAATATATCTCGGATGTATGAGGATTATAAAATACATATTATGAATCAATAGCATGAGGACACTTTAGAGCCTTTTATTCAATGTTTGTGACCTTATCCTCTAAGTTATTTATAATTTTAAGAATATTTTTAAACTATAGACCCATCGGGATTGAGATTAGCAAGCTAAGTAGTCATCAAAGGGTAAGTAAACTTGGTTTGAATAGTAAGGCAATAAAACTAACATTTGAGTTGAAGTATTTGATAACCCCATGATATATGTATAAATAGTATTAATGGGAAACAAAGGTTGGGATACATAATCCATGCCTCCACTATATGTATGTAGATTGATTGGGGGATATTTCTATGATTGATTTTTAGATTTGAAACTTTACCCTAGGGTTTTATAGTCATCTGCTCACAAGGGTTTCATGTTCAAATGCTTGAAAATTACTATTCCTTAATTGGTTCATTTAGGATTACAAACATATCCATTTTAATATTATTTAGATGTATTTTATACTTAAATTATTATTCTTAAAAACCTCTTTTTTTACCAAATTTGATACAGATTTTTCACTTTTTATAATTTATTATTTTTAGTAAATATTGACATACTAGGTGAATGATGTACTTATTTTGTAATTAATTCATAGGTTTTATCAAAAATTATTTTTTATTCAAAAAAATACATCATATCTTTGAAATAAATTCATTATTTATTTTAATTATTGATTCTTTATTGGGAATATTCTAAGGTTTTGCTTGTGAAGTATTCCACATTGTTTGGCCTATTTATAATTCATAATGGATCAAAGTTCAAATTACTTATAAAATTTTCATAATTATGTTGTGTTTGAAGAAAAATGATTGAAAGGAGGGTGAATTAGTCTTCAAAACCTTTCATTTAAGTTCCTTTAAACAATTATGAACCATTCAAGCAAACATATGAATCTAGCAAGCATATACACTTATCCATATAAGCATCAAACACAAAAACACATCTTATATGTGGGAAACCCTCAAGGGGAATAAAACCCATAAATATATAAAAATGGAATACATTCCTATAAAAGACAAAAACAAAATTTAGTGAAGCACCTCCACATGGATCACCAACCCAAACTAGTCAAGCACCTACTCAACTAGGCTTTAGTAAGCAACAACCTACAAGGAGGCAACAACCCCCTAGATGACTCAACACCAAATCATCCACATGAATTATTTTATCACCTTAATAAAAAATTATTTATAAATTAACTAATGAAGACCACCTCTTCATCTCTTCACACTCTCATCCCTCTCAAACTACCTTTTAGGCCTCTTCGTTCAATTAGGTCTCTTAAAGATTAATTAGGTCATATGACCTTGATTTTCATATGCAGACAAAATTTTAGATCCTATACACTCCTATGATGGTATTAAATACCTTATTCTTCTCAATAATGTGCTATCTTATTCACATTATTTATATATACATAAATAGGCCTAAAACTACCTTGTGTGTGTGTGTGTGCGCGCATTATATATATATATATATATATATATATATATATATATATATATATATATATATATATATATATATATATATATATATATTTATATATATATATATATATATATATATATATATATATATGTAGCATTCAGTGTTCATATGCCACTTAGTCATATAATCACCCTTAACTTCTTAGGTCAGCCATGTAATAGATCTTATGAAATATCATAAATAATATTCAAATAGAAATTGATTCCCTTTTGGTCTATCATAACTCTATTAGACCTCATTTCACTTTTAGGTCGCATGGAGACCTAATTCCATAGGTCTACTTTAGAACACATTACACTTTGCCTTTATTGGAACACTATATATTAATTTAAAAACAATATAATTTCATAAATTGATCAAATATACCCTAATAAACATATTCTAAGGTCAATGACACTTTTTAGCACCAACTCCTTCATGAACACTCCATGTAGCATTGTTCACAATTAGACCTATGAACCTACAGAAAGTTTGCCAAAAAAATTAAGAATGTACACAATTTAGTCACATAAAAATGAAAATAAATCACATTAACATAAAATATATGACCTTAAAAATATCAATATGTTATTTATACTTCATAACTTAGGGTAAAATGACTCAAACACTTCTCTGTAAATAGCCCACTCAAAACTGCCAGAACACTCCAAAACCTAGTAATGAATAGCTTGATCTTCATGACCTAAAATAACACTTAACATGAAAAATAATAATTTAAAAATATCCTTTTTCATCTATATACCACTCAAATATAAAAACATAAGGTCTAATGTCAAATTCTTTTGACCTCGCTACACATAGTCAAACCAAAACTAGATAAGCCATTTTGGCTTTAACATTTAAACCACTTTCACTGACTATAAAACCTTCTAAAAATAAATTATAGGACATAAAATTCCAAATAAAAAACACCATGTGCATTATATACTTAAAATTAGGGCATAGAGCCTCAAACTCACCTTTGCAACTCACTTAGAACTCTTCGTTTTCCTCAAAGACCAATCATGGTGACTCAGACCTCCAACACTTGTATAGACATATTAAATGAATTTTTATGAATGTATATGATCCTAAGTGATAATTATACCATTATTATATATAAATATAATATATTAAAATGGAAAATATTGGTCTTGAAGACCAATCTCATGACCTTATATCTCACTATCTCATTTGAACCAGATAGGTCAACTTGTGAGCAATGTTTTCACTATATTCACTGACCTCCAAAACTTATTAAAAAAATGAAAATGTCTTAAAATTAATTAAAAATATATTTATGTACTTGTTTTCATCATCTTATCATGAAAACACATTCATAATCACCTTCTCACTGTTGCATGGGTTTGTCACTATTTGCACCATTAGGCCTGTCAGTGACTGGCTAACTTGAATGATTAGTTTAGATGAATTAAGGGATATAAACCATATATAAACCTTAATTTACATTAAAAATGAGTCTCAATAGTCATCCTCTATCCATTTTCATAATTTTACTTGGTTAAATGTGATTACAACAACAAATCTCTAAGAAATTAGCACTTTTCCATAGGGTTTACTCATGCACCTAACAACTAAATCACACATAGATGTGATTGAGAGAGTTTTCCAAAGCTTCCACTATCTTATATGATCAAACCAATCCATTATAGGCACTTTTGATCAACATTTTCAACATTGGGTCCTTATTAGGGTTATAAGAGGGTTTAAACACAATTCCACTATTAACGATTGTTCATAAAGCATAGCCCCTCAATCCAAAAAATAATACCTAAATTTTTTATCTAGGAACCTTCCCAATCTACCATTAATATATTAATTTCCCATGCAAATGTTTGATGAGTTAATGAGCACAATAAAATCCTTCTTGGGTTGAGAACCCTTCCTTTTGTGCACTCGAGAGACCTCTAAACAACTGTTCATGCCTTGTCCTTCATACTAAGACATAAAAATACATGAAAACACTTAAAAAAACATACATAACCTTTAAAAATTATTATATAATCTCAAACACTTTGAAATATGATCATGATCCCTCATTAGGCCACACTTTCTTTCTTTGTTCACTTAGACCTTGACCCACAAACCACATTAGGCCTAAAAATGTCCTTCATGTTTATTTCCATGCACTCTACACCACTATAAAATAAACAAATAACATCATAAATTATTAAACTATATCATACATCCTGCATATGTCTTAATAATAGATCATGATACCTCATTAGGCCAAGTAGGGTCTAGAAGTGGTATAGATACAGACTTGGTCTGAAGGTTTTACCCTTATAGGCTTACCTTAAGACTCTAATGCATGATCCAATGCCTCAAATAAATTTTAAATAAACCTCATAAAATGTATCATGCCTATGTTTATCCATATTACCAAGTCACCATACTCACACCTTCTCACAAGGACTTTACATGCCATAACTAGTGCCATGTCTAGGCTTCTTAAGCACTTGAAACTTGAAAACTGAAATTGAAACACTTATGAAAGTATCTATACTTTAATTACATGATCACACAATTTTGAACAACTTTTAATAAACTTATGCTTACTTACTTCACCATGCACACCTTCTCACAGGGTCTAGACTAGGCTTCTCAAGATGCCTTGTACTCAAGAACTAGTACTCAAACATGCTTATGTTAATGATATACATTATTTAAAAATCACTCTCACACCAATACAAAAATATATTTTTTATAAACATTCTCTCATTTCCTAAATCATACCTATAACCTCATAACCATGCTTCAATGCTCACTTGACCATCATACCTCTTTGTGATAATATTGACAACTTCAAGCTGACCTGAAGGTTGGCTTCAAATTATCTCTTGACACATGGATTCTTTATCACATCAATTAAATCAACATTTAAATCAATGACAACACTTCTCAACAAAATCCCCCTTTGTCATTGATGGTAAAACTTTCTTCAATCTAATCACTCTCATCTCCCCAATCTGGTCAATCTCCCTTATTTAACTTTCTCCCCCCTTTGACATTAATGACAAAGGTTTATACACACAATAATTTTTGGAACCACTCATTCTCACTCTTTTAAAACTACTCATAAAAACTACAAAAGAGCTCAAAGCTACCAAGCTCCCTCTTAAACTAAGCATAAACTTCAAATGAACTTTGGGCCTTAAGATTCTAACCAAGATACCAAATTCTTGATATCAATTAAGTAAATAGTAATTCCCCCTTTGTCTCTTCTATACTTGACTAAAACTATACTTGGAGCATATTAATAACCTAAATATCTCCCCCTCAAACCAAAAATCTACCATGCTTCTTCTAACTGAAGAAAGTCTCCATGAAGCCTAATGAAGTCACTCTTTTCATAGGATATTATAATAATGCAAACTCAAGAGATTACTAGATCTCCATGCTTTCACAAGATTGAATATCTTTCAAGTTTCTTTTAGGTTTGATTAGTCTCTTTGTTTTGACCTCTTCATCATCCATGTGGTTAATAATTTGAGATGATAATGAACATTCCTAACTTGATTTTATATTTAAAGTATTCTCTACCATATTAAATAGTCCACTTTGGCTTGTAGACTGATTATGACTCACCTTTACTATCTTTGGTTTCCGTACATTCATGTTCCTTATCTCTTGCACTCTATGGGATTCAAACCTATTTTTTTGACTTGATGGCCTTCTAACTCTATTAGGAAAATATCTTACAATGTGTCCCTTATTATGACAACTATAGCAAAAAACCTCATTTATACCTCTTGATTGATGATTCATTTCATAATCATATGCATATTCATTTTTAAAGGGTCTTCTACATTCTCTTGCTCTATGACCAAATTGGTTACATGTAAAATAATAATTATTAAATAAATTAGCATACCTCATAGCATTAGGTTTTCTGATTGGTCTTTTCATGTTGACCTTCTTGTCTTCAATGGACTTCTCCTTTACTTGAGTTGCCTTCTTTTTGTCTTTTTTAAAACCAAGACCTATCTTATCACTTGAAAACTTCTGACTACACAAGATGTTATCTAGAGCATCAGTACTCTTTTCAAACTTCATAAATGTCTTCAACTTTCTAGATGATTGATCCAACTCAAATTTCAAAGATTTTATTTTAGTTTCATACCTGTTGTATTCTTCCTCTTTAACTTTTAATCTAGTAGTGACTATCTCCATCTATGCTTCAATATGATTGATTATCTCATCATACTCCTTAGATGTGTTACTTAATATCTCCTTAGACAAACCAGTATTCTCTTCATAGTCCTTAACTAATGATATTAGCTTGTGATTCTTCCTTATTTGGAACTTCAACTCTTCTAGAGCACTCACCAATTTTACCTCAAGCTTCACTTTAGCTTCTTCTTCATCTGATTCTTCATCATCCATAAGGCCTTTCACATTTTAGAATCCCTAATTATCTATTTCTATATCAATGAATAAAGTTTCATTATTGTCATGTTCATGTTTATTATTGTCATCATCACTATTATATGTACCTGTGTCACTTACATCAGATGAGTTATTTTCTTCTTTGGTATAGAAACTTCTCTTGTTCTTGAATGACCTTTTAGTACCTTCATACTTCTTGAAATATTTCTTGTTTTTGTAAAGCTTATATACCTTATTATCATCTCCATGATGTTCATCATGCTCAGTCTTATCCTTGATAGTACACTTAGATGTAAAGTGACCAATCTGACTATAGTTGAAACATTTACAAGGCAACTTACCCTTGTACTTACCAAATTCAAACCTAAATTTCTTGGAAAACTTGGCTATCAATTCATCATCATCAAAATCTAAACACAACTCATCCTTGACCTTATTGGACTTTTACTTCTTCTTAGCTTTGAATGCTTTTTCCTTCTTATGAGGTCTTCCTTCATTTGTTCTCATCTCATAGGTAGTCAAAATGACATGAATCCCATCCATTTCTAGCTTATCCAAATCTTACATATCTTATACGATAAACACCTTATAATAAAACTTAGGAGTTAGTGATATCAATACCTTTTGAACAACTGTAGACTATTTTACTTCTTCTCCTAATCCTCTAATTATATTGACCATATTCATCAACCCTCAATAGGTAGGATGTAATGGTTTCATCTTCAGACTTTCAAACTTTCTCTAGTGGGTCTATAACTTGACCATATTCACTTTGATGTATCCTTCATAGATAGCCTTCAATTTTTTTCATATATCTTTGGCTGACACAATACATCACCTTCATAAATTTTTCCTCTGATAGGCTAAATAGAATGGCATTCATTGCCTTGGAATTGCTCACTTTATTTTTTTCATTTTGCATCAATTGGTAGTGTAGTAGTTGGAGTGCATCCACCCAATATTAACTAACCTATGTCATGCCCCATTGACTTTAGATATGTCCTTATTCTGATGCTCCAAAATGCATAATTTGTCTCATTAAATAATGAAGCCTTACTGGTAGTGAAACCTCCTTGAACTTGACTACTAGCCATCCTTTCTTCTAGGATCTCATTTAGGTTGTTAGGCCTACTTCAAAGGACCTAATATAATACAAATTATTATAATAAAAATGAATGAGAGGTTTGGGAGGTGAATCAGTCTTCAAAAAAAATTCATTCAAGTTCCCTTAAATAAATATGAACCATTCAAGTAAACATATGAATCTAGCAAGCATATACACTTATCCACATAAGCATGAAACACAAGAACACATCATATATGTGGGAAATCATCAATGGGAGTAAAAAAAACTAATTTATGTAAATTTACTATATTATTATAAGATAAAAACCAAATTTATTAAAGCAAAACCTCCACATGGAGTACCAACCCCAACTAGTCAAGCACCCATTCAACTAGGCTTTAGCAAGCAACAACCTACAAGGAGGAACCAACCCCCTAGATGACTCATCATAAAATCATCCATATTAATGATTTTATCACCTTAATAACACCTTGATTCTTAATCAACTAATGATGACCACCTCTTCATCTCTTCACACTCTTATCCCTCTCAAACTGCCTTCTAGGCCTCTTCACTTAATTAGGTCTCTTCAAGACTAATTAGGTCATATGACCTTGATTTTCATATATAGACACAATTTTAAATATTAATTTTAGGTCCTATACACTCATATGATGGTCTAAAATACCTTATTATACACAACAATGTGCTATCTAATTCTCATTCTCTCTACATACATAAATAGGCCTAAAATTACCTTCTCTATATATACCATTCCTTATTCATATGCCACTTAGTCAGATATTCACCCTTAACCTATTATTTCAGCCATGTAGTAGGTCTTAATACATCTCATAAAAATATTAAAATGGATATTGAGTCCCTTATAGTCTAAAAATAACTCTATTAGACCTCATTTCACCTTTAGGTCTCATGGAGGCCTCATTCCATTAGGTCTACTTTAGAACACATTACATTTTGCCTTTATTAGAATAATTTATCTTTATTTTTGAATAATATAATTTAAAAAATTTATAAAATATACCCTAATAAACATATTATAATCTCCATAACACTTTTTATCACCAACCCCTTCATGAACACTCCTTGTAGCACTGTTCACAATTAGGCCTATGAACCTACAAAAAGTCTGCCAAATGAAACTGAAGCATGCACATAATTTAGTTACATAACCATGAAAATAAATAACATGAAAATAAAATAAATTACCTTAAAAACATAAAAAATTTCTTTATACTTCACAACTCATGGAAAAATGACTCAAACTCTTCTCTACAAATAGCCCACTCAGAACTACCTGAAGACTCCAAAATCTAGTCATGAACAACTTAATCTTAAACACTTGAAATAACACTTCCCATGACCAATGATAATTTAAAAATATCCTTTGACATATATATATATATATATATATATATATATATATATACCAGTATAAAATATAAAAATCATAATTTATAATGTAAAATATTGGTCTTACAGACCAATATTTTGATCTCACTACACACCATCAAACCAGAACCAGACAAGCCATTTTGGCTTCAACAATTTAACCACATTCACTAAATATCAAACCTTATAAAAATAATGGATAGGACAAAAAATTCACAAAAAAAATACCATGTGTATTTTATACACAAACTTAGGTCATAGAGCCTCAAACTCACCTTTGTAACTCACTCACTTAGAACTGTCAGTTTTCCTCAAAGACCAGTCATGGTAATTCAAACCCCCAACACCTGTATAGACATCTTAAATGAATTATGATGCATGTAGATTATCCTATGAGATAATTATACCATTATTATATATAAATATAATACATTCAAATGAAAATATAGGTCTTTTATACCAATCTCATGAACTTATATCTCATAATCTCATTTGAATCAGACATGTCAACTTGTGATCAACTTTTTCACCATATTCACTGACCTCCAAAACTTATACCAAAAATGAACATGTCTTAAAATTAATCAAAAACATCTTTATGTACTTTTTTTATCATCTTATCATGAAAACACATTCCTAATCACCTTCTCACTGTTGCTTGGGTTTGTCACTATTTGCACCATCAGGCCTATTAGCGACTATGTAATTTGAATGATCAGTTTAACATAATTTAGAGATATAACTTATATATAAACCTTAATGGACAATAAAAATGAGTTTATATATTCATAATCCATCCATTTTCAATATTTTACTTGGTCAACTCTAACTTCTACAAAAAAACTTTGAGAAATTAGCACTTTCATGTAGGTTCTACTCACACACCAAACAACTCAATCATACTTAAAGGTGCCTATGAGAGTTGAATACAAACTCCAAAATATTATATAATCAAACCAATCCATTCTAGTAACTTTTGATCAACATCTTCAACATCATATTTTTATTATGGTTCTAAGAGGGATTAAACACACTTCCATTATTAATGTTTGCTATTAAAGCATATCCCCTCATTCCAAACCTAATTCCTAGAATTTTGAGATAGGAACCTTCCCAATTTACCATGAATAGTTTACATTCCCAGGAAATTTTTTGACAAGATAATGAGCATAATAAAATCCTTCTCAGGTTGAAAATCCTTCATTATGTGCACTTAGGACACCTCTAAACAAATTTTCATGCCTTATCATTCATAATAAGACCTAAAAATGTATGAACACACTTGACACAACATAACTCATCTCTAAGAATGCTTTCATAAGTTTAAACACTTTGAAATCTGATCATGACCCCTCATTAATCCACACACTCTCTCTTTTCTCACTTAGACCCGTTGATGCTTCTAAATGTACCATAGGTGCCTTTAGTGTTTAAATAAGACTTCTCATTTTAGAATTTAATAAATTTAGAGCATGAGTTTTAGGTTTTGGAAATCTAGTTGCCTATGGTTAAATAGTAGCAGAGTAAGAAACTGATCCATAACATTTATGTAATTTGGTGGTTAGGAGTCACCTTGGCCCATTCTTTATGAATCTTTGTTAATACTTAGTGAGTTATGTTATACTTTAAGCTATAGACCAATCTAAGTGGATATTTATAATATGGTTAAAACTAAAGTGGTCTTGGTGTGAAAAAAGGAGCAAAGATAAGGGTAGGGAAAAAAAGAAATGAGTGATTACCAATTTTAGTCCTGAACATTATGATAGAGTATCAATGTTAACTGAGTATGCATTTATCAAATATATAATGCAACATAGCCTAAGCTCAAATATCACTATATATCAAGCAAACTTCAAGGAATTTTTTTTGAGAATCACAAGTAAGAACCAGGTCTACTTTAGAGATTTACCACTATAATCAAATAGCAATTATACATCCAAATATAGAGTAAAATTAAATGACGTAGAATCTAAGATATTTCAACTAATATAACATAGTCATAAATCAAAAACCTTGTGATTAAATAATGTTATTCATGATTCAAAGACACTTCCAAATCAAGACCTTTACTAATAATTAAGAGAAAAACTATATTAGCAATTAACACGTCAAAAATAGACAATCTTTGTAGAATTCCTTGATCTTATTAATTGCTTCAAGTATAATAAATTTTCTCAAAAAATCTCTCTTTACAATGGTCATGCATGCCTTTATAAAAAGACTAGCTAGTATACCAGTCAGTTCTAAAATATATGTGTATAAAGATAGGGACAACTGTCCTCACAAGTTCTAAAATACAAGTGCTTTTCCAAATTATATTGAACTAGAGGTAAATATGCTGTTAAACTAGTATATGCCTTTAAAATGGGATATTCTAATTCAAAATGTTAAAAAACTTTTACAAAATAGATTATGCTCAATTTGATGGTGGGCCCCTAATTGTCACTATTAAAGGATGCTCATGGCTCTCCCATGTTGTTCATCAATTAAGCCTAGGTCCATAGCAAGCTTCATGATTTATTCTTCCTCTTTCTCTACTAGGTCATCAAATTCTTTATCATTTCTATCCATGGTCTCTTTGACACTCATGTATTTGTTTACTCTTACCCCTACATTGAGTATCATGCCTAGGATTTTGTTTTTTTTGCCCCTAGATTTGCCTTGGCCTTTTACTCTAATTTCTTGGGTTATAAAAGTAGCCCTATGCTTGAATTCATCATCACTAATGATGCCAAGGGAATTAGGTTGTGCAAGCTCTATAATCATGGTCCCAAGAAGTTTTTCAATTCTTGTAATTAGTTCTTTGTCTTCTTTTATGACCCTTTCCATATTAGTATGCCATGCACTTAAACTCTAGACCTTTTCAATCACAATTCCTAGAATTGTGCTCAAATGCCCCAAACTAATGGTCTTAAAGTTTAGGATCTATTTCTTTACTTGAATATTAATGAGTTGAGCCATTATATCCTAAGATGCTTGTCACTAGGTGACTAAACTCTTGGCTAGTTCATATTGCCCTTATAATTCACTTTGCCTTAATTTCATCAACTTAAATGCCTCAAACATGTCATAAAATGACTTGTCAATCAACCTGATTATTGTATCCAACACTGATAGAATTACCTATTTTTCCAAATTTTCTTTTTCTCTTTCCAAGTTCTAGATCTCTACTTCATACCTTGGACTCTAGCTTTAGCTTGTGCTGAGTGAGCTTTAATTAGAATTTTTACATCTTCTTCATGAATTGTATCCTCTCCAAGCTATTGGCCACCCACTGGGGTTAGTCTTACAAATAGTTCCACCTTCTAAAAGGTTGATTCTTCTATCCCAACAATAGTTTTCCTAATTGTTATTCTTTCCAACCCAGTTATCTCAGGGTTGAAATGGACAATAGTGACTGGTTCCTTGAATTGGAGAGGTTTTGGGACCTCCACACTTGAGCTAGTAGATGCTCTTGGAGAATATATCATCTTGCCTTTTATCCTTTCAATGACCACAATTCTTATTTATTCTTTCTCTTTCATTATATCCCTTATCCAAGGCTTCATATCATCATCTATTCCCACATTAGTGACCCTAGTCATGGCCCAAGAATGAGAAAGAGGGGATCTTTTGTAATTTCCCATAGATGAACTAGTCAAGAATGACTGATCCATAGATTGAGACCTATTCACTGAATATATTTAATTCACTAGTGGAATGAGTGAAATTGAATCTTGGTTTCTTATTTGGTCTCATAGGGAACAATGTTAGTTTTGATTTTCTCTTCTCATGGGATGTTATTGGGACCAACTTTTTCCTTGTGTCTTCCTTAGGTTCCTCTTCCCTATCAGAGTCATAGGCATCTACAATTTCCTTGAGTTATAAGGCTATCATGTCTAAGTGTTGAATTTGTATCCTTTTGGGTAGTGTTGAAGATGGAAGCCCCTCCCTAAGTCTCACTTTTAGCTTGACCTCTCCAACTTTCTCCTTTCCTTTGCCTTGTTCACCCTAAACTTACTCATCTTATTTTTGGGGTTATGATTTCTCTATCTAAGTTGGATCATGAGATGTTCCAAATGGCCTAGGTAGTAGATGGTTTTATAAAAGGTGCATTTTCCATGTTTCCCCAAATGGCTTGTTGTCCCTGATTAATTTATGCTTGAGCTTAATGTTATGGCCTTGGATCCTAGATAATACCTCTTCATAGTTCTTAGCTGATGAGGCCAGGATATGCCCAATAAATGTATAATAAATTACCTCATTTTATTCTCTCTTTCTATTAATTTTGATTGCATTTTGTAACTTTTATTTTGATCTAAGATGAGTTAGGATGTGATTATCCATCTTTTGTTGATTATGATTCTAACATTTTATAAGACCTATAATTCCTAACAAGTGTGTTGGAAAATTCTAGTTTTACAATAAAATAGGTCATCATCAAGCTAAAGAACAAATATGAAGTGGATTGCATGTTTTTGAAAGCATTGGACTCAATTCTGATTAGTTATGAAACCTACAAAATCTATTCTAAAATCATCATAGTTAGTTCCAAAACCTGTAGAATCTATTCCAAAACCATCACAGTTAGTTCCAAAACTCCACCATACTATTTCAAGTTGTCAAAATTTTGGAATTATCTCTGGAACTCTATATTTAGCTCTAGTACTCTTTCAAATAAGCTCCAAAACTTTTGTGGCTAAAAATGGAATTGATGAGGATCTATTCCAAATGACTGGCCATCTATCAAGATCAATGATCCCATTAAATCAAGAATAAATTCCAAATTTTTTGAATTGATAGAATCAAGACAATTATCACATAGTTATATATCCAACCACATCTTGATTCAGCATCTATTCTAGACATGATTTAGTTCCATCGTATCTATGAAACAGTTACAGCCATCAAAGCATCTATATATACAAACTTGGGAATTTAGTAAAAATATATATGGATAGAGATATAGAAGAATAGATAAAAAAAAAAGGATAGCTTAGTAGATTTTTAATACAAAACATTTTATCAATGAAAAAGCCATTCTTGTTTTGAAAGCAAATTCAATTGTTCAAATCATGTTCTAGGTGGAGCAAGGGCCCACTCCTCCAAAGAACCAGGATTTTCATTATGTCGGTATTTATATTTCTATTTGCAAAAGTAAATAGGTAACTCTGTTAAATTTACAAATGCTTCCAACTCTTTAAAGTTAAGATTTGTTGTAAATTTATTTCTACAGGTGTTTTAGATTAAATTTTCATTTTTGCAATGTATGCTTATTTCTAGCAATCAATTTCATTCCTGCAATGTGTGTTTGTTTCCATCAATAAATTTCATTCTTGCAACGTGTATTTGTTTCCAGAAATCAATTTCATTTTTGCAACGTGTGTTTATTTTTAGCAATCAATTTAATTTTTGCAATGTGTGTTTCTTTCTAGCAATCAATTTCATTTCTACAATGTGTATTTATTTCAAGTAGATTTGCATAGTTTGATTCCAATAAGGTTTTGATCAAGAAATCATTAAGACATTAAAAACCCCTCAAAACAAAAATATACAAATACTCATTCAATTACTAAATCGTTACGATTCCTCTTCTTGCATATAGTTTTAGACATAGCCCTGGTTAAATATGACATCGACAAAAAGTTGATTAAATGAAGGGAATGAAGACACCCAACATTTTTGGTGCCGTTACCAAGGAACACTAGTTGAAATTTTCTAATTAGGTGTCAATAAGAGCAAAAATCATTCATACAGTAATTAAAGAGATTTTCCCTAATTTATGAGTAGACCACGAGATTCCAAGGAAAGATTTCTCCCCAAAATATTTGAACAAGAAATTCCATCATCCTCTAGTTTAAGAAAGGATGTTGAGAAAGAATTAGAAGCACCATTATCTCCTACAAGACAAGAAGCGAAATTGCCATCTTTAGAATTTTTGGATCAGTCACCAGAACCAAGTAAAACCTTAAGAAGGAGGATTATTTCTCAATATCCATTGAGGGAAAGTTTTGATTCTAAATTGAGTAGTCAACCCCCTACTCTTGACTTTTCACCATCCCCAAAATAGACCACACACCACATTGATTGGGAGAAAGGATTAGAAAATACCAGAGAGATGGAACGAGAAGCTAGAAGAGAACCTGAGAGAACCTTTAACTATCCCATTCATATCAAGGATGATGAAACCACTATGAAAAACATTTCACCTGCATACTTGCCCACATTTAGAGAAATATCATTTGAGGATCCCGACCAATTTTTACTCGAATTTAAAGTACTATGTCATACTTATGATTACAAGATAGATAATCAAAAATTGAAGTTGTTTCCATCTACCCTGAAGGATGCAGCAATGAGGTGGTTTATGGGATTAACATCTAATTCTATTACCAATTGGGAACAAATGGAAACTATCTTCCTTGACAAATTTCAAGATTATTGTAGAGGAAGAAATTGAAAGGAAGAATTTTTCAAAATCAAACAGGAAGAAGGCAAAATATGGAGGATTATTTGGATAGATTCCTCTTTGTGAGTAAAAGATGTGGATTTATACTTCAAGAAGATCTAAATAAAACCATTTTTCTCAAAGGACTAGATGATGAATCTAGGGAAACCCTTGATTTAATTGGTAGAGGAAACATTGCTCAATTAAGAATGGATGAAATCATAGAAATTTGTAGAAACTATTCAAGAACAAGGGGTGGACCTAGAAAAGGGAAAATGGTTAAAAATCTAAATCCAGATATGAAAAAATTGATGGATGAATTGGAAAACTTTAAAATAGATATATTAGTTTAATTAACCTCCACCATGGATAGATTGCAAGCTAAAGCAAATGCCCAACTTGAACCATTAGCCATGTATTATCCTAGCTGTAGGAAGAAGCATGCAACATGAGAATGTCCTTTGGATAAAATGAAAGTATGTCTTGTCTATGAATCTAAAGAACATGATACTCACGCTTGTTCTTTTCTTCCACTCATAAAAAATCAGCTCAAACAAACCAGTACATCATCCACTATAGAAGAATTAAATTTTATTAAGAGACAACCTAATCAAGGATAGTTTATGCTAAGACCAGCTCCTAATCCCTAGATGATACCATGGGTACCTCAAATAGTACCATGAAGTTGGATACAACCACCTTAGGCCCCTTAACCCACATGGCATCCTCAGGATTGGGCAAGTCAATCTTGGAATACTCAAGG
Source organism: Torreya grandis (assembly GCA_037957365.1). Taxonomy (NCBI): domain Eukaryota; kingdom Viridiplantae; phylum Streptophyta; class Pinopsida; order Cupressales; family Taxaceae; genus Torreya; species Torreya grandis. The sequence continues at coordinate 1,586,774 of JARHVA010001935.1, forward strand.
ACATCAGCAACCTTGGGCTGGTCAAGGGAATCCTTATGCTTGGCCACAACTTAGATGGAGCCCTAGAAATTATGTGCAAGGAAAAACATATCTAAATCAGAACCAACAAGCCATAATGGGACCTCTCTCACAATATCCATAGATTAAAAACTTAGTCCAAACCCAAATGCCAACATAACCAGTAGCAAACCCAAGAAACAAAAAAACAACTCCTGTATATGAAACATAACTAGAAAAATTAGTTAATTTAAATACAATGGATTGTAAAAACATTCAAACTAGATCTGGAAAAATAGTTAGCAATCCACCTATAATAATCACTAAGATGATAGAAGAAGCTAAAACCCCAGCACAGTTACACCTAAGGAAGATGACAAAGAAAAAAATAAGGAGCCAGAAAAGAATTCTACTAAGATTCCATTTTTAGAAAGACTTAAAGAAACCATAGAACTTAAGGAATCTGAATTGGTGTAGGAACTAAAAAGATTGAATATTAAAATACCATTGTTACAAGAAATTAAAGATATTCTAGAGTTGAACAAGTTAATCAAATTGTTATGTTTTAAAAAACTTGGAAGAAAGAAGCAGTACCCCAAGACTATTCAGGTAGATGGAAAACTTGTTGATTTATTAGTAGGAAAACTCCTACTACCTAAATATGGAGATCCTAGAAGCCCTATTATTTTTGTTTCTATAGGGAATAAGGATATACATAATGTTTTGATTGATTTGGGCAAGCTATCAATGTAATGATAGTGGACAGTTTGAAAACATTACCATTAATAGGCATATAACCTACTAATACCATATTGTAGATGGCAAATTAGTCTGTAGCAAAACTAGGAGTTATTAAAGATGTGGCAGTAATGGTGGAATCATGGGAATATCTAGTTGACTTCCTTATATTGCATCCAAAAGGTAAAAAACTTGGTTATCTTATTATTTTGGGGTGACCATGGTTAGCTACAATTGCTGCCTTAATTGATTTCAAGTTAGGTGATATGACTATTTCAAATGGTAAGAATTCTAAGCAAATTTCATTATATCCATCTACATGACCTTTTATTGATAATCAAGTGAAATTATGGGTTGATAATCTTAATATTAATGAGCAAAAGCTATCTTCTTTGGCTATGATAACATTGTAGAATCATATATGGGAAATAGATGATATGGTTAATCCTTCATTAAATGAACATCAATCGTCATGGGAGTAGTCATGATTAGTTCTAGAACCATCTCAGTTAGTTCCAGAATGATCACAGTTAGTTATAGAACCATCATAATTAGTTCCAAAACCATCACCAATTCTTTTCAAGTGAAGATAACTTCACTCCGGAGGAACACGATTTCTCTTAGGGATAGGAAGGATTTATAGCATCAGCTTTACATATATCAAGAGATGATGAAGAATTTTTTGAAAACAATAGTAATGAGGAGTTTCCTACAACAAGATAAGTATTATAACTCTTCATGTTATCCTTTATCCAACATTTTACCTCTAGGAACTTTCAGAGATGTTGCTACATATCATATATTGTTACCACATGCATGTCCACTAAACACCTTAATGGAACCCTTTCAACAAATCAGTTCATCATATCCTGGAACCAAACATGTTGAGATTCAACTGGGAATTTTTTTGAATATTAATATCTAGTTAAAGAATGATGAAGAAGTCAAAATTTTTGATGTTCTAAAGAATCATACTAAAGTGTTTGCTTAGGACTATAGAGATGTGAAAGGAATTCATCCAAGTATCTGCACCCATCACATTTATACTAAAAATATTAGGCTAGTTAGGCAACCTCAGAGAAGGATTAATCTAGCCTTAAGGGATATATTCAAACAAGAAATTGAAAAACTATTACAAGTAGGTTTTATCTACCCTATCTTAGATAGCTAGTGGGTGTCTCATCTTGTAATTATTCCTAAAAATAATCAAAAATGGAGAATTTATGTTGACTATAGGGAACTGAACAAAGCCACCTTGAGAGATTATTTTCCCTTACCATTCATAGATCAAGTCTTAGACAATATTTTAGGTAAATAGTACTTTTCCTTCTTGGATGGATTTAGTGGATACAATCAAATCAAATTTTCTACTAAGGATCAGGACAAAACTACATTTACTTGTCCATGGGGTACCTTTGCTTACAGGGTATTGCCATTCAGACTATGTAATGCTCCAACAACCTTTCAAAGATATGTATTAGCAATTTTTATAGACCTAACAAATGACTATGTGGAGTTATACATGGATGACTTTACTGTGTATGGAGATACATTTGATGATGCCTTAAAAAAATTGGACAGAGTATTAACAAGATGTGAACAACATCACTTGTCTCTTAGTCATGAGAAATGTTTGATGATGGTTGATGAAGGGATCGTATTAGGGCACCATATTTCAAAAAGAGGAATTCAAGTTGATCAAAACAAAATCAAGATTATCTCAAACTTGCCTAGTCCTCAAACTCCTATAAATATCAAATCATTCTTAGGACATGATGGATACTATAGGCAATTTATCAAGGATTTTAGTAAAATTGCTGCCCCCATGTTTAAATTGCTTACCAAGGACTGTGAATTTCTTTGGGATGAATATTGTCAACATGCTTTTGAAGAAATTAAAGAGAAATTAGTAACTTCCCCAATATTACAAGGACCTAATTGGGAGAAACCTTTTCACATCCAAACTGATGCCTCAAACAGCTCAATTAGTGCAGTGTTGGGATAGAGAGATGAAGAAAGAAGAATGTATTTTATTTACTATCCCAGTAAAAATCTTACTCCCACTGAAAGAAATTACACTACCACTAAAAAAGAATTTATAGCCATGATCTATGCAATCAATAAATTTAGACATTGCATTACAGGGTATAATATATTTGTACATATAGATCACTCAGTAATTAAATATTTAATGAACAAACCTATGTTGGAGGTAGAATAATTAGATGGTCATTACTTCTACAAGAATTAGATATTACCATTGTGGACAGTCTAGGCAAATCTAATGTGGTGGCTGATTTCTTGTCAAGATTGACCAATGCAGGGGAGCAAGATCCAGTCAAGGATAACTTTCCATATGAACAATTATTTGTTATTTTAGGTAATACACCATGGTTTGATGACATGGCAAATTATCTTGCAATAAGTAAGTTTCCTCCTTCTTTCAATAAAAAACAAATTAAAAACTTAATCAAAACCAGTGCATAGTTCAAATGGTTAAATGGAATGCTATTTAAGTGTGGTCCTAATTTGGTTTTACGCAGGTGTGTAAGAGAAGATGAAATTTTTGACATCCTCTGGGCATGTCATGATGAAGCAAGTGGAGGACACTATTCAATGAAAAGAACAGTTCACATGATACTTGGCACTAGTTACTATTGGCCATCTTTGTACAAAGATGTGAAGAGATATATCAGGCGGTGTGACCCTTGTCAAAGGATGGTACAACCAAATATTACCAATGAAATGCCTCTATAACCACAAGTAGTGATTGAACCATTTAAGAGATGGGGATTGGATTTTTTTGGACCTTTTAATCCTCCTTCACAAGGAAAAGAGCATATTCTTATGTGTACTGATTACGTAACAAAATGGGTAGAAGTGTAGGTTTTAACAAATGCCACTGAAGAATCAATTTTTCATTTTCTTTGGGATATAATTATGGTAAAGTTTGGAGCACCAAGAAGCTTATTTTCATACTAGGGACCACAATTTATGTCCAATATGATCCAGGCTTTCACAATGTATTATCAGATCAATCATAAGAAGTCATCTCCTTATCACCTGCAAGAAAATGGACAAGTTGAAGTAACAAATAGAGAATTAGAAAACATCCTCACTAAAATAGTTGAAGCTAAAAGAAGAGATTGGGTATAAAGACTACCTAAAGCTATCTGGGCTTACAATAAAACCTAGAAAACCACAATAGGGTTTTCACCATATGAGTTAGTCTATGGTTAAAATCCCTTATTGCCTATTGAGTTTGAATTATAGACATTGAGGACAGTAGCTAAGGTGGGAATTGAATTGGATGTAGCTCAAAAGAAGTGAATCCTTCAACTAAATGAATTAAATGAATTCAAAATGGAAGCACTTCACTAGATAGAGATAATCCAAGGTCAAAGGAAGCAATGTCATGATTCACATATCAAGGAAAGACAATTCAAAGTAGGAGACTGGGCATTGTTGTTTGATTCTAAGTATCAAAAATTCAAAGGTAAATTAAGAACCAGATGGTTGGGACCTTATCAGATCAAGTAGATATTTGACAATGGTTCTATCTAGTTACTTCCTATTGATGGAAGTAGAAGAATAATTTTGGTCAATGGACATAGGCTAAAACTTTATAGGAAGCCTCCTACTAAGGATGAATTCTTGAAGTAGATTGAAGCAAACAAAGAATTTGATCATATGTAAGAACCTAGTTCTTCTAAAATGATCAAATAATTAGATGAAAAGATCCAGAATAAAGGGAAGAGAATGAAAACCAATAAATGGCATTCTCTTCCCAATATAATAATAATAATAATAATAATAATAATAATAATAATAATAATAATAATAATAATAATAATAATAATAATAATAGAGATCAATTGAAAATCAGTGATGATGGTTGATCTTGGCTAATTCAAATAAAACTTTTTTGAATTCTAATAATTATTTTCTAACCATTTTTCAGGGATGATGTGTCTACATGATGGAGGAATTACATCATCAAGGATGGTAATTATGTTTTTAACTTGTTAAAGGTTTAATGAAAGTTTGCATGTGTGATTAGACTTGATTTAGAAAGATTAGTATGATGAGTCATCTATTATACATCAAGGTAAAATGTGCATAATCATGAGAAGGATATTTATGATGGAATGAGTTGGTAGATAACCATAAAAAATCATTCTTATGATTGAAACTACCGAATCCACCAATTTTGTAGCTGAGTATGGTAGTTCTGTAGCTAAGTATAATAATTCTACAACTGAATTCACCAAACTAGCAACCGAATCTACTGGTTTCGCAACCATAATCATCATTTCCACCTACACAAAAAAGCAATTTTTAGATCGCCTATGAAAGATTCAAAAGCAAGAAAAAAAAAGAATGAATCATGGGAATCAAAAAGAAGTCAAAACTAGACAATGATACCCAACTCCTTGTAGATGAAGAAGTAGGAAATATCTTTCAATAAGTAGGATGGCTAGAGTTCTTGAGGAAATTTCCTGAATATAATGATGAACTGGTAAGAGAATTTATTATTAATTTAGAGAAAACAAGGACAAAGGTTAGGAAGGTTTTCATTCCTTTTTCTTTGAATATCATAAGTGAGATGTCTAGAATACCTATAATGCATGTCCTAAACCCTATCAAAGGAACATTGAAAGACCTGGTTGAAACCCTATTGAAAGAAGGGGAAGCTAAACCCCAATATATTTATAATACAAATAAAATCATCAAAGGAGTTAAGAGGGCTTGCTTGTCTAAACCATTTGACAGAGTAGCATTCTAGATAGTCAAATATTTAACCTGTGATGGATAATTTGGGATAGTAGGAAAAGAAGTCCTAAAAATCCTTATACACCTTAGATATGGAGCCAAAAACATAGAATATATAGTAAACCTCCTAGGGTTTCTTTTTGACTCCATCCATACCATGGCCTAGAGGTATTCTTGGGGTGTAAGAACAATCAGACATCATGGGTTAGTGCATTTGGTATGCCAATGCCATTTCCTTTCCAAAAAAAATGGGGAAGAAATGTGGGACAAATTTCTTAGCAAATTTGGACAAAAACTTGGTAGTCCCAGAAGAACAATAACAACTCCTACTCCTTCAGTTCATTTGAAAACTGCTACCATTGCTGAAGAAAAGAAAAGATTAGAGGAAGAGGAAATACCAACAAGAAGAAAATCTAAAAGAAAAATTAAAATTAAAAACCCTACTATACTTTCTCAAGCCATTTCTTCTTCTGCTGAGGCTATAGAAGAACTGGTACCTGTCTCTGACAATGATAGTTCACCTAGTCCTAAACAAAAGGTGAAAACTAGAAGACATTCTAAGAGGAGACCTATGCCTGCATATTTTGAGGCTCCTCAAGAAAGAAAATGTCATAAAAAGTCTAAAGAAAGTTCAGAGGAGCTAGAAGAACAAGAAAGGCTAGAAATTGAAGCTGCTAATATTTTGGGCAGCATGGCTATGACTCCTCCTGGACCAAGCCAAGCAAAAAAGGAAAAAGCAGAAGAAAGATTTGAGGAGCTAGTTTTCCAAGAAATGGGTTAGACTGCAACACCATCACATGTAGAAGATGAATAGACATCTTGGAGAAGGAAAGGGAAGTCCCATATGGTGGAAGAGGAATGCCTAACTCCCCAAGAACTTTTAGAAAAAGAACAAAACCAATAGATTAAATAGGATCTATTTCTATCTAGAGTAGAACTCATTATCAAGGAAAAGGATGAGGAATTGAATTTCCTTAAACTCAAGTTAGAATAGAAGGAAATGCTCCTTACAAAATTAACAAACCAGTTCACAGCCAAGAATGAGGAATTAGTAGAAATTAAAAGGAAAATAATGGAGAATGAGGGAAAATGTACAAGATAGACCTCTATGTCAATAGTCTCTACATAGATTGAATTGACTTATTTGCCACTCAAGTAGTTATGGGATGACACATGTAGAGAACTCAGTGAAATCAAAGCATCCAATACATACTTGAAAGGAAAATTGGCAGAAGAAGAGAAAGCAAGGAAAGAATGGGAAGACAAATTTTACAAGGAGGAAAATGATAAGTATAAATTTCTTGTGAAAATACAAATAGTTTGTATGATGAGTGAGAAGTTGCTTGCATGCAAAAGACCTTCTCTTGTTTATAGCATGTTTTTAGAGGAACAATTCATTCACTGGCAGTTGCCAAGGATAGCATGTGGCCTTCCACATTAAATAAAAGATGAAGTTGATTTCTTGACCACCTACTCCTTAGCTAATATAGAATAGAAAAAAATTCTTTGTGAATTTTACCTCTACAATTTTATGTTAGAAAGAAATACAGGTTTTATGATCAATTTGTATGTAGGAGAAAGCCAGCTTAATGTATTTCTCTCTATTCTTCAAAATTGGATTGCATGGAAAGAAAGGGAGTCAGAGCATTAGTCAAAGGCTAGTTCATCTGGTCTCTATATGAGAATTCATTATGGCAATCCATCCACCTTTGCTACATATTTCCAATCCCATGTATTTAATGATAAATTCAAGGAACCTTATCTTTTCAGTTTACAGCAAAGCATGGATGTCTTCACCACTTATGAAAGGGAAAATTTTGATAATATCTATGATGCATGTTTAAAAATATGGGAATTTATCCCAGTGGCATTGAAAAGAAGGTAAGTAATATCCCCTTCAAATTTGATCTGGAGTTTAGAAAGGGCAAAACATTTATGCACAATAATTCCCCAGATCAATGAAACTCCCCTAAGTATATGGATAGGAATGTAGACAAGGCCACCTCTACTTCTCACCCCCATATCTCCTTGGAAAAATAGAGAACCTCAACATCCCACTTAATTTGAGGAATGAAAAATAAAAGTAGAAGCAAGAACAGGGTATAGTACTTCTGAGTCAAAGCATTGGGATATTCAGTTTCAGCCATTTGATTTGAGCAATCAAATGGAATGCAAGATATACAATCATGAATTTGAAGAATGAAGTTTATAAAGGGAATTACAAACAAGTAAATATGGGGGAAATGATGAGGCCAAGATATTCCTAATAAATGTATAATCAATGACCTCATCTTACTCTCTCTTTCTATTAAGTTTGATTGCATTTTGTAACTTTTATTTTGATCTGAGATGAGTTAGGATGTGATTATCCATCTTTCGTTGATTTTGATTCTAACATTTTAAAAGACCTGCAATTCCTAACAAGTGTGTTGGAAAATTCTAGTTTTTCAATAAAATAGGTCATCATCAGGCTAAAGAACAAATATGAAGTGGATTGCATGTTTTTAGAAGCATTGGACTCAATTCCAATTAGTTCTAGAACCTACAGAATTTGTTCCAAAATCATCATAGTTAGTTCTGAAACTTGCATAATCTATTTTGGAACCATCACAATTAGTTCCATAACTCTGCCATACTATTTCAAGTTTTCTCATTTTCGGACTTAGCTCTGGAACTCTATATTTAGCTCTGGTACTCTTTCAGATAAGCTCCAAAACTTTTATGGCTAAAAATGGAACTGATGAGGATCTATTCCAAACGGCTAGTGATCTATCAAAATTAATGATCCCATTAAATTATTAACAAATTCTAAATTTTCTAAACTGACAAAATCAAGACAATTATCACACATCTAGACATCTAGCCACATCTTGATTCAGCATCTATTCTGAGCATGATTCAGTTCCATCGTATCTATGAAATAGTTACAACCATCAAAGCATCTATATATATAGACCTAAGAATTTATTAAAAATATATATGGATAGAGATATAGAAGAATAGAGAAAAAAAGGATAGCTTATTACATTTTTAATATAGAATATTTTATCAATGAAATAGCCATTCCTGTTTTGAAATCAAATTGAATTATTCAAATCCTATTCTAGGCAGAGCAAGGGCCCACTCCTCCAAAGAACTAGGATCTTCATTTTTTCAGTATTTATATTTCTATTCGCAAAAGTAAATAGTTAACTTTTTTAAATTTATAAATGCTTCCAACTCTTTAAAGTTAAGATTTGTTGTAAATTTTTTCCTGCAAGCACTTTAGATTAAATTTTCATTTCTGCAATGTGTGCTTATTTCCAGCAATCAATTTCATTCCTATAATGTGTTTGTTTCTAGCAATCAATTTCATTCTTGCAATGTGTGTTTGTTTCCAGCAATCAATTTCATTCCTGCAATGTGTATTTATTTCTAGCAATCAATTTCATTTCTGTAATGTGTGTTTATTTCCAGCAATCAATTTCATTTCTACAATGTGTGTTTATTTCTAGAAATCAATTTCATTTCTACAATGTGTGTTTATTTCCAACAGATTTGCATAGTTTTATTCCAATAAAGTTTTGATCAAGAAATCATTAAGACATTAAAAACCCCTCAAAACAAAAATATACAAATACCCATTTAATTACTAAATCGTTATGATTCCTCTTGTTGTATATAGCTTTAGACACAGCCTTAGTTAAATATGACATCAACAGAAAGTTGATTAAATGAAGGGAATGATGACACCCAACATTAGCCTTGATATATATGGTGTTATGGACACTGAGTTGATGCTCATATTTTGGTTTTGATAGATTATTTTCCCTTAGATGGTCACCAAATACATTCTTTGGATGCCATTATTAGAGTTCATCTAGTTGGAAGCCAAATGAATCCATATGTGTGGAAATAACCTCTACCTATTTCTAGTATTTTATTATGGTTTTCCCAATATTTGAGGGGAAGGGGTGGAGTATGCCCTTCCTTTTGTCTTTGCAAGTCCTTTCCATTCCATGGATGAGTTGGGAAGCAATTTCCTACTTTACAAGCTTATTTGAAACATATACTAGTAGTTTGTAAGGTTGAGTCATGATTCCTTCTATCTTGATGACTATGCAATCAAGATAATACCATATGTCCCCTATCATTTCAACATATCTCTTGATTAGGGTGTGGACCCTAGGTATGGGAACACCTATGATAGCCTCCACTATAGCAGGGTAAATGTAGTTACAAATAAACTACATGTGATTCTTATACTTAAAGATGTGCAGCTTGGTATAGTAGTGTGAGATGGTTATCTTTCCCTCTGTGGACCAATTCCTAATCATAGGGAAGGCAGTTAAGGCTAGAAGGGTGTCAAGTAGGTATGACATCATTAATAATTGATTTGAGGTCTTTCTCTTGATGGCATTGAATTGTCTAGTTAGGAAAACATTGATTAAGTTTCCAATTAGAGGAGTAGGTTTTTCCTCTCCCATGAAGTGTACATTTGAGACCCAGATCTTATTCACATAAGTAGTTGAAGTGGAATTTAAATCTCAATTTAATAGGGTCATTATTACCCTAATGCCTTATCTAAATTTCATGATAGGTATTTTTCCATCAAGGCTTCCAAGATGTGAGGTCCTTGGTGTAACCAAGGTCTAAGGATAGAGTCTAGGTCATGGTTACTGGTCCACTCCTTGACCTTGAAAAGCTCCAAATGTGAAAGGGGGCCTTGTATTACTTCTCAAAATAAATAATGGAAATGTAATCTACCCCCTTTGAGTTCTTTTCCCTAATGATCCATTCATTATCTATTTTACAATTAAAAAATATGGGTGCAAGGACATCAATACAATGCAATACCTCTAGTTTTATTATGGCATGATGAAGGCCTACCATTTGGACAACAACCAAGTCATAGTATCACCTACCTGTGGTGTCATTCCTTATTCTTATTTTGAAATGGGTTGAAAATATTCTATTATGAAGAAGATCTTAGACCAATTCATAATCCCCTAGATGTTCAATGCTATGAGGTCTAATTTTGTATCCTTGAATATCCAGCCTTCATTGTTTGTTGTTAAATAGAGCTCAGTATCTTACTTCAATTTCTATTTGATAGCTTATATTGTCTCTATTTATTTCTAATTGATCATGTTAGATTGCAGACAACCTTTGTGAAAGCTCTTTTATGCTTAGAAACATAATTACGTTATCCTTTGATAGAATTGTAACCAATTGTATCCATTTGGGTTGCTTTTATGTAGGGTTTAGGGTTTTGGAGCTTTAATGGTGAAAGATATATAGGATTCAATTTATATGTGTTCTAGATTTTATTTGGACCTTTACCTTTATACCTTTGTGTTTTTGAGCCCATGAGATCTCAAATTTTATCCTTTTCTGCTTTTGTGTTGCTTATGTGACACTAGTCTTGACCTTTTGTAACACTTTTCATAAATGTCATTTAAACACTAGCTATTGGTATTTTAAAAATTCCTCCTTCATTTTGCACTATAGGATCAAAATCCTAGATTAGCATGAGCCATTGATTATAATCTATGCCCTTGGACATGATTGGGTTTCTCTATTACAAACTCTATAATCAGGACACTTGGAGTTTTACATGCCTTTTCCATGATCTAAATCTTTTAGTTAGTCACTCATCGACAGAGTATCAACCACATGGTGATCTTATGAACCTTTGAAAATTTATTGGCACACTCATGTCATTGGATCAAATCTAATGATGGGGTACAAATCATTGACCTACAAACAATGCCCAAACATTAAGTCAGCCTATTATTACAGTCATGATCAAGGCTTACATTCCTTAGGCTAAGGTTTATTTTGTGTTTATTAAGCATGAAATAAACCTTAGGATAAGGAACATATGCCTACATTTCCCAATTTATAATGAAGTGGAAAGGGTCTAAATAGTTTAGGCCACCACATGTGAAAATCTTTGGTTAGTTTACCCTTTATGTGGTAAGGGCTTCCCTTTTTAACATAAGACTTAGTGTAAGCTCATAGTTTAAGGTTCATGATTCTTTTAAACAAAAAATCATGAGAATCCTTCCTTATGAATCTAGCCTAAGAATTTATATTATAAGACCATTTCCATATTTTTCAAGCTAAAGGCTTCCATTGTTGAACATCTTTTGAGCATTTCCTTTAGATTAAGAAGCCACTTCTGAGTTAAAATAGGATTTTAGAATGTCATTTGAACACTAAGATATTTCATTGGGTTAAATTTATGGTCTCATGGATGTCAAATACACCCTTGTGGGTGTCAATTGATGGTCACATGGACATCAATTTTAAACCAATAAAGTTTTAATTTTGTTGGGCTTAAAGTTGATGGTCATGCACGCATCAAGTTTATCTTTTTGGACATTTGAATGATGGTCATGTGAACATCAATTTTAAGTTTATTAAAATATTTAGTGTTAAATTTGAGGAATCCACTTGGCATTTCTATGGGGCTCCCAAGGTCTTAGTGTTAATTTAACCTATTGGATCAAATGTCATGATAAAGTGACAACCATAGGATCTTGATTTAGGGACTTGATATTGATTAAAGTTCATGTCAAGTGGGCCCCTTTCCTTTTAATCCTTTAATTTGATGGTGTCATGTATCCATATTTTGAGATTATTTTATCCTTTTGAATTTTCAATTATGATTCAATCCATTTGATGGGGTCTTAGCGAGTAAGCATGGGTCATCAAATTACCAATGATGTATGTCATTTAAGCTGAAGTTTGGGTTATCCTCATGTCATTGGATTAAATCCCATGATAAAGTGACAACCATGGGATCATAAAAAGTAGGAATAAGTTAATGTTAGGACCATGTATATAACTAAAACTTAGGCTTAAGGCATTAATACTAAGTTCATGATTATATTAATGAATATGTCAGGGCCTTAGTATTAAAGTCTTAGGTTAAGTTGGGGAATATAAAAGTACCCTACATGATGAAATTTAGTTAGGCCATAAGGAAATTTATAAAAAGAGTAAATAATGAAGAGGATCAAGTTTTTTAGTCAAGTTGTGTTAAAAACCATGACTAAACCTAGAATATGTGTTTTATACTTAAGTCTATAAACTAATTTAAAAATGGTTACTACCAATTTGGTTCCCACCTTTATTCAAATTTAAGCTGAGGGTTTGTTAGGGTTTTGGTATACATAATTCATGGGTATATACATCATGGAACCTACAACTAACAACCAAATAAACTTCATTAGCAATGTTAGTCTAGATTAAAGCAGATTAAAACCACATAAGCTTATCTCTTAACAAAGTTGATGATCTTCAAATTCTATAAAAGACCTTGACATGTTAAAATTTCCATGCTTTATTCTAAGGGATTCTCAAGGGTCCCAATTCAAAAAAATAGAGTATGTTGGTCCCAACAAATGGTGACTCATGGGGGACACATAGAAATATGTTAGAACCTAGAGACTCTGATCAAACAAATAATTAGGTCATCCACTTTATTTGATCAATATCATCATCTAGACTAGGCCATAATTGAAATAAACCTTGCATTTGCATTTTTAAGTTCAATTTATAAGACATATCTAGACTATATGTATGATTTGATTTCACCTACTATTTGCAATGGGGTTCAATAACTAACTTTTAGGTCTCATGTCCTCAATCACTTAACTTGACTTATAGTATGCTAAAATTTTCATCATGAACCACACTTTTAACTTAAGGAAGGGTTGGGCATTGCTTTAATACCAAGTAAGCATCCATATCCTCAACATAGATGCCTTTGGCTCCACTTACAACCTTGTTTCACTACCAACTAGGCATCTATAACCCTACTGGAGATTACCAAAATCACTTGTATCTGAAAGCTTATATTTTTGCATTGTATCCTTATCTTTGTATTTTCTTATATCTTTAGGCTTTTAGAAAGGTTGGGAGTCAGGATAACTAGGTTTTAGGATTTGGTCAAGTACTTGATATTTGGAAAATCATTTATTGTTACAACTCTTAACCCATGCAAGGATGTTAATTAAGTGCTAGTTTTGGGTATATCCTGATAATTTGAGTTTTCATCCATGAGTGAAAGTATTCTCAAAACTAGTTTGAGGTTGAGACAATGGTTAGGGTCTAATGAAATGGTTGGCCTTTCCATTGGTATTTGTCATTTTCTTTAAGATATAACATCATGTTTTGTATTTCAAAACCATGGTTACTCTATACATGGGGTTCATACCTTCATTTTTGAACTAGGGGCCTTGTTTTTTAAAGCAAAATTCATAACTTTTGAGCTCAAGATTATCCCTATGGAATAATTGGAATCAAGGAACCAAGTAATAGGAAAGAAACAAATAATAAAAATAAAGACAATAGCTAAGGAAAATAAGCAAATATGTACATGCCTATGCATAAACAAGGCATGAAAAGGAAAGAAAATGCAAATAAACTAACTAGCCTACCTACACTAATTTAATCATCTTACAGTTTTACTCCATGAAGACCCCAGGGGGAGCAATAGATAAATAGTGTTTGAGGTATTTTGCATTGGTGGGTGATGTAAACTCTGCTCCTCATAAGTCTTTGAGCTTGAAGGTATTGTTTCCTAATATTTATACAATTTGGTATGGGCCAATCTACAAGGGTGTCAATTTAATATGTTTTCCCTTAAGCTAAGATGTTTTATCCCAAAGGAGAACTAGGTCTCCTTATCTTAACACCTTTATTTTGAACCTTTTATCAAACCATCTCTTGATTATGGTTTGATGCCTGTTAAAATTAGTAAAGGTTTTCTCCCTTTCATCTTCCATTTGAATTATATCCAAAAATATATAATTGGCTAGCTCTTGCCTCTTCTCCATTTATTCTTGCATAAATATATATGTAGGAAACTTGAGAGTGATGAGAAAGATTGGTTTCTATCCATACACCAATAGAAATGGTGAGGCTCTTAAGGCTTGCTTTATTCTTATCCTATTAGCCCAAAGTGAAAATTTAAGAAACTTGTGCCAAGTCTTGGACTTGTCTTTGATATACTTCTTTATTATTTTCATTAGGGTCTTATTTTTTGACTCAAAAATTCCATTCCCTTGGGGGTAATGGTTGGATGCAAAATTGAGAGTGATGTCATTATCATAAGCCCATTCAGTCATCTCTATGGATGTGAAGGCAGACCCATTGTCACATACTAGATATACTTGATTTCTAAACTTGGTACATATGTTTTCTTCTAAGAAGTAGATCATTACCTCAATTTTGCATTTTTTGGTGGTTGCAACTTCAATCCAACTTGTACAATAATGTGTGGTAGTAAGGACATACTTGTGACCTTTAGATGAGTTAGGGTTGATTACACCAATAAAGTCCAACCCCCATTAAGTAAAAGGTTTATCAATCATGACTGGATGTAGAGGCATTGCTACCTTTGAATCCCTAGTGCTAAAGATCTGACATGGGTGGCATCCTCTCACATGTTTATGCACTTCTTTAAAAAATGTTGGCCAATAATATCTAGCTCTAAGAATCTTATGGGTTGTTGTCTTCCTGGATGGATGTCCACTGCCCAGCTTTTCATGAAAGGTACTCATGATTTGGGTGGCTTCTTCTTGAGATACACACCTTAGGTAGACACCTTCAAAATTAATCTTATATAAGACCCCATTATTGATCAATTAGTGGGATGCCTTTAACCTCAGGTACCTCTTTTTCTCCCTAGATATACCTACAGGACAAGTACCATTGATTGGCAAATGTATGATTGGATCATACCACTCACTAGCTTGAATGTTTTGTTGATCCACCTACATAATACCTAGCCTAGGGTTAGTATTAAAAATCATCTGAATCAAACCTTAGCACCTTACCAATTTTGTTTTTTTTCATTTATAGGTCATATTCCTATAATATTAACAACCACTTACCTCTACATTCCCCTAATTTAGTCTAACTTAACATAAGTTTCATGGTAGGGTCAGGTAAGATGGCATGCACCTTATTTCTAATGATGTAATTTATTAACTACCTTGGCTAATGCATATACTTGTTTTTCAATCAATGAGTAATTTAACTCATCATTCTTTAAATTAGTGCTCATAAAAGTTATTGGGTGGTCACACCCTTCAATTTTTGAGTTAATACTATAGCTATAGTATGATCAAATACAAAGGAATAGAGGTAGAAGTCCCTTAAAAAATTAGGACTTATAAGGACTAGATCTTGACTGATGGCCTTCTTGATATCATTAAGTGCCTTTCTAGAATCCTCACTCCATATGACTTTAGCATCCTTCTTCAGTATGTCATTCAGTGGTTTGACTATTCTTGCAAAACCAAAAATAAACTTTACTATAAAATTAATTTTACCAAAGAATGACTTTAACTCTTTTTTACTATTTGGAGGCTCTATTCTAGATATGGCCTCCACCCTTTTAGGGTCTATAGAGATCCCATATTTGGTTATAACATGACCTAATAAGTTTCCTTCAGTCACACAAAATATACTTTTCTTAGGGCTCAAGGAAATGCCATACCTTCTACATCTTTCAAAAGCTTGTTGTAAATGCATAAAGTGATCTTCGTTATCTTTAAAAAAAATTGTTAAATCATCCATATAAATAATGATGAATTTACCTATCAGGCCTTGGAAGGCATGATCCATAGCTCTTTAAAAGGTGGCTCCTATATTTATGAGTCCAAAGGGAATTCTCTTGTAATCAAAGGTCCCCCACTTTATGGTGAAAGTTGTCTTCATCCTATTCTCCCTATCAACTAATACTTGGTTGTAACCTAAAAAGCCATTAATAAAGGACATCATAGATGATCCTAAAATAAGTTGAATTACTTGGTCTAGGGAAGGAAGGGGGTAGTTGTCTTTCTATGATTATTTTTTCAAATTTTTGAAGTCTATACAAAGTCTATTCTCACCATTCTTCTTCTTAACTAGCACCAAATTAGCCACCCAAGTAGAGTACATGATGGGGATGACTATCCTAGCATATAGAACTATCTTAGCCTCTTTAAACATCATTGGTTCTAATATGGGGTTTACATGCCTTTATTTTTACCTAAATGGTTGGAAACTATCTTTATGGGGTATAGTATGTGTGATGAACCTTGGATCAAAGATATTTGTCATTATAGGACCATGCTATGACATCTCTATATCGGGCAAGGAGTTCCTTAGCTTTTTTATTCTCAATGTTTGTACATGCCTTCCCAACATTTACCTATTGGGACTGATCATGAAGGCCTAGATAAATATTATTATAGTCCTTCCCATTTACCTTGAGAACCTTGGAAACATCATCAAGTTTGTCTTGATCAAAAAGTCTTTCTAAAGCAATCATTCCCTTGGGAATTTTGTTGTCATTCAGTTGAATGACCTTGTTATCAAATTTATCTTTCCTAGAGGTATTTTAATTATCCTCATCAACAATGTGAGCATAAAATTCTCCAAAATTGGTTATGAAATCCAATATTTCTTGATCATCATTAAATAATTGAAAGTTATTAATTTTTTAGGCACTAAAGGATAAGGGATCAGCACAATGTTGAAATTTGGAAAATCTTGGATGGGCATGAGGTTGGTGGTAGTAGATGCCAACCCATCAGTAGTTTGGTGTTCTTCCCTTCATATGTAAATGATGTTTAAGGAATTAAAATATTCTATCAAGTGCCATACCTTAAACCTATATCTTTTTAAGTATGAGAGTTTACATTAGTATTTGCTTCTTACCTAGTTGACCACTAATTTTGAATCCTCATAAAATAGAAATTACTTGACCTTGTTTTTTATGGCAAACTATAAACCTAATACAAGTGATTCATACTCAACAAGATTATTATTACAAGTGAATTTAATCCTTTAGGAAGCATGATACTTTTTATTAGTGAGATCAGTCAACACAATACCAACCCCTAATACATCACTACACTTAGCACTGTCAAAATGCAATTTCCACAATCTAGGAACAACTTGAGCATTCTTAAGACCATATATCTTATTAATCTATAGGGTGAAGACCCCTAATTCCAATTAAATTATGTTGACACTCTCATTTAAAACATTATTCTTACTTATCATATGTTTCATTCTTGGTTCTCTCTCAACCATGATTTGATTGGGGACATCCTTCCAAAGTAGCCACATATGTGAGTAGTATGTAGACATGTAACCATTCAAAGCATTGGTCCATTCCTTACTTATTAATATTACATAAACATTATGTATTTCAACCACTTGAATATTAATGAATTATTTCACCATAGGCTCAGAATCCAATTGCATATGAAAATTTAATAATTCTCCTATAACCTTAACTCTAGATTTGTCCAATTGGGTGACAACCCTGTCAAACTTTATAAGGTGTTAATCCAAGTTTCTTACATATACCTATAGGCATGATATTTGTATATTCTCCTAAATCTAATAAAAATTTATGCAATTTTTTACCGAACATATTGATAGTGAGCAAGAAAGGAGGAGACTCAGCTTTGGCTTTATGCACAGTCATGTTGGCATGATTAGTCTTGGGTGGATTGGTGTGATTATTTGACAAGGATTCCAACAAGAGGTCCCTCTTTTATATAATCTATGTGAGTTTATGAAATATGATATTAGCCTTTATCTTCTTCATTTCCTCAACTATGTTATACTTAGTTTTACTAGAAGAACAAGTAATTTTAACATTGGTTTTAGAAGTACTACCTTTTGGTGGCTCTAGATTATTTCTTGAAGAGGTATCAGGAGGAGTTCAAAAATTATTTGGAGGTGTTGAGCTAGTCAAAGGCTACCTATGATCTTTTTTCCTTAAGGATTAGGTCTTCTTCAAGAACTATTGAAAGGCCTATACTTATTTAGGGATCTCATCAAGCTCATTTTCCTCTTGAAAGGGGAAGTCAAAGGTGTCCACCATGAAGGTTTGCTTAGATGGCTTAGATCTAGAGGAACTTGACACAATTTATTTGTTAAGGACAACTTTAAATGTATCCAAATCCTAATTAAAATCCTAAAAGGATTTGAAAAATTATATACAATTAATTTCCCTGTGTTTGGCTATGTAATGCACCCTATAATAGTTAGGCAATACAATATTAGTAAGATTAATGTCCATATTCTTGTTACTGGAAGATGGTTCATTAGCCTTATTATTGTGAAAATTGTCATTATGAAATCTTTTGCTTGGCCTATTAAACCTTTGATATGAGAAATTCCTACCAGCGTGCTCTTTAATATTACCTACTTGTTTCTACAATTGAAGGAAATTAGTGCTTAATTTTTAAACCATTTTCAAGATAGACTCATTCTCATTTTTTGGAGTTTTAGAATTATGCACCTAATTTTTTTTAGCACCTATAGCTAGTACAAAGCTCATTTATCACCTACATTAAATCCATTAGTATGATAACTCAAGAATATTAGATGTTGATTTGGGGCCACATGACTTAAGGGTAATTGATTTAAGTTTGGAAGTTGTTTTAAGGCTAGGAGATTTTGGCTATTGTTAGAGAACAAGTTCATCATAGGCATATGTGGGTTCATATTTGGGACTGAGTAAGCCATTTTCCCCTGGGGCTACATTTGATCATTAATGGTCACTAATTTAGAGTAGGCCTAGGCCTAAGAATCTATATTTAGGATGGATCTTTTCAAGAATATAGAGTTTATAGGATCCACTACATCTTTGTAGATCTCTAAAGATAGAACATAATTGGGCTTATAAGGCTCTACACCTTTTTAAATATATCAATAAATGACATGATAGGATCCCTAGTGTCCCTTTTAATAGTGGTGAATTGATGGTAAATAACATAGGGATTGATAATCTTACTAAATTGATCAATGAACACATTATTAAAATCATTCCAACTTGTAATGTAATTATCGGGCAAGTTTAAAAACCACTCATAAGCTACATCTTTAAAAGTGAAAGGAAATATCCTATATGTTACATCCTCATGTACAAAATTAAGTAAACTTAAAGTAGATTTAAAAGACTTTATATGTTCCTCAATGGTTATTATTCTAATTGTACTAAATATAGGTAGATATTTATTAATATTCCTTAGGAGATCATGAACTACCCCTAGTATATTAATTTAAGAATCCCTCAACCATGCCATACATGGATGAAGGTCGAAGGCATAGGTACCTTGAAGAGGTGAACTTGAAAGAGACTTGGATCTCTTGTGTCTACCTTTATCACGTCTAGCTCTCTTGTGTACCTCAAGCTCAAGTCAAGGCTCTCTGGTTAATGAGTGTGCTCTTATTTTGATCTTGGGTAATTCCATCTTGAAATTCAAATATCCTAACTAAAATATAATTTGTCAAGTTAAATTTTATGAAGAATAAGAGTTAAACCTACACATTGAGCTTATTTTATAAATGTGGTATGAAAATTTGCAAAGGATATTGATATTTGATTGAATTAGCTCAAAGGTGTGCCTAACTACATAAATATGGTCTATCTTTACAAGTCTAAGACTAAATTAATTCATATCCATGAAGGATATGCCCACCTTTGATCAAAATGAGTCGTTCTAACCTTGGATACTATGGATTTTCAAAGTTAAAGCTAAATTTACCAAAAATAAGCACCAATTCTCAAAGAACTTCAAAGGAAATATAAAGGGGCACTGGAAACAACAAAGATCAATTATATTTATACTTTTAAGCAAATAATTCACTCAGAAACATGAAGATATACTAATATTTAGGTGAAACAAGACTAAGATCAATAAGGATTGAAATAATTTAACCCTCCTAGCACCAATGGGAGCTATCCTATTGATGCTTCTAAATGTACCACATGTGCCCTTAGTGTTTAAAAAACACTTCTCATTTTAGAATTTAAGAAATTTAGAGCATGAGTTACAAGTTTTGGCAATCTGGTTGCCTATGGTGAAATAGTAGTAGAGGAAGATAACCAATCCATAATATTCATATAATTTGGTGGTTGGGAGCCACCTTGGCTTGTTATTAATGAATATTTTTTAATACTTAGTGAGTTATGTTCCTAATTTAATCTAAATACTAATAAGTGAATATTTATAATATGGATAATACTAAAGTGGTCTTGGTGTAAAAAAAGGAGCAAAGAGAAGGGTAGGGAAAAAAATAAATGAGTGATTACCAATTTTAGTCTTGAATATTATGATAAAGTATTAGTGGTAACTAAATACATATTTATCAAACATATAATTCAACATATCCTAACCTCAAATATCATTATATATCAGACAAAATTCAAGGGAAAATGTTTAAGAATCACAAGTAAAAACTAGGTCTACTTTAGGGATTTACCACTATAATCAAATAATAATTGCACATCTAAATATAGAGCAAAATGAAATGAAGTAGAACCTAAGATCTTTCAACTAATCTAACATAGGCACAAATCAGAAACCCTATGATTAAATAATGTTATTCAAAATTTAAAGACACTATTCTAATTTAAGACCTTTACTAACAATTGAGAGAAAAGTTTTTTTAAAAATTAACACATCAAAAATATACAATCCTTGTAGAATTCCTTGATCTTATTAATTGCTTCAAGTATACAAGATTTGCTCAAAAACTCTCTCTCTTTACAATGGTCATACATGCCTTTATAGGAAGACTAAGTAGTATACTGTTAGTTAAAAAATACAAGTGTACAAAGTTAGGGAGAACTATCCTTACAAGTTCTAAAATACAAGTGCTTTTCCAAATTATACTAACCTAGATGCAAATATGCTAAAAAACTAGCATATGCCTTTACAATGGGATATTCTAATTAAAAATGTTATAAAACTTTTAAAAAATATAATATACTCAATTTGATGGTGGGGCCCATGGCTGTCACTACTAGAAGATGCTCATGGCTCTCCCATGTTGTTCATCAATTAAGTCTATGTCAACAACAGGCTTCATGATGTGTTCTTCCTCTTGCTCCATCAAGTCGTCAAATTCTGTCATTTTTGTCCATGGCCTCTTTGATACTCATGGTTTCATTTATTCTTTGCCTTGCATTGAGTATCATGTTAGGGATTTTGTTGTTTTCACCCCCTGATTTGCCTTGGCCTTTTCCTCTAATTTCTTAGGTTACTAAAGTAGCCCTATGCTTGAATTCCTCATCACTAATGATCCCAAGGGCATTAGGTTGTGCAGGCTTTGTAAGCATGGTCCCAAGAAGTTGTTCAATTATTTCAATTATTTCTTTGTCTTCTTTTAGGACACTCTCCATATTATTGTGCCATGCACTCAAAATCTAAACCTTTTCAATCACAATTCCCATAATTGTGCTAAAATGCCCCCAAATAATGGTCTTAAATTTTAAGATATGCTTCTTTTCTTGAATATTGAGGATTTGAGATATTTTATCCTTAGAGGCTTACCACTAGGTGATTAAACTCTTAGCTAGTTCATATTTCCCTTCTAATACACTTTACCTTAATTTAATCAACTTAAGTGCCTCAAACATGTCATAAAATGACTTCTCAAGTAACTTGATTATTATATCTAGCACTGATAGAATTGCCTATTTTTCCAAGTTTTCTTTCTCTCTTTCCAAGTTTTAGATCCTCTACTTCATACATTGGACTCCATCTTTAGCTTTTGTTGAGTGGGCTTCAATTAGACTTTCAATATCTTCCTCATGAATTATAACCTTTCCAAGATGTTGGCTACCCACTAGGGTTAGTCCTAGAAATGGTTCCACCTTTTCAAAGGTGAGTTATTATATCTCAACTACAACAATCCTAGTTGTTATTCTTTTCAACCTAGCTATCTCAAGTTTGAAATGGACAATAGTGATTGGTTTCTTGAATTGGAGAGGTTCAAAGACGTACACACTTGAGCTAGTAAATGCTCTCAGAGCTTCTATCTTATTACCTTCTAAACCTTCAATAACCACAATTCTTCTTTCTTCCTACTCTTTCATTACATCCCTTATCCAAGGATTCATATCATCTTGTATTCCCACATCAATGACCCTTGTCATGGCCTACGAATGAGAAAAAGAGGGGATATTTTGTAATTTCCCATAGATGAACCAGTCAGGAATGACTAGTTCATGGATTACAAACTTGTCACTGAATAGATTTACTTCATTAGTGGGATGAGTGAAAGTGAATCTCAATTTCTTCTTTAGCCCCACAAGGACTAGTACTAGTTCTACTTTTCTCTTCTCATGGGATGCTATTGGGACTAGCTCTTTCCCTATGCCTTCTTTGGGCTCTTCTACCCTATCAAAGTCATAAGACTCTATAATTTCCTTGATACCACCCTCAAATATCTCTTTTGGTTATAATGTTATCATGTATATGTGTTGAATTGGGAAAGGTGGCCTTTAGGGTGGTGCTAAACATAGAGGGCCCTCCTTAGGTCTCTCTTCTATCTTGACCTCTCCAACTTTATCCTTCCCTCTATCCTGTTCACCCTAAACTTACTCATCCTATTGTTGGGGTTAAGGTTGCTCTATCTAAGTTGGATCATGGGTTGTTCTATATGGATAAGGTAGTAGATGGTATTGTAAAGGGTGCACTTTCCTTGTTTCCCTAGATGGCTTGTTGTCCTTGACCAATCTAGGCTTGAGCTTAATGTTATAGCCTTGTATCCTAGCCAATACCTCTTCATAGTTATTATCCCTGATATATATGGTGTCATGGATACTAAGCTTATGTGCATATTCTAGCTTTGAGAGCTTCTTGTCTTTTAGATGGTCACCAACCACATTCTTTGGATCCCACATTTAGATTTCATCTAGTTGAAAGCCAAATGAATCCCTGTGTGTGGACATAACCTCTACCTATTTCTAGTTCTTTATTATATTTTTCCAAATATTTAATGGAAAGGGTTGGAATAGGCCCTTCATTTTCTATTTGAAAGTCATATCAATGTCATGGATGATTTGGGAAGTAATTTCTTGCTCTACAAGCTTATTTGGAACATATATTGGCATTTTGTAAGGTTGAGTCATGATTCCTTCTATTCTAATGACTATAAAATTAAGATAATACCATACATCCCCTATCATTTCAACATATTTTTGATGAGGGGGTGGAGGCTAGGCATGGGAACACTTGTGATGGCCTCCACTATAGTAGGGTAAATGTAGTCATAAATAAACTACATATGATTCATGTACTTGAAGATGTGCATCTTGGAATAGTAGTCTGAGATGGTTGTCTTTCCCTCTGTGAACCAATTCTTAATCCAATGGAAGGTGGTTGAGGCCAAAAGGGCATAAATTAGGTATGACATCATAAAGAATTGATTTGAGGTCTTTCTCTTGATGGCATTGAATTATCTAGTTAGGAAAATACTAATTAGGCCTCTAATTAGAGGGGTAAGTTTTTCCTCTACCATAAAGTGTACATATGGAGTTGAAGGGGTACAAAAATCTTGGTTCAATAATATCATTATTACCCTAATACCTTCTCTAAATTGCATGATAGGGATTTTTCCATCAAGACTTATAAATATGTCAGGTCCTTGGTGTAGCTAAGGTCTAAGAATAGAGTCTAAGTCATGGTTACTGGTCCACTCCTTGACCTTAGAAAGATCCACATGTGGACGGGGGAGCTAGTAGTACTAATAAAAATAAATAGGGAAAATGTAAGATACCCCCTTTGAGTTCCCTTCCCTAATCATCCATTCATTGTCTATTCTACAATCAACAAATATGGGTGCAAGGACATCAATATAATGCAATACCTCTAGTTTTATCATGGCGTGATGAAGGCCCACCATTTATATAGAAACTAGGTTATAGTATTGCTTGTTCATGGTCATATTCCTTTATTGTTCTTATGAAATGGGTCACAACTCTTCAATCGGTTAAAGAGCTCAGACCAACTCCTAATCCCCTAGATGTTCAATGCTTTGAGGTCCAATTTTGTATCCTTGAATATTCATCCTTCACTATCTATTGTTAAATAAAGATAGGTATCTTCCTTCAATTGATTTTTTCTAGATACCATGATCTCTATTACTTGCTAATTGATCACACCAAATTGCATATGACCTTTGTGAAAGATCTCTTGTGCTCAAAAACACAATTAAGTTATCTTTTGATCGAATTATAACCAATTGAATCTATTTGGGTTGCTTTTATGTAGGGTTTAGCGTTTCTAAGCTTTAATGGTGAAAGATATCTAGGCTTCAGTTTATACATGTTTTAGATTTGATTTGGACCATTGCCTTTATACATTTATGTTTTTAAGCCCAAAAAATTCCAAATTTTGTTTTCTTCTACTTGCATGGTGCTTATGTGGTATTGGTCTTGACCTTTCACAACATTTTTTATAAATGTCATTTGAACACTATCCATTGGTATTTAAAAAATACCTCCTTCATTTTTCATTTTAGGATCAAAATCCCATATTAGCATGATATTTTAATTATAATCTAGGCCCTTGGACGTGATTAGGTTTCTCTATTACAAACTTCATGATTTTGACACTTAACATTTTACATGCCTTTTCCATGCTCTAAATATTTTGGTAAATCACTCATCAACTGAGTATCAAACATGTGGCTATCTTATGTGCCTTTGAAAATTTATTAACACCCTTGCATCATTGGATCAAATCTAGTGATGGGGTATGAACCGTTGATTTACAAATAATGATCGAACGTTAAGTCATTCTATTATTAAAGTCATGATCTAGGCTTAATTTTCTTAGGCTAAGGTTTATTTCATGTTTATTAAGCATGAAATAAACCTTAGGTTAAGGAACATATACCTACATTTCCCAATTATAATGAAGTGGCAAGGGTCTAAATAGTTTAGGCCACCACATATGAAAACCTTTGGTTAGCTTACACTTCGTATGGCAAGGGCTTCCCTTTTTAACATAAGACTTAGTGTAAGCTCATAGTTTAAGGTTCATGATTCTTTTAAAAAAATCCATGAGGATATTTCTATATAATTCTAGCCTAAGTATTTAGATTATAAGACCATTTCCATATTTTGTAGGCTGAAGGCTCCCATTATTAAACATCTTTTGAGCATTTCCTTTAGAATAAGAAGCTACTTCTGAGTTAAAATAGGATTTTGGAATGTCATTTGAAAACTAAGTAAGATATTTCATTGGGTTAAAATTGATAGTCTCACAAATGTCAAATACACCCTCATGGGTGTCAATTGATGTTCACGTGGATGTAAATTTTAAACCAATGAAGTTTTAATTTTGCTAGGCTTAAAGTTGATGGTTACACGGACATCAAGTTTATATTTCTGAACATTTGGATGATGGCCACATGAACATCAATTTTAAGTTCATTAAAATATTTAGTACCAAATACGAGGATGCCACTTAGCATTTTTGTGGGACTTCATAGGGTCTCAGTGTTAATTCACCCCATTAGATTAAATGTCATGATAAAGAGACAGCCTTAAGATCTTGAACTAGAGACTTGTTATTGATTACTAGTCATGTCAAGTAGGCCCATTTACTTTTAATCCTTGAATGTGATGGTACCATATGTCTATCTTTTGGGTTTCTTGTATCCTTTTGACTTTTCAATTATGCTTCATTCCATTCGATCAGGTCCTAGTGAGTAAGCATGGCTCATCACATTACCAAAGATGTATGTCATTTAAGCCAAAGTTTGGGTTATCCTCACATTGTTGGATAAATCTCATGATAAAGTGACAATTTTAAGATCCTACAAATTATGATGAAGTTAATGTTAGGACCGTGGAGACAATAAAAACTTAGGCTTAAGGCTCTAAGACTAAGGTCATGATTATATTAATGAATATGTTGGGGCCGTAGTATAAAATTATTAGACTAAGTTGGGGAATATAAAAGGGCCCTGCATGATGACATTTAGTTAGGCCGTAAGGAACTTTAGAAAAGGGGAAATAATGAAGGGGATTAAGTTTCTTAGTCATGTTGTGTTAAAAACATGACTAAACCTAGAATATGTGCTTTATACTTAAGTCTATAAATGAATTTTGAAATGGTTCCCACCAATTTGGTTCTTATCTTTATTAAACTTTGAATCAAGGTTTTTTCAAGGTTTTGGAATATAGAATTCATGGGGATATACATCATGGAACCTACAACTAATAGCCAAACAAACTTCATTAGCAATGTTAGTCCAAATTAAAGTAGATTAAAATCACATAAGATTGTCTCTTAACAAAGTGGATGATCTTCAAATTCTATAAAATACCTTGACATGCTTAAATTTCCATTTTTTATTTTGAGGGCTTCTCAAGGGTCCCAATTCAAAAAATTGGGGTATGTTGGTCCCAATAAGACCTTGACCTATAAACCACATTATGCCTTAAATTGGCCTTCATTATTATTTCCATGCACTCTCCACCACTCTCACATACTCAAGAAAACTCATAAATTCATAAACACTATCATACATCCTTCATATGTCTTAACAACAAACCCTGATACCTCATTAGGCCAGGTAGGGTTTGGAAGTGGTCTAGATTCAAACTTAGTATGAAGGTCCTACCCCTGTAGGCTCACCCTAAGACTCTCATGAGTGATCCAATGCCTCAAATACATGTCAAAGTAAACTCATAAAACCTCTCATTCCTTTGTACATCCATTTTACCAAGTCACCATACTCATACCCTCTCACAAGTACTTTACATGCCATGACTAGGCTTCTTAAGCACTTGAAACTTGACAACTAACCTTAAAACAATTCTAAAAGTATTTATAATTTAATTACATGATCACACAATTCCAAATAACTTTTCACAAGCTTTTTCTTACTTAATTCACCATACACACCTTCTCATAGGGTTTAGACTAGGCTTCTTAAGACACCTTGTACTCAATAACTAATACTCAAACATGCTTACCTCAATGATATCATAAAATAACATTATTAAAATAACACTCTCACACCACTACAATAATATTTTTTTGATCAACATTTTCTCATGTCCTCAAGTAGAGCTAGAGCTTCATAACCATGCTTCAATGCTCACTTGAACATCATACCTCTTTGTAACAATATTGGCAACTTCTAGTTGACTTGAACCTTGACATCAACCAATAGAAGAGACATTAGGTTGCCTTCAAATTCTCTCCTAACACATGGGTTCCTTTTCACATAAATTATAAAACTTCTCAACATTTTGATATAGATAAAAATATATTTTTGTTTTCCAAAATATTTTATGGATTTTTTAAATTTAGTATTTTACTATTTTAGTAAATTTAGATCTGCATGTTGTATAGTGTAATTTTGTTTCCCTATTTTTCTGGGTTCATCTCATTTCCTATTTTTCCTAAAAAAACTTGTTCAAATTCAAAAATTTACAAGACAATCCATTTATATTACTTTATCTTCATTTGTCATATTACGATGACCCTAACCTGGTCTTAAAACCCTAGTTAACCTAGGTTTTCCTAATTTATTATTTTATGAATCCTAATTTTAAAGTGTTCAAAATTTAAAAATTATAATTTCCCCTTTTCTACAAACATTTTTAATATGGATATATCTCTTAGCTACATTATTTTACAGTATATTATGGTAGTTTTTACTTGTTATGTTTCATATTTGATGAAATCAACTAAAAGGAGTGACCAACTTGATCAATATAATGAGACGATTTATAAAAATAGAATTTAAGTCCTCTTTAAAACTCTTATTTCAATAGTATTGATCCTCTTCCTCCTAACCCTAAGGATGGTGATAGCTATCCTCCCTCTAACTAGGTCCATATTATCACTATTTCAAGGGGTAAGGTAGAGGTTCTATGTATGATTTTTCAATCTGAAGTACCTAGGGTTTGTGCTTATGACGACTTAAAAGATAAAATCATCTTTATGAATAAGTCAATAGAAGAGTGTAAAAATAATTTCAATTTAAAGATCACATTTTTTCAAAATCATATTACATACCTATTATAATCTAACACATGTTAGTGTTAATCATGTGTTTTCATCCTCATCTACCAATGTTACACTAAACAAGGTTTCACATCTAAATGAAATGCTATAGCATAATACATATAAAACATGTGATTCAAAAAATGACCAAAAGTCTACTAAAAGTCTAAGTGAAATCCTAAAATAAATGATTCAAGGAAAAGTGATCGGATTACCTCTTCCACCTCTTATCAGGAAATCTAAATACTAGTGTGCATATCATAGAATGCATAGACATCATACAAATTATTGCTTTGTATTAAAAAAATACATAGTCACAAAGGTAGTGGTGGTCCTATAATTCATTCATCACTCACTTAAACCACTCACATTATGAGTACTTCTCCTAAAACACAAGTTCCAAAATAACAAATATGGTTACCAAAAGATAAGTTTGAAGTGGCCATATAATGATAAAACCTAGGTGTATCATGATCAAGGAAGAGGATGCCCCTAATATTCACATGACATGAATAGAGGGAAGGCCCGACATCTGAAAATGCATAGATTATGTATCTATGTATGTTTGTATCACACTTAAAATATGTGTGAAACATGTGTATATATGAATAATTTATATGGTATTTACTAACATGAAAGTAACAACATATATGCCAAGCAGGTAATAAAACATGTAAATGCTGAAAATAGTTTTGGATTTTTGATTTAATTTTTTTTGGTATTTTTGTAATATTTGAAAATAAAATACTATCATATGATCTCAAGATGAGGATGAGTATCTACAAGGAGTGGTAAATGTCTAACCTATATTGAGATAAATGTTCCATATGTGTGCATAGCAAAATCATAAAGTGTATCATATTATTATATCAAGGGGATGTAGTGATTAATATATTATGCTTCTTACTCATTGGTGATGTTATATTTAACAAAAATGTTATTCCAAGATGCCTTTGGTTTCTCTTTTTCAATATATTCTATGTATTATCTTTATTAATATGTCATTACTTATAATTGTTTATATGGTAGTTGAAGATATATTTCCTTCTTTGGAAAAGGATGTAAGCTTGCCTTGATGATCAAATAATATGAAACTATTATTTTTATCAACCATTTTTCCTATTGAGTGTAGACATGATATTAAAAGAAAAATATTGTAAGCATTTGGATTATAAATAACCTTAAAATTAATAGAACATCCTTTTGAATCAAATGAAACTCTTAATTGAATCGATCCCATATTTGTTGGAATTACATTAGTTTCATCCAAATGTTGAAACTTATACCTGCATCCAAGTCAAATAGAAACATCTATACAAATATCCTAGGTCAATTCAAGTGTCCATATTTATAGAGGTACAATATACAAAATCACATGGCTAATCAAATATATATATCTATTCTATTCCCTTCCTATTCTAGATCCATATCCATATTAGCATCAAAACTAGCTAAGTATCTTATTTTCATTATCATTGTAATATCTAGCATAGATGTACTTTATATCTTTATCATATTGTAACATAATAAATTTAGTATATATTTATTTTATTTTTTTAATTAATTGGCCTACTATAGATATATTTATGACCCTTGTGATTATTCATTTCTATATTCTTAACCCTAACTTCATAGGATCATTATCCAAGTTTAGGGTTAAACACCCTCCTCCTCTTAGATATGCTAATGGACATACCATCCCTCAACATCTCATGCATAATAAAATGCTTCAACATATTCAAAATTAACCTTTAGATCCATTTATTATGTCCATAGATATTGGAAATAATTGCCAACTATTACATATAATGGAACTAAAGACGTTATTATTTTTCTTAAATATTTAGTATATTGGGGTGATTAATTCACCATAGTTAAATAAATGAGTAATCTTTTATTAATCATAGTAGATTATAATTAGTTTATACATGAGTAAATTATTATTATTCACCATAGGTAATCTTAGGTATATTGATTTGGGTTAGTAAATCTCAATATCTTTTACTCTAGGTATATTATAACTCCCATGTAATATTTGGGAGATTATTTGTTTGGATTGATATTGTCCTCCCTATTACATAGGGACTATTATGAGAATGTTTCAATGTATAAATATGAATCTCTATAATTATTTTGTTTTTGGAATAAGTATAATTTTATTCTTCCTCAAGATTTGGTATGATACGTGATTCAAACTTTACAAAGGCATTTTGGGCAAAAGTTTTCAAAATATAAGTTGTCTTATTAAGACTTGTCATGATACATAGGCGAGTTGGTGGGTATATGTTTTAATAGAGTGGAGGAGGGAGGTTCAAATCCCCCAAAATTAATTTTTATGTATAAATGTTAGTATCCCCTCCAACTTTAGCAAGCCCATTAAACTTAGTTATAGCTAACTAAGTTAGCAGAGAATATCATATTTTAAAAAAAAATACAAAAGCTTTTTTTTCTTAAAAGGAAAAGACAAAATTAAAAAAAAAGTGAATTTTTTTTGCCAAAAGAGGCCAAATAGGTCCAAACATAAAATTTCATTTTTTTGAGAAAAAAAGTCAAAATTTCTTTCTGTACATATTATAAATTCATTTTTCAAATTATCTTGCAATCAATTGTAATTTTCATTACATTGCATAAAATCATGAGTTTGTAAAAATTCATTAGTAGTGTTTGGCCATAGTTATGCCTCTAACTTACATTTATGAGTAATGTCACCATGTTTACGTTACTGCATATAATATCTAACATAGTTGTAACAATGATATCTGGGGATCAACCCTTTAAATCATCAGGGATAAATATGGCACATACACTCATAGCCTTCCCTTCATTTATTTATTTGTTAAAATCAAAAGGTGTAAATCTTGATAGGTGGAATTTCTAATTATGTAGTGAATTTATGCATGCATATAATGAATTCCATCTAATAAGGCGCTAGTGATTGGATTAACCCTTTTCAATACTATCTATGTACCAAGTATCAGATTCTTTCACATACATTTATGCCTCTTTCACAAACCATCAAGTATATATAAAGGTTGAGCTTCTTCCATGTACAATGAGTATCAAGAAAGGGTGCATATAAAGAAAGGTTTGATATATTAGTTTGATGGTATATATAAGGGCAGACTTATATAACTGGAGTGATAAGGAACCAATCCATCACTCACAATCTTAATAATGGCTAGACAAGCTCCAAAATTTTTTTTCCATATTCATAGCTCCTCAAAGGTGACAACTATTTTTCTTGGAAGACAAAACTTAGAATTCAACTAAAATTTGAAAAAAATTGGTCTATAGTAGATGGCTCATATACCTAGAATGTAACTAACATTGATCATCAACATAAGTTTGACAAAGCTAATCAAAAGGCTAAGATTATAATCATGTTCAGAGTATCGGATGAAGTCTAACCACATATCTATGAAGCCAAAATAGATAAATAATTTTGGGACAAGCTCCAAACTATATATGAGGCCAAAAAATGAGAGAACTATTTTACATTTGCAAATTCAAATCCACTCTCTCAAATTGAGATCATGAGAAATAGTGGAGGTATTTTTAAGACATGTTAATGTTGAGGGCATCACTTCAATCTTTGGGTGAGATAGTTTTAAATGAATCTCTTGTACCTATTATCTTGAGAGCATTGTAACCCTCTTACAAGATTTAAGTGGCCACTTTGACTATCATAAAACAGGAAACAAGTTTTGAAAAAAAAAAAATGTTACAATAGGAAGAGTCTTTCAATACTCATGATAACCAAGATAAACATGTGCTAGATTCTCATCAATATAAATACAACAAACCAGTCAAATCTTCATCAAAACATAACCCAAGGTAAAATTCATAAGGAGAAAAATCATAGAAACAATGTCTCATTTATGGTCATCAAGGACATGAACTCAAATACTATTGGTATAATACCTTCAAGAAAGGATCTTCTAGTGGTCAAAAGTCCACTAACCAAAAATCATCCCCTAAAACATTCAGTAAACCACAAGGATAGAAAAAGGGGACCTGACAGAAGAAATAAAATCAACAAGGCAATATTTTTGAATAGGAAGAACATGATGATGATGATGATGATGATGATGATGACGACGACGACGACTTCATATACTTTGTAGATCTCCATTGAGCTTTGGCTATACTATAGAAACATTCAAGACTCATTTTAGATTCACTCAGATGCTAACACTTGTTAGCTTCTGCCATGCTTTAGCTGCCTTTAGAAAGTCCTCAGGACTCTTATTAGTTTCCTATGGAAGATGACACTTGGCAGTCTCTGTTAAGTTTTGTAGATGACATGTGGCACGTTCTACTGCTTTGAAAGTGACTAGAAACTGTGTCTCGAGAGACAACAAATGGTGGCATCCAAGATTTTATTTCCTCAGTGGGTTTTCTATTTTGGCAAACTTTTCCTTTAGATAAAAAGTTCAAAGGAATTCTTTTGGACAATTTTTCTGAAGGAAATTTGCCTTAATCATTTTGCCGTGAGAACTTTATCGAAAGAATTCCCTACGTCCGCCTTTGCTCATTGCCCTCCATAAGGGCACTTGACTTGGTTCATTGCCCTCTGCAAGGGTAATTTTTCCTTTGGCTTTGCCTTAGTCAAATTTTTTTTTGATCTCAATAGGTGACACATGGTAGCATCTATTGTGAAACAAGCGAGGACACGTGGTAGCATCCACTTAGCATATAGAGGATTTGGATGCCTTTTGAGAGTCTCATGGAAGATGACACATGGAAACTTCCACTAAGCTCATAGAAACCCTATAGAAACATTCAAGACTCTTTTGGATTCATGCAAATGTTGACACTTGTCACGTTCCATTTGACCTTAGCAACTTGCCCGAGGCCCGTCACAATATTTATGAAACAAAAGGAAGAAGCTGCGAATGTTGACACTTGTCATATTACATTTATCTTACAAGGGACACATGGCAAGTTCTGCTACTTTGAGAAGAAAATCATAATGTGTCTCAACAGATGACACCTAGCAGCTTCCATAGTTTCTTCACGATAGAAAAAAATGGCTAAGTGTTGAACCTGTTTCTCTCTTGTAGAGTCTATAAAAACTATCCTACAAAGTCTATAGAAATGAGCTTATAAAACTAGTGGAGTCCATCGATTCAAGCCTATAGAATCCATAGATTCAAGCCTACAGAGTCTGTAGATTATAAAAAGGCTTGAATGATGAAGAATTTGAATGCCCAGAACAATTTTTTAGGAGAGAGAGAATTTTGGTCTATTGGAATAAAATAGTTCAAATGTTGTCCCAAAAATAAGTGATATTTTTGGGGGATAACAGCTAGCTCCAGTTGGGGAACTTCCTTCAATTGAAAACTTTGTAAAAGCTGAGGGGAGTAGAATCTAGAATCTCTAGTGCCTTGAAGTATGCCATTGGGCTATGGAGTTGTGCTACCCAAAAATAAATGTGACAAAAACAAAAAAAGAAAGCACAAAAAAAGGACTAAAGACTAAATAAATATGCATATTGTACAAGCTGATCTTATCTGATACTTTATAGATTGAAGTGTTTCAGATGTTGCCCACTGTGAGGCAATGAAAAGGGTGTACCATCTTGATATTTTAGCAAGAAACTATTTTTACCATTGAGCTGATGAATAGTAAATGGGCCCCTTTAAAGAGAATCAAACTTTCCATGCATTCCCTTTGGTTCTATTCTCTTGTCTCACAGTAGGACTTGATCTCCAACTTGGAAATCATGGTTTTTTGCCTTTTGGTCAAAGAGTTTCTTCACCAGACTTTGATGGGTAGTAATTCGGTCCACCACCATAGTTCTCTGTTCATCAAACTTAGTCAAGCACATGATACTCTTATCAAGGGGGCTTTCATATGTTTGATCTTCAATTGCCTTAGCTAATTTTAATGCTAGTAATTCCAAGGTGATTGGTATCTCAGTATTGATACCATAAAGAAGTTGGAAAGGAGACATACCAATTTCCCTCTTTGGTGTAATTTTGTCTACCCATAGAGCATCAACTAATGCTTTATGCCATGTCCTTTGGTTGTCATCCACCAGCTTTTTGATGATAGTTACCAAGTTCTTATTGCTTGATTTCAGCTTGTCCATTCCCTTGTGGAAAGTAATTATAAGAATGGGAGAGAGTGATCCCATAATAGAAATAGAATTGAGTAATCTCCTGAGAAGAAAAACAATCTACATTATCAGTAACAATCTTGGTTGGGACTCCAAAATTGGAAATGATATTCTCCTTATGGAATTTTCACACTACTTATGAAGTGGCATGCTTGGCTGGGATAGCTTCCACCCACTTGGTAAAGTAGTTAGTTGTTGTAAGGACATAATCATGTCCAGCACTTGAAGATGGGTTTATAGCTCCAATAAAATCAATTCCCCATTGCTAGAATGGTTCTTTTATGACCACTAGCTTGAGAGGTAGGGCAGCTAGCTTGGGTCTCCTAACAAAATACTAGCACAATTTGTATTTTCTTACCCACTTATATGCATCTTGGAAAAGAGTTGGCCAATAATACCTAGCTCATAGAATCTTGTGGGTAGTCACAGGAGCATAAAAATGTCCTCCACAGGCTAGACTGTGGAAGGATTTCAAAAGTTTGCTTTGCTGCTCCTTGTCCACATAGTGAAGGAACACTCCATCAAGGCTCCTCTTATACAGACCATTGTCCCAAATGATAGAATTACTAGCTTTCAACTTGATAGTGCTCCTTTCTTTGTAAGATAGATGAATATGACACTCACCATAAGTAAGAAAATGAGCAATATATAAATACCACTCATTCATAGTGGAGACAAAGAGGACTATTAGTGTGTCTTCCACCTCTAATTCTTCATGCTCTATTTCTTCTGGTTTTTTATCAAAAATTAATTGGCATATGCCTTTTCCCCATACCAACTTTGTTGGCTTGATGACTAGATCAAACTCCTAGATCTTTGCAATCTAATTGCCTCTTTTCATCCCAAACTCCTGCTGAGTTAGTATGGATTTGATCATAGTATCAGGAACCAAGGCAGTAGCATGAGAATTCAAGATGTAGAAGTGGAAATGTTTGACTACCTTCACCACTGCATAAGCATGTTTCTCCATGTTTGAGGACTTCAACTCATGAGCTTTGAGAGGGAATCTCATGAAAGAAATGGGAGATTCCATACCTTCTTTATTTTGTTGAACCAGAATAGCTAAAAGTGTGTGTTTAGAGGCATAACTGTATATAATGAACTCTTTATTATAGTCTGGACAAACCAAAATTAGGGCATGGGCAATGGCAGTTTTGATATGCTCAAATGTTGACTTGCCTTCTTCAGTCCAGCTGAAGGTGGCTTTTCCCTTCATCATGTTCACAATATGATGAGTCTTCTCAACAAACTCAGGGATGAACCTTCATAAGAAATTCACCTTTCCAAAAAAAGAGTGAACAACAGTCTTACTTGTAGGAAGGTAAGTTCTTGGATAGACTTGACTCTGTCTGAGTCAATCTTTATGCCTTCTTTAGACACAATGTGTCTGAGAAGTTTTTCCTTTATTACTCCAAAAATAGACTTCTTGGGGTTCAAGGAAATACCATTTTGGCAGCAACATTCTAGTACTTGTTGCAAATGGCATATATGATCAAAGAGATGTTTGGAAAAGATAGTCAAGTCATCAAGGTATACTACAATGAACTTACCCATCTCATCTTCTTTAAAGTCTGAGTGAGGAACTAAAAGAGTTACTGAAATAGCGAGTGCATTAGCTCAGTCATTGACTTCTCTAGATATGGAAGAGATGTTGAAAGCATCAAAGCTTTCAATTTGATCCCAGATTATGTTGTGGTAATGGTACAATCTCTTATTTTTGGTTTGGTATAGATTTCTCACTTGATAAACCACCAACTTGGCATCTCCTTTGGCATGAAGGAGTTTGATGCCCTTGTCTTTAGTGGCTTTCAATCTAAGCAGAAGGGATTCATATTCAGTAGTATTATTAGTATTGATGAACTAAAACTTGTATGAAGAGGGAAAAATATCTCCTTGAGGAGATATCAACACAATCCCAGCTCCTGAGCTAGTAGAGGAGCAGTTGTCATCAAATTCTAGAATCCATACCTTATTAGACACTAATTTTTCTTTAGATTTTTCTCAATTAGAGAAGGAAATTCCTTCTCCATCTATACTATAACCTACCAGTTCTTCTAATGTATAGTCTGAGTCAAACCCTAGATCACATTCAGGGACTTCATTAAATACCTCATGAACTTCTTATTTGGATAAAAAGTAATTACCTATGCCTGAAGACTCAAACAAAATTTGGGCTTCAGGTGCTGATGTTTGAGTGACCACATATTTTTCTTATTTTTTAGGGAGTAGCCTCTACATAACACCTTTAATTGGGATCCTTGCTTCAGATAGGTCCATGCTCAATTCTCCACCAACATCTTTACAAAAAGTTTGCCCAAGAAGGATGCCATATGATGCTGAGACATTGGCCACTAGGACTATCATCTTGATTATTTTATCTATGAATGCTGCAAATGCAAATTGGGCATCTTTGATTTATCCCAATAGAGGTACATGTTTGTTTTACATGGAGAAACATCTTCTAAAGGTTTTGGTTAGGGTGAGTCCAAGAGATTTTGAAACTTTGGCAGTCATGACATTATCAGATGCACCATAATCAATGATGTAATTGCTTAATTTGTGACCATTTATCAATAGGGAAACATAAAAAAGGCTCTATTTTCCTAGGGGTAGCTGGAGGAGTAATGAAAAGATTATTTGGAATGAGAATGTTCCTTGGGGGATCATGAGTTGCTTTTTTAATCTCTTGTCCTACAGGCATGGCTTTATTCTTCACACTCTAAACTAACCTATCCAACTGCTCAGGATTGGATTGCAACAATTCAAATTTAGACATTTGAATTTTGGTCTTCTTGACATGGTCGATTATGTCAAATGATTGAAATGGATTAGGAACAAAGGAAGGAAGTTCATCTTTTTAGTTTTTGTGAGGGGGAAGACTAGTTTATGGAATTGAAGTTGAAGATGGAGGAATGCTTGATGTACTTACCTTTTTATTACTCACTGGGTCCTTTGGTTGGAAAGGCAGTGAAGTTCCTCATTTGGCAATTGAGATTTTAGGTTGAGAACTTTCCTTTTTTTTTCCTTTATCAGCTTGCTGGGCTAACTAGTTCTGGGACTAGGTGAATACAACATATGATCCCTCATCTGCTTTACCTTCACTTATGGGTTCATCCTGATAATTTAGGAAACTAATGTTAGAGTCACTAGCTAACTCTTCTTGATTTTTTTAAAGGAGATCAACATCATTTTATTGATTCAATTTAGGCTAGAAAGAGAAATTACATTTTGTTTTGAGATATCCAACTACTGAATTGGTTGAGGGTGCTTCAATGGCAAGTTTCCCCTATGGGGTAGGAAGATGATTTGGTTGTCCTTGATTTTTGGTAGCATTGCCTTGGTATGAATGATTGGGGAATGTCCTTCTTGGCATATCCCTGTATAAAGGAGCTAAAGATATCCCTTGTGCCATTTGCTTCTTGAGAGCTAACAACTCATTTGCTAGTTTTTGCACCATTGGATCAGTGGTACCTGTAGATAGATATTCAAAAATGAAGAAGTTTTACCTCTATTAGGATCTATCCTTATCTTTCCTACCAAGATAAGGTCATCTTCCACCTTAGTAGCCAAGTTTTGAGCTGCAGCAAGGTCTATTTGGTCAGCACGTCTTAGTAGAAAACTTACCTCAGGCAGCTGAGAGTTGATGAAGAAACATTCAATATTTTTAGGTGTAGGCTGAGAAATTATAGGAATCTTGTTCCTCAAATTGTCAAACTTGGATATGAAATCTCTCATTAGTTTGTGAGGCTCCTTCTTCATTTGTGTGAGTTGAGCCAGTAGGGCATGTGCATCTTCTACAAGTTTGAATCTGGCTTCAAACTTGGCTTTGAGGGTATTCTAATCAGTCACAGTCTGGGCCTATAGATGATAAAACTAGTATGTAGCAGCACCTTGTAAAGTTTCCATGAATAGCCTGACTACTACATCCTCAAATTCTACACCTATTACACCATAGGCTATGCTGAAGGCTACAATATGTTCATCAGGATGAATCTTCCCATCGCCATAAAACTTAGGGAAAATTTTTCCTTGAACTGTGTGGTAACTCATGTAGAGGTGGAGTTAAATTGAGTAGGCCAAAAGAGTTACCCTAAGGACCTCAAACTATAATTTTATGACTATGAAAAGGTGGGATAACAAATCTCAAAGGGGTAAGTATTGACAAAGCTTTATTAATAGTAGAAGTGGATGCTTTGCCCGATAATAGAGACTTGACTTTAGTAGGAGGAAAGCTCTTAGTTCGTTGGAGATGAGATGGTGAAGAAAATGGATTAAAATTACTTTATTATACCAACTCGAATATAGGTTCAACAATACCTTTATCCCTTTAGCTTCATGTATACCATAGATCTACCAGATTGTAAAACAAAAATGGGAAAGAACTAGCCTTATTTCAGCTTGAAGCTTGAGGCTTCATACTGTGTGTTCTATCCCAGTTGGCATGGAGGTGGAGGGAGATGGTAAGGTTATAATGATAATGGGTAAGACACAAAATAGAGTCACTAGAGTCTATAATGGATAAGGGTAGGGACTACTTCAATCTAAAACTTGAGGCTTCAGATTACACATTTGATCCCCAGTAGAGTCGCCAAAAATTGTTGGGTGAATATTTTGTCACTCAGCTAACTAATAGGCAAAATAGTTCTATTCACCACATCATAGGGAGATTGGTCAGCCAAATGTGTAGGTTTACCACATCAAAAGTAGACTAATCTCTCCTCTCATCAAGGGGAGGTTCCCTATTAAATATGAGGAGCTATATACTATACATTTATGCTGAAAATAACACTTGGGGTAGGACAACACCATCTATCTCTCTTTTTTTAGAGATGATGTTCAAGGATCAAGGGAAAAATATTAGGAGTAATGACAAAAAGCACTCCTCTTATTTCAGAAGTATTATTTAGCAAATAATAAGAATCTTCTTGGTAGTAATTGCAATAGGTAACCAAGGGCATAGTAACACAGCAGGATGAAACGTAGCACAAAGTCTCCACCTCAACTGCCAAAGAGTGAGATACAAAGGATAATGAGGGCATAAAGTCATCCCAAGATCCTTTACACAGGAATAAAAAAGACAAACACACTAAAGGCAATTGTGTGGGCACAAAGTCTCTCTACAATTGACTTCAGGACACCTTCCTGACTACTTTCACTAATTCTACTTATTTAATTAAAGGGACAGAAATCATATTAAGGAAATAGACATAAGAATAATTTCCCCAATA
This sequence comes from Torreya grandis, assembly GCA_037957365.1. Classification (NCBI taxonomy): domain Eukaryota; kingdom Viridiplantae; phylum Streptophyta; class Pinopsida; order Cupressales; family Taxaceae; genus Torreya; species Torreya grandis. The sequence goes on from JARHVA010001935.1 coordinate 1,626,451, forward strand.
ACCAAGTTATTACAGCACAAAGTCTAAATAGTCACTTGCTTTCTTATTCCAATAAAAAAATATGATCAACAATCTGAACTCAAAGTCTCAGTAATGCCTTTCAATTTGGGCAAATGATAACAAAAAGATCTCCCTCTTCAATAAGAGAGAGTCTACTATATAGCTCTCCAAGAAAGACTTGGGAGTAGTAACACATCATGTTGCATTCAATACATTTTAAATTCTGTCAAGAAGATATGATGGAATCGGGCGTAGTTGCCTATTTGGTTTTCTTAATGCATAGAAACGGGTCACACCATTGAATGTTCATGTTCTCCAATGTCCACCTGGTGGATTGCTTCACCTTCTAGAAACATATCCCATGCGTGAGTATTTCTAGTCTTTTTTCATCGGTCCTCCTTTTTTGGCTATGTTTTATCCCTTTTATTAGATCTCAGGCTATCTCTTTGGCCGGTCGCTAAAATTGCAATTGACAGGTGGCATGTTCAACTATGAAATAGACTAGGATACTTGGCAGTATCCATTGGACTCTGAGAGAGGCTTAGGAGAAGCTTGTAAACTAGTAATAAACTTGAAACATGAATGTAGACACTTTTCATGCTCCACTGAGTCATAACAGGACATGTGGTAGCTTCCGTTTGTCTATAGAAGCTTTAGAAACATTTTTGAAAGTCCTATGGAAGAGAACACATGGATGTCTCCACTAAGCTTTGGCTATACTATAGAAACATTCAAGACTCATTTTAGATTCACTCAAATGCTGACACTTGTCAGCTTCTACCATGCTTTAGCTACCTTTGAAAAGTCCTCGGGACTCCTATTAGTTTCCTACAAAAGATGACACTTGGCAGTCTCCACTGAGTTTTTTAGATGACATGTGGCACATTCTGATGCTTTGAAAGTGACTAGAAATTGTGTCTTGAGAGATGACACGTGGCAGCATCCAGGCTTTTATTTCCTTGGTGGGTTTTCTATTTTGGTGGACTTTTCCTTTAGATAAAAAGTTTGAAGGAATTCTTTCAGATAATTTATCTGAAGGAAATTTGTCTTAACCATTTTGCCATGGGAACTTTCCTAAAGGAATTCATTGTGTCTACCTTTGCTCACTACTCTCCGCAAGGGCTCTCGACTTGGTTCATTTCCCTCCACAAGGGTAATTTTTCCTTTGGCTTTGCCTTAGTAAATTTTTATACCAATCTCAACATGTGACACATGGCAGCATCTACTGTGAAATAGGCAAGGACACGTGGTAGCATCTGCTTAGTGTATAGAGGATTTGGATGCCTTTTGAGAGTCTCGTAGAAGATGACACATGGTAGATTATGCTTAGCTCATAGAAACCTTGCAAAACTATTCAAGACTCTATTGGGTTCATGCGTATGTTGACATTTGTCACGTTTCATTTGACCTTAGCAAATTACCTGGGGCCCACCATAGTCTTTACGAAACAAAAGGAAGAAGCTACAGATGTTGACACTTGTCAGCTTCCATTTATCTTATAATGGACATGTGGTAAGTTTTTCTACTTTGAGAAGCAAATCATAATGTGTCTCAGTAGATGAGATGTGGTATCTTCCATAGTTTCTTCACGATAGAAAAAAATGGTTGTGTTGAACTTGTTTCTCTCCTGCAGAGTCTGTAGAAACTATCCTGTGAAGTCTGTAGAAATGAGCTTGTAGAACTGGCAGAGTCCATAGATTCAAGCCTACAAAGTTTGTAGATTCAATCCTACAGAGTCCGTAGATTTTGAAAAATCTTGAATGATGAAGAATTTGAATGCCCAGAATAATTTTTTAGAAGGAGAGAGAGAATTTTGGTCTATTAGACCAAAATAGTTCAAATTTTGTCCCAAAAATGAGTGATATTTTTTAGGGGATAAAAATGATGATGATGATGATGATGATGATGACTTCATATACTTTGTATATCTCCATGATGAATCTACATCATAAAGTGACATATGGTATGTTGACTCAGGTGTAACCTAACACATGATAGGTAGAAAAGATTATTTTTTCACTTTGAAGGATGCACCCAAAAAAATCATGTTTATTTAGGTGATAATACTTCATACAGTGCGAAAATAATTAGAAACATCTCCTTACCCCTAGGTATGCAAACCTACAGAATCACATGTGTTCTCTATGTACCCAGTTTATTTATCAGTCAGTCAACTCTTAGACCATAATTTAAAGATTGAATTTTATTGTAAAGGAAGAAAGAAAATGTGTTTGATCAGAGAAAAATATATAAACTCAAAAATTATTACACAAGCATCTAATGAGAATTGTAAGTTTTAGCTTGATTTCATCCAAAAAAATAATAAGGAACTCATAGTAAAGGATACGGACTCGACACAATTATGGAACAAAATATTTGGCCACATCAGTTTTCTATATCTTGATACACTCCACCACTACAACATGGTAAGAGGATTTCCACCTCTTAAAAAGGGTATAGATAAATGTCATGATTGCTTAAAAAGAAATAAACATAGAGTTCCATTTCAAAAAATTACCTATAAATCCAATGGTAAACTATGGTTCACACCGATCTATGTGGACCAATGACAACTAGCCATGTTGGGTTTCAATACTTCATGATATTTGCTGATGACTATTCTATAAAAATGTGGGTCTACTATGAGAAATTAAAGATTCAAGCCTTTGAAACTTTTAATAAATTCAAGGTGGCTATTGAAATAGAAGTTGGTCACAAAATTAAGACCATCCACTTAGATCATGGGGGGGGGGGGATTTAATAGTAATGAGTTTAAATAATTTTTGCAAGAAAATGGAATTTGTCATAAAATGGCACCTCCACATACACCAAAATAAAATGCACTTTTTGAATGGAGGAATTGTACTATTTTATAAATGGTGTGATGTATGATACATGACTTAGGCTTGACAAAGGAATTTTGGGCTAAAGTTGTCAAAATTATCATATATAAACTCAATAGAGTACCCACTATAGTTCTTGATGGAGTAACTCCATATGAATCTTCATAAGGGAAAAATCCATCTATATCACATCTTCAAGTTTTTAGATTCCAATCAAGTATGCACATTCCCAAAGTAAAACAAACTAAACTTGATATGAAAGAAAAAAAATGTGCATCTTAGGGTACAATGAAGAAGAACTTCCCTATAGACTCATGGATCCAAAAACTAGACAAATATACACTAGCAAGGATGTTGATTTATTTGAAAATAAATAAGTAGAAGCTTCTTTTATACGCTCGCCTGATAAATAAACTAGTCCCAAAGAAGATATATCAGATGGTAATCTTACAAATGTATACAGTAATGATGATAGGAAAGGTAGTGTAACTCCACTACCCAGAGGAACTACTCAACATATGCCTAAATGGTATACAAATACACTTAGAGATGTAATATTGGATGGTGTTATAAACACATCCACCATTAGAACAAGCACTCATAGTATGGCTTGAAGAGAGGTCAATTAGGCCTTAATGAGTATAGTTGTTGAATATGTTGATCCCTCTATAATTCAGGATGTCCTAAAGTTGAAACCTTGGAAATATGCCATGGAATGAAATATATAATTCACTGATGAAGAATAAAAAATGGAATCTTGTAGACCTTCCACCAAGGAATAATCCAATCAGATGAAATAGATCTTCAAGATGAAGTATAAAGCAGATGGTAGTCTTGACAATCACAAGGCAAGACTAGTTGTAAAGGGGTATGCCCAAAAAGAAGGCATTGACTATGAGGAGACATTTTCTCCCATTATAAATATCAAAACTATCAAGATGATTTTTTATATAACTACACAATTTGGATGGAAAGTCCATAAAATGGATGTGAAAATTGTTTTCTTTAATGGAGACTTACATGAAGAAGTCTATATGACCAAACCAGAAGGTTTTATCAAATTAGGGAAAGAAGATAAAGTTTTTAGACTTATCAAATCACTGTATGGTCTTAAATATGCTCCCAAGGAATGGTATATCAATATTTATGAGCATAATTTGAAACATGGATTCAAAATTAATCCATATGATCCCAATCTCCACCTCAAACAAGAAGGGGGATATATTAATTGTCATTGTATATGTCAATGATCTAGTTATCACTAGTAGTTTAGTGAAGATTATTGAATCAATAAATATATATATATATATATCAATAATTCTATTATAATTAGATACTGAGAGGGTGGGTGAATCATTTTCTTAACAATATCTATTCAATTCTAAGAATCATTCATTCACATAAAAATTAATGCATACACAAACAACCACACAAGCATATCATAAAAGAACACAAGAGATATGTGGGAAACCAACTTGGAGGATATAAAACACTAAACCATGCATATATAATATATTCCAATAATTTAAATATCCAAATTTTAGTGAATCACCAAATTCACAAGGAGCTCTAACCCCTACCTAGTTAAGCACCCACTCAGCTAGTCTTCTACAAACTCTAACTTGCAAAGAGGTTCCAACCCCTTAGGTAACTTAGCACCAACTAAGTAAATTATGATAAATTATAAAATTTTAATAAATATTTATAACTCAACTGATGATTACCTCCTTTGTTTTCACTCCTTACCCTTCAAACTCACTCAAATAGCCTCTTAGGCCTTCTCGCTCAACATACCTCTTCTAGGCTCATTAGGTTAATTGACTTGGTCATCCAACTAAAATAGATATTTTAGATAGGAATGTTTTATCTTATAGTCCCTCTTATGGTTCTAAATTACATACTATTTATCTTTCAATGAGATCTTTACTTCGCTTGTATTCACTCTTCTCTAACTAGCTCAAATAGGCCAAGTAGGCCTTGATTTTATACTCAACTCTTCCTTTTACCCATTTTGGTCAGCCAAAATCCTTAAAATAATTTATTTATAATTTAAATAGGTCAAAAAACACATTAAAAATAATAAAAAACCACTTAATATGTTGTTTATACCCCTTAAGGGTCAAAACCCCACTAGGCCTAAAGGAAACATAATGTAATTAGGTCTGTCTTAAGCACATGTCACTAATATGACCTATTGGACCATATTGAGTATCTTAAAATGCTTGAAAAAATTAAAATATAAATTTAATATACCCATCATAATCTCTCATTTGGTCCCCAACACTATTTGCTTCATTTTACACCCTGAACCAAGTTATTAGGCTTGCTCGCCATTAGCCCTCCACACACCTAAAACTTCTACCTTAAAAAATTGAAGAATACAGTTAAATTTTATAAAAAAAACATATGATAAAATAAAATTAACATATCCTTCATAACCTCATGGTCATAACCATGTCCATTTGACATCACTACATAGGCCAAAAGGCCTCAAACCAACTCTTGTAACATGATCACTCAGATTGGTCAAACACTACCAAAGTGCAATCAAGAACTCTTAACTTTCCAAACTATCTTGATCAATTTAAATGAATATAATTTCATTCACATGAGCCTTAGGGACCTTATAAAAATCTTTAAATTATTTTTATTCTTAAACTCAGGTCAGAGGACCTCCAACTCATCACTCCCATATGACTAATCAAACTGCTTGAGTGCTCTAGGAACACAATCATGAAGTAATTTGTCATGCACTATAAATGAAACTTTAATGACATATAATTCTCATTAATAGTTATATGAGTATTATATATCATTACCAAATGGATAGATATCAAATTATAGAGACAATCATTAGTCTTATAGACTAATATCTTAGGTTACTCTCGTAATGTCTTAACATAGCCTGCTAAGCCATTTTGGCTTCTACATCTCAACACCTTAAAATATATCTCCAAATTACATAAAAAATTAATAGGTTATTTATATACCCATAAAAATAACCAAGTGGATTGGGTACGTTGTTTCTTGTCTTAATGTCTCACACACTTCACTTCCCCTAACACACCAAGAACTATCAAACACTGCAAACATTCAGTCATAGAAACATGAAATTATAAAACCTAAGAAAGAATCATCATTATCCTTAAATACATGAAAAAAATCATAAATACTCATTATATAACTCTCCAACACAATAATCATATGCTCCAATGAAAAATTTTCTCTTGTAAACCATTCTCATTGTCCTGCATTTCACTGTCACATCTTCTCTATATAGGCCATCTTATGAACACCTATTTCATCATTTTTAGTGAAATTCAAATAATATAATACACATGGAAAATATGTATAGGTATTTAATAATGACCTCAATCAATTGGATTCATCCCTAATCATATAAAACTCATCCCTAAACACAGTATCACTCTGACTAGCTTTTTCTCACTATCTTCATTTTTTGTCAATTTAGTGATAGGTCATCTTCCATGACCAAAATAGTTAAAAAAATATGTAAATTTTCAAAAAAATACCATGGACATCAAGAATTATTCTTGTCCTTCAACCTCCATCAACTTGCATGCATTGACATTGTCAATCCTGATTGTAGCATCAAATTATTTAGTAACAAGACTTTTTATATAGCTTTTGATTACTACCCTAACACACCACTACCACTTAGGGATGATTGAAGGAGTCCTCTACAACATCAAATCACCAAACAAGACTTACCAATCCATTCTAGGAACTTTCCAATAATTTTTTTGTCCTTGAAATCACCTCCTAATGATTGGAAATCATTTTTAGGACCTTTTTTCATCTCTCCCAAAAGGCTTAAAAACCATGAAAACTTTACATGTGATAATTAGCATCTAAACTTTCTTCTTGATATCTCATCTCTTCATTTTGCATGCACATGAGACCTTCAAACACCTTTCTAAGATTTATCTCTCAATCCATGACCTTAAAATTAGTCCACATGTTTTAAAAAATATTTTAAAACATTAATCCATGCTCATATGTGATAAAAAAACCTTGGAAACTCAACTTGACCCTTCGTTTGGCCATACTAGGTCTTCCTGCATAATAGATCTTAAACTACCAATTGTATTTTGGCCCTTGAACACACTTGAGAACCTCTTGTATTGATCTCAAAAATTCATATACATGTCAAATTAAATCATACCAATCTCATATGTTGTAAAAATTCTTCACACAAGTCTCACACTTCTCTTCTCAACATGTTACTAGGCTTGTTCCATCACACTAGGTCTCTTTATGCATAGACTAAATTTCAATCTTGTCTTTGAAACACATTTGAAGGATTATAAACCTTACACATAGTGTTAAAATAGTACCCAAAATATTTTACATTCTCTAATACTATATTTAACACCTTTAAGCTCATCATCATCATGTCTTTATAAGCATAATTTATGTTCATGCTTAATATCTATTTCTATCAAATAAACTTACCAAGTGCCATACCATTGGATATCTTCCTACCACTGTATATGCATATTATAACACATTCTCATGCCATGATATGTTTTCACAAATTTCATAAGTAAATCATAATTCATAGCTCACTATACTTCATAAGACATTCCATTGAATCACCATACATTATACTATCAGGGTCAAATAGTTAACCTCATCCTCAAACTTCTTTTAACATCAATGACAACCTCAAGTACATGACATAAATGACAAATTAAAAAAATCTCCCCCTTTTTAATTGATTTAAAACCACATTGATTGAAAACTCACAAATTAACTAATCTATACACCTTTCCATCAATATAATCTCTCTCCCCCTTTGACATTAAGGATAAAGGGTCTCTACAGCTACCACCTTGTCTCTTCAATCCAACTTCAATAGTACTACTAAAGATACTTGATCAAATTCTTAACTTTAAAGTGATTTTAGATGCTACTTCTTACCTTAACCTTGTTTATTATTAGCTTGACACATGATTTTCATGACTCCATAGACCTTCCTTGAATCTCATCATCTACTCTTGATTTGAAACCATTCATCTCTTTATATGATCCTTAGACCTATTTACTCACATATCTACAAACATATGCATCTCAATTGAATTTTCACTATCAATTTATCATAAGCTCCCCTATCACCATGATTATATGTATTTCCTTGTTCTTTGATCTAAGATTTTTAACTATATTTTTATCTTACTAGACCATCATCATATGAAGAGAGCTTAGGGCATCATTAGGTGTCTATGCACTTCTCTCCAACATTTTAAAGCCATCTAAGTTATATCCCCCTAACTCCATGCTTTACATGAGTTTTCAATGGAGATCATCTTTAGTTGAGTAAGCAACAGTCCTTCTAGGACCCATATGGCCTTCTCCAAAGGTCATTAACCCTTCTTACATGAAGCTAACAGTCATTAAAAAACTACCATATGATCAACTAGAAACTTAAAACATAAGAACAAGGAAAATTTTCCTTGACATATATTTAATAACCATGCAACTCACTAACATTCCATATAAGACCTTATATATCCCTATTCCTTATTTGGACTATTCAATCATAGATATGATCTTAAGGAAATAAAATTACCTTCTATAAGCGAATGAAATCTCTTGGAGAAAAATATTATAAATATCACATACACCATTATTCATTCTCTAAAATTCTTAAACATACTCCTTGAGTCATTAGGACTTGACTCAACTTATGGCACATTCAATAGAACACTTCAACCAACTATGTCTACAAACAACTTTGACAAAAACCCTTTGAAAAACTTAGAAAACTTGTCATCTTTAGATCACTATTATGGTACTTATATAAGTGATCATGATTCATTTATGACCTTATGAGTTCACCAACACATCAATACCATGTTTATTTAGACAACTCTATCATATATTCTTCATGACCATATTGGTCTTGCGGACTAATTACCTTACTCTTATGTTTCATAAGTCATTATGGCTCAGATCACCTCAAGATAGCTTCTATCTATCAAAATGTTAGTTTAGGTTTTATGAGACCTCAATATTTTTGTCATACCTTTGTCAAACCATCATCAAACTCTATCAAGTTCCTTATACACTATTTTCATGTAATTCATTATCTTTTCATTATTTCACTATCCTATGAAGTCTTAAAACCCTCATTCATGCTATTCATGTCAAAAGATTCAAACACCTACATCATCATCATTGAATTTTCCCATAAGGTATAGTCATCTCCTAGGACCTTCATATCCTTATTTTTCTTGTAAACCAATCTATAACTTATATGCTTTCTCAAAACTCCTCCTTTGGATCTTGTCACCTCAAATCATACATGCTTAACTACCATACAATTAAGGGTATATAGGTTCATATATTTATCATGAAAGCTCAAATAGACCTTAGATATGTCTTAACAACATACTCAGACTTATAATCAAACCACTACCTATCTATGATAGTTTCAAAGAATCAACTTAGCTGCTCTAACTTAATGACCAACTCATCCTTCACTAGTAGATCACTTTGTTATGATACATATCACTTAATATAATCTTATATCAAGTAAAAAACAAGATTATTTAAACCTAAATTTTTATTTGACATCTAAACCAAGCAACATCTTCCTTCTATCATGCTAGTTGACCAAGCAGACCACCTTAGAATACCTTGACTTATACCTTTTCTCTCAATATGTCTTAAGAGTCCTCATAGATTATCAACATTGGGTTTGACCTTTGACTTAAATTATATAAATTCCTTTTGATCTTCCAAATTTTACCTTTGAAATTATTTCAATTCTTTAGACAACTCTGTAAATACCATAATTGTAAACAAGATGAACATAGTCCTCATCATACTTTATGCTACTTAGGATCACATGTAGGCTATCAAGCCTCTTTCAAAGGTATAGATATAATAATAGTTATTATAATTATCTACTAATATGTGGGAGGGGGTGAATAAATTACTTAACAATATCTATTCAATTCCAAGAAGAATTCATTCACATAAAGATCAATGAATACAAAAACAACCACACAAGTATATCATAAGAGAACACAACAGTTATGTGAGAAATCCTCTTGGGGCTTAAAACCTAATAAAATATGAATATGTAATATATTTATATAATTTAAATATCTAAATTTTAGTGAATCACCAACTTCATAAGGAGTTCCAACCCCTACCTAGTTAAGCACCCACTCAACTAGCCTTCTATAAGCTTTATCTTACAAGGAGGCTCAAATCCCCTAGGTAACTTAGCATAAAAAAGTCACATATTATATATGATAAAATTATAACACATGTTTATAACTCAACTAATTATTACCTCCTTTTTTTTCACTCTTTACCCTTCAAACTCACTCAAACAACCTCTTAGGCCTTCTTGCTCAATATGTGTCTTCTAGGCTCATTAAGTCAAATGACCTAGTCATCCACATAAAATATATAGTTTAGATAAACATGTATGATATTATTATCCCTTTTATTTTACTCAATGACCTATTTCTTCTCCTTTAATGATATCTTCACTTTTCTTGTATTCACTCTTCTCTAACTAGCTCAAATAGACCAATCAGGCCTTGATTTTATACTCAACTCTTCCTTTCACCCATATTGTTCAGAAAATATCATTAACACACTTTATTTACCATTTAAATATGTAAAAAAAACATTACACACACTAAAAAACCACTTCATATGTTGGTCATACCCTTAAGGGTTAAAACCCCACTAGGCCTAAAGGAGACCTAATGTAATTAGGTTTAACTTAAGCACATGTTACTAATATGACATATTGAAGCATATTGAGTCTGTTTAAGTTCTTTAAAACCTTAAAATATAAATTTAATATATCCATAATAATATATCCTTGGGTTCCCAACACCATTTTCTCCATTTTACACCTTGAACCAAGTTATTAGGCCTTCTCGTCATTAACCCTTCACACACCCAAAAAATATGCCTTATAAAATTGAAGAATATAATTTACTTTGGAAAAAAAAATATGATAAAATAAAATTAAAATATCCTTAATTATCTCATGGTAATAACCATGTCCATTGGAAATCACTACAAAATCCAAAATGCCTCAAACAAACTCTTGCAACCTGATCACTCAGAATGGTAAAACACTGCCAAAGTACAATCAAGAAATCTTGACTCTAAAAACTATATTGAGAAATTTGAATTAATATAATTACATTAAAATTAACCTTATTTTCCTTTTAAACATCTTTAAAATATTTTTATTCTTCAACTCAAGTCATATGACCTCTAACTCATCACTCACAGATGACTGCTCAAACTACCTGAGTTCTCCAGAAACATAGTCATAAAGAACTTTGTAATTAGCACTATAAAGGAAACTTTAATGAAATATAATTATAATTAATAGTTTATATTAGTCTTATATATCATTCATCAATGGATATATATAAACTTATATAGATAATCATTGGTCTTATAGACCAATCTCTTAGGTTATTCTCTTACTGTCTTAACACAACCTGCTAAACCATTTTGGCTTCCACATATCAACACCTTAACCTATATACATACATACATACATACATACATATATATATATATATATATATATATATATATATATATATATATATATATATGTATGTATGTATGTATGTATGTATGTATGTATGTATATAGGTTAAGGTGTTGATATGTGGAAGCCAAAATGGTTTAGCAGGTTTTGTTAAGATAGTAAGAGAATAACCTAAGAGATTGGTATATAAGACCAATGATTATCTATATAAGTTTATATATATCCATTGATGAATGATATATAAGACTAATATAAACTATTAATTATAATTATATTTCATTAAAGTTTCCTTTATAGTGCTAATTAAAAAGTTCTTTATATATATAAAATAAATAAATAAATAATTAATAGGTAATTTATATACCAAAAAATATATTTAATTTCATAGGTTACATTATCTCTTGTCATAAGGTCTCACACACTTCACTTCCCTTAGCACACCAAAAATTGTCAAACACTGCAAACATCCAGTCATAGAAACATAGAATTATAACACATAAAAAACCATAAAAATGATATTTAAATACATGTAAAATATCATATTAAATCCTTAAATTACTCTCCAACACAACAATTATATGATCTAATGGCAACTTTGCTTTTTCAAATCATTCTCACTATCTTGGGTTTCGTTATCACATCTTCTCTACATAGGCCATCTTATGAACACATTTTGAATCATTTTAAATTAACTTAAAATAATATAATAAATATGTAAAAGAGATATATGTCTTTAAAAATTACCTAAATCAATTGGATTCATCCCTAATCATCTAAAAATCAACCCTAAACACATTCTCACTCTGACTGACTTTTTCTCATTGTCTTCATTATTTGCTAGTTTAGTAATAGGTCATCTTTCATGAACAAAATAGTTAAAATATATGATTTAAATTCCAAAAAAATACCATGGACATCAATAAATAGTATTGGCCTTCATCTTCCACCAACTTGCATGCATTGGCCTGGTCAATCCTGCTTGTAACATCAAATTATTCAAAAACAAGCCTTTTTATGTAGCTTCTGCTCACTACCCTAACACACCAATGCCACATGGTGATTCATAAAGGAGTAATATAATACATAAAATCATAAAATAAGACTTACCAATCCATTTTGGGCACTTTCTAATATTTTTTCTCCAATCGATTCATTAAAAGGGTTTTAAACCAATTAACCTCTTTAATGATTGTTCACATAGCTCTATCCTTGAAACCACCTAATAATTCCTGGAAATAATTATTATGAAATTTTTTAATCTCTCCAAAAAATTTTATAAAACCATGCAAACTTTACATGTGCCAATGAGCATCTAAAATTTCTTCTCAAGCTCTCATTTCTTCATTTTACACACAAATGAGACCTTCAAATGCCTTTTTGAGCTTTATCCTACAATCCATGACCTCAAACTTGGTCCACATTATTTAAAAATACTTTTAAAACCTAAATAAATTCTCATATGTGCCAAAACACCTTGAAAACTCAACTTGACCCTTCATTTGGCTATATTAGGTCACTATGCATACTAAGTCTTAAACTACCAATTGTATTTTGATCCTTGAACACACTTGAGAACCTTTTGTAATAATATAAAAAAGTCATATACATGTAAAATGACATAATACCAAGCTCATATTCTATAAAACTTCTTCACACAAGTCTCACACTTCTCTTCTCAACATGATACTAGGCCTAATCCATCACACTAGGTCTCTTTATGCAAGTACTAAACTTCAATCTTATGTTTAGAACACATATGAAGGATTATATACCTTGTACATAGTGTTAACATAGTTTCCAACATATATTTAAATTATCTAATACTATATTTAATACTTTTAATTTCATCACCATCATGTCTTTATAATCACAAGTTATGTTCATGCTTAAGAGCTAGTTCTATCAAACAAACTTACTAGGTGCCATACCCTTGGAGACATTCCTACCATTGTATATGCATACTAGAACACATTATCATTCCATGTTATTTATTAAATAATTCCAAAAATAACTCATAAGTCATATCTCACTATAACTCATAAGACATTCCATTGGATCACCATAGCTCACACTAATAGGCTTAAAAAGTCAACCTCATCCGTAGGGATCTTTTGACATCTGATTTAATAATTTTGGGATATTGGGGTAATATTCCTAATTTAGATAAAGGGTCTGAGTATTAAAATTAGTACATAAATGTGCAATAATTAAGCTACTTATTTGTGTAAATTAGATTGTAATTTTAACCTTTCTTAAAATAGTAATAAGAGATGGAAAAGAAGACTTAGCTAGAAATTGATTGATCCAACTAAGATAGATGTTATAATTCACTATGTAGGACTAGGGCACTATTTCAAACTAAAATATAAAATTCATTTGGTGATTGGATAAGAGCACCAAAACTAAATAGGAGTGGCACCAATGTTGTAGTCCACCTCTACCTCTATTGTCCTAAGGATCTGAGCTTTTTGGGTTTTGTTCACCAAGTCTGTGTGACCCTATCCATGAAGTTTTAGTAGTTGGAAGTCTATAGAGATCCATGTAGAGAATATTTTCTCTTGAAACCCTATGTTTCATTGTGATTTTACCAACTTCTATAAATAGGATGGAGTTAGTTTGTGTAAGTTTCACTAGATGTGGATCCACACCCCTCATATGGGCATGTTGCCTACATACCAATACTCTAAAGAGGGATTAAGCCATATGTAGTTCTCTGACTTGATTTTATTTGTACAATTATGTGTATGAAGATGCAAAATCTTAAACTATATTTGATTGAGGTGGCTATAGACTGGTATAAGGATTTGAATAAGCTTGTAAGTGTGTTGGTTGGTTGTATACAGAGAATAGGGAAGATTATTTGAGTAGTCTTGCTTTTATTCTTACTTGCTTAGTGATAATTTCCAACCCCTTCCAAATTATATTTGAATGGGATTTTATATGGATCTACTAGTCATGGGTTGAATGTACTCATGTTAGGATGACAAGGATAAAGATGGGAAACCAAAATAAATTAACTATTGGGGCAAAAAATTGACTTCGACAATAGCACCAAAAGTGGATAAGAGTGACACCAATGTTATAGTCCTAGTGTGGCACTATTATCTTGAGTAGATGGGACTTGGGGGGATTGATTTTTCATGGGAAGATGAGTTTATATCAACAAATATTAGGTCTAAAAGGATATGGATGCTTGGAAATTGGTGAAAATATTCCTATGAGAGTCATGAGAGTAAGCAAGAGGGACCTAAGGGTTAGGTGTCATTATCCATGCTCAAGTTACCAATTTTCACATTTTATATTACTATATTTCCCCCCCTTTATTCTAGTGATATAGCAAACCAAAATACTAGGATAAAGGAAAAATAGAAAGCATACTTGAAATTACCTGCAAGGGTGAATCTCATGAAGCTATGTGATGATGGGTTTTCATAGAGAGAGCATGTTGTGAAGTGTAAATATACAAGAGAAAAATAAAGAGTAGATCAGTTATTAATAGATAAACTATATCTAAAATGAGAATGTATAAATTTGGGTAAGAGAGAGTGGAATAAAAAGGAATAAATACATGTCACCAGGTACACAGACCAATACAAAACCTATTGTGATCTTAAGTGATGCTAAGTAATGTTAGATGTGTGCTAAACCAAGAGTAATATCATGAATGAAGTTGAGTGCTCAATTCCCCAAAAGTGGCTCAAGAATACAAAGTTTGGCCCTTTTGATCCATCCTCACCCAATAAGTGAATCTAGGTAAACATGCATGTGATAATTGATGTTTGGATTGTGTGTCCAATCCCTTTAAATATGTGGCTCAAGAATATGAAGGGTAGCTAGTCCTTTGGATCCATCATTGCCCCATGAAGTGAAGCTATGAATTAATATTGATATAAAATGTGTGTCATATGATATGTCTCTATAATCCTATGAATTTAATATGATTTAATAATTTTGGCATGGATAGTTGAATGTATGATGAAAACTAGGCCACTTTTGGCCACACTGAAAGATGGAGATTAGGCTTGTATGAAAGCCACTCTGAAACTAGTGCACTATGCTTATATGAAATGCACTTGATAACTTAGGAATGAGAAAGTTAAGCTTATATGAATTCCATTCTAAAATTATTCCAACCACATGTAGATGGAATAAGACATGTAACTACTGAGAATGCCTTGGTAATGTTGAACTTAAAAAAGAAAGAAACAAATGTGCCACACAAATTACCCCCAATCACTAGTGTCTGGAACATAGATTCTAGTCTAGAAGTTATATCAACTATCATGTCTAAAATTGGAAGTGAGAACCATCATTTTTTGCATGATGTCCCCTATATATATATTCTTTGAGCAAAAGTGTACAAAAATTTGTTGATTCTAAACTAGTTTAGCTATGTAAAACTATATTTGAACTTACTTTTTTTCTTGCTTCTAGAAAGTCTAGTTTTTTTTTGTTTGGATAGGAGAACCAAAAGTGGACACTAGTGGCACCAAAAGTATAATCTATGTTGGGTGTTGTTTTCCTAGGCCAAATTTTATGACTATTTTGGTATTTTCACTATCTATCTAGTCTATTCTGACTGTTTTGATGTCTGGTTATTGTTCTAGGTGTTCTAAAAACTATTGTTTGGACCATTAGGAGATATGATCTCTATGATAAAAATTGTAATTTTTGCCCCCTCTTCTAAGGGTAGGAATGAAGACCTTGTAATGACTACCCTCAGAAGAAAGAGCCATGTAAGTGTGTTATGATACAAAGGTACCTGATATATCAATGATAACCAATAAGATATCTCAAGATATAGCATGATTTATATTAAGAGATTTTTATATCAATAGGGGTATGCCTAGATGGATATAATAATGTAATAACATATGCAATGTTCTGAACTAGAAATTAAATTTTGGTTAGGTGTTAGTTGTTATTTGGATGGATAGATCATGATGTCCATCATGGCATCCAATAAAGCAAGATAAATTCATGATGTGGATCATGGCATTGTAAACAATGAAAATCAAACAAGCAACAAGCACACAAGGCAAGAAGCAAGAAGCATAGGCAAGAAGTAAGAAGCATACAAGGGTGGCCAAGGGGCTACACAAACAAGGGATATGGGCACATGTCACTCATATTGGAAGGCAAGCATACAAGGCATGTTTAAATGCCACATAAATATACAATTGAAAGAATCAAGGGTTGGCACGAGGGACACAATAATATATAAGAATAGAGGTAAAGGACATTGGAAAATGTCCTAAGGCACATGAAATATATAAAAGCAAAGGACATTGGTAAATGTCTTAAGGCACATACAAGAGGCAATCAAGAACTTAGAAATGCAATCATATCTAGCTACACAAAGTAAGCAAGTAAATAATGTAATAACTAGAAATACAATTGCATATAACTAATCAAAGTAAGAGGGAAAGTATGCAAGACATGTTAGTACAAGAATAAGTATATGCTAAGAAATACATAAGTGTTATATACTAATGAATGTTGATAGAGTAGTCTGTGTAAGCTAGTAACTAATTTACATCAACATGATAAATAAAGTGTGTGGTATGAGATTGACATAACTTGGATGGTGTAGTCATATAGAATATGCCTTTAATGGGTATGTATATTGATGTATGTCTTAATGTAGAATTAGGATGCCCCCTTAATGGGTAGAGTGAAGCAATCAAAGAGGTGTATGTCACTACACACACTCAAAAGAGATCAATTGAATCATGGTAATGTAGATAAATTGACAAACAATAACATAGAACATAAGATGTAAGTCTAAGTCTAGCATGATAGTAGAAATATAAAGCATGGATGATGCATATAGTCAAAATATTTTTGGTGTTTCTGAGGTATTTGCATTTTGTTTGTATTTTGAAATATTTAAATGTTTTTGAATTTTTTTATATAGGCTATATACAATCAAGCATAAAAAACTATATACAAGTAAGTAGGGAAAGGATGATACTAACCGATGAGTCTTATGGGAGACTCCCAATCATGATGTCCTATATCAAGGAGAGTAATCATGCATGATCATGAAGCATGATGGAAATGCTGAGACTATGGCTTTGAAAGCTATATATGTTGTAAATTATCAAAAATATTTAAATTAAAAACCAATTGTGAAATCCCTATATAACTCTAATAAGTAGTTGCCACTGTAGGGATCTTAGGGACCCATCTAGTAGTAGGATAAGTTCTCTAAACATGTGTTCTATGAGTATATGCATGAGATATCAATGCTACTACCTTAAGTGTAAACAGTGTAGCTAGAAGTTGTCTAGAATATTAAAGCTATGGAGGTGTATGAACTATTTGTATTGGTGATGGATGTCTCAATTATGTTTGAATCAAAACTAGAGGAGGAACTATAATTGGTGGCAAAACTAAAATTTGTGGCAAAATTGGAACTGGTGGCAAAATTAAAACTAGTGACTACAAAGTAGAAGATGGCTCTGAAGTGGGGAGTGGTAACTCATATGAAACTCCACCACCTATAACAACCTGATTATCATGAATGAATTTCATGCATCTATGAACTATAGAAGGTAATACTCAAAGTTTCTAGATCCATGATTGACCAAGTAACATATCAAAAACTCATGAACTGGGAACTATAGTGAATGGTGTGGCTACATGTGTTAGGCCAACCTATAAAGGAAGTATGACCTCACCCAATGAACTCTGTATGTACCCATTGAATCCATTGATAACTATGTCTATTGGGGTAATATCTTTCTCTAAATATCCCAAATGTTGTAATAATGTCATAGTGCATATGTTCACATTGGATCCATTATCTATGAGAACACTATGAATAGGATGATTTTAAATGTAAGCTCTGATAAAGAGTGCATGATAATATGAATTATCCTCGATGATCTTCTACTTTGAGAGGGAGATGGAAGGTCTAGATGGAACTCTAGAATTTTATAAACCAATCATGTTGCTCAAAGGATGTGTCTCAACTGAAGGTGTCGTGTATGTATTTGGTGATGGATATGCATGATATTCGTGGTTAACCCCTAATGTGTCCCTTGTCCCTTGTCTCTTGTTTATAATGTTATAGAAAGGGAATTGAGAATATTTTCAAAGATTTATCCTATGTTTGATTTACCTAAAGAGACTCAACTAAAATGCCAAGATCAATATAATTACCATCTATCAAATCATGTATCTTGTGTCTCAAATTGGTGCATCTATTTTTTGTATGGTTCGATACCCTGTGAAAATCATAAAATGCTTGCTGGTCATATCCCTATGGAAGAGGCTTTGTTGGGTTAACTTCTAGAATAGGAGGGAGAGATATGATGTTACATTCCAATATATATTGTAAAACTCTTACTAGAGAAACTGGTAGATTGGGGAAGGTTCATTAAGGAGGTACTAATAAAACCACTCATTAAGGGGGCTTGAAAGCTGCATTAATTATTAGTTGATTTTGACTCTTGTTATCATTGACCTTGACTTTGTATGGGACTTTGTTGTTACTCTTATTTTTTATGTCTGAGATACTTGTGTACTTGAGTTTTCCCATGGAAATTAGTTTGACTTCTCATTCATTTAGTGTATGACATAATTCAGTGAAGGAAGAGAATATTTTGAACATTATTGATTATTGCAAAGCTAGTAAAAGACTCTATTTGAAGAGATCTTGTAACTCTTGATTGGCCATGGGACTATTCATCTTAGCCAAAATAGTCTTATATCAGAGAACATAATTTTTGAGATGCTCATTTGACCTTTGTTTTTATTGTACAACTTGAGCATATGAAACCTTATCAATAATGTTGATGCTCAAATGAACTAGGAATATGTTAGCTAAAGGATTGAATGCATTGACTGACTAGTTTGGTAGATTATAGAACCATTATAAAGCATAATCCTTTAGGTTCCATAGAAATAACTTAGTAAATAACTAGTCATTTAGTACATATTCCAAGCATGCTACATGAAAATCTCTCAAATGTGTCTCTAGATCACCCTTGACATCATATAGAGTATGTTTGGGTTCAACAAAACCTTTTGGCAAGGGTGTATAAGCAATGTGATGTGCCAATGGTGTATGTAGTAGAGAAAAAGAATCCAAAGCTTGTGTAGGTCTAGAATCACCTCACTCAATATGTATCACCTTGGATTAAAGAGATTGTATCTCTTGCATAAGGGTTACCACATCAGGAGCTAAATATGTACTAGTTGTAGTAGGTGGTATAGAGGATGGTGGGGATGCTATAGGGGGTTGTTGAGACATAGTGTCATTTATAACTATTTGATCTAAAGGAATGGAAGATTAAACTTGCTTATCCTTTTTAATTTCCATGATAGATTACTAGATAAGAGTATGATCTCAGGGCTGGTACAGGAGTCTTTCTCAAAATCTTTATAGGATCAAATATTTGTTGAGGACAACTTCAATATCAATAATTGTTGGAAGTGGATCAATAGTCCAATGTGGTGGTGCATGAGCATTAGTTCATAAATCATCATTTTTATTTTCATACTACTAATTATCAGATTTATCTTTATTGAAATTAGTGTAATTTGGATGTGTAAAATCTATAACAAGAACTTGAGTTGGTTTTTTATCCATGGTATATGGTCAAATTGTAGGAATCTAGGTGAATTCAGGTGGATTACCACTAAGTCTTGCACTTTGTCTCAAAGTAAGAGATGCAAGGAACTTAGGTGTCATAAGGAAAACAACTTGGATGATAGTAAAAAAATTAAACAAATATAATCTAAACAAGGAACTAAAATATGCATTAAATATACCAAGTTTGTACACATGTAAGGTGATGCCTCAATAAGTAAATAGGAACTAGTACATGTAACTAGGGTTTGAAATATGATTATTTGAGAAATTCACTATAAAAATTTGAAATTGAAAGTGAATTTCTAAGTTATATATGCAAGTTAAAAAATCAAAAATTTATTAAAAAAATAGTGATTTAAAGAGACCTTGTAGATGCAACTAGGGTTTTAAAAAATAAATGTTTTTAAAAATTACTATTGAATTTTGAAATTTGAATGGATTTTTTGATTTAAATATGCTAGTAAAAAAAAATTACTAAGAAAATATTGGGACCTAGTATGGGTAACTAGGGTTTGAAAGAAAATTATTTTAAAATTACTAAGAAATTTTAAAATTTAATACTAATTTCTTATTTTATTATGTAGATAAAAAAATCAAAAAAATATAGGAAAAACCATTAGGAAATTTACCCTAGGGTTTCTAGGGTTTTTATGCATAAACAAAGTAAGTTGGGTTCACCAAATGATTTAGTAATTCTGGGAATATTGGGGTATTATTCTTAATTTAGTTAAATGGGATGAGTAGTAAAATCAATACATAAATGTGAAATAATTAAGCTACTAATTTGTGTAAATTAGATTGCAATTTTAACCTTTCTAAAAATAGTAACAAGAGATGGAAAAGAAGACTTAGCTAGAAATTGATTGATCTGGTTGAGATAGAGGCTAGAATTCATTGTACAAAATTGGACACTATCAAAAACTAAGATCTAAACTTCATTTGGTGATTGGATAGGAGTGATAGAACTAGATAGGAGTGGTACCAACATTGTAGTCCACATATATCATTATTATCCTAAGGATCTAAGATTTATGGGTTTTGTTTTCCAAGTCGGTGTGACCTTATTCATGAAGTTTTGGCAATTAGAAGTTTTTAGAGCTCCATGTAGAGTGGATTTTCTCTTCATACCCTATGCTCCATTATGTTTTGACCAACTTTGAGAAAGAGGGTAGAGTTAGTGTGTGTAAGATTCAATAGATGTGGATCCACACCCCTTGTGTGGGCATGTAACCTACATACCAATACTCCAAAGAGGGATCAAGCCATATGTAGTTATCTCACTTGATTTGCTTTATACAATTGTGTGTATGAAGATGCAGAATACTAAACTAGATGTGTTTGAGGTGGTTGGGGACTGGTATAATGATTTCAAAAAGCTTTTAAGTGTGTTGGTTAGTTGTATGTAGAGAATAGGGAAGATTAATTGAGTAGTCTTGATTGTATTCTTGATTTCTTAGTGATAATTGACAACCCTTTCCAAATTATCTTTGAATGTGATTTTATAGAGATCTATTGGTCATGGGTTAAATGTACTCATGTTAAGATAAAAAGGATAAGGATGGGGAACTAAAAGAAATTGACCATTACAACTAGAAATAGACTTGGATAATAGCTTCGAAAGCATATAGGAGTGACACCAACACTATAGTCTTAGTATGGTGTTATTGTCCTAAGTAGATAGGACCTAGGGGGATTGATTTGTCATGGAAAGAGGAGTCTATCTCAGTTGGGATCAGGTCTAGAAGGCTATGGAGGAATAGGAATCAGTGAAAAGATCCTTATGAGGGTCATGAGAGTAAGCAAGAGGGACCTAAGGGTTGGGTGTAATTATCCATGCTCAAGTTACTAATTTTAACATTTTATATGACTACAACATCAATTATAGGCTTAATCACATGGCATCAATGAAAAATTTCAACACATTCAACATGATAGATCTTGAGATTCTATATTATTATCTTGGTTTCAAATTTTGGCAGAGAGAAAATCACATTTTTATATCTCAACTTAAATATGCCAAGACAACGCTCAATAAATTTCACATGATGGATAGCAAACCAATTACCACACCTATGGAGACAAAACTTCAATTGTCTCAAGAAAATCCATCACCATAGGAAAATGAAACTCTACATTTGTAGTTGATGGGGAGTATCATTTACCTAACCTATACTAGGCTAGGCATCAATTATCTCTCAAGGTTCATGTAAGATCCCAAGATTAGTCACTAGAAAGCAGCAAAGTGAGCATTGAGGTACATCAAAGGAACTATGGATTTTGGATTAGGATACAAGAAGAATGATAACTTATTCTTGATAGGATACTTGGATTTAGATCATGTAGGCAACATTGATGATAGGAAATCTACTTCAAGGTTTGTATTATTTTTGGGATCTATATTAATATCATGGGGGAGTAAGAAACAAAATTGTGTTTTAAGGTCCTCTATAGAATTAGAATATCACAATGCCGAAGGAGCTATCTATGAATTGATTTGGCTCAAATGTATATTAGAAGGATTTGGATTAACATAAAATTAGCCAATAATTCTTTATGTAGACAATGATAGAGTATTTAATATTATTTATAATATAGTATTTCATGAATACACTAAATGCATTGAGGTACAAGATGAACATGTTCATAACAACAACATCTAGCTCCAGTATTACCCGGCATATCAACAACATGTAGAGTTTTTTACTAAAGCACTTGCACGGGAAATTTTTGAGGCATTCAGAGAATTTCTTTCTTGTTCACTTGATACAATGCTAAATTGAGGGGAGGAATATTGGGTTGATTAATTCACCATAGTTAAATAAATGAGTAATATTTTATTACTTAGAGTAGATTGTAATTAGTTTATACGTGAGTAAATTATTATTAATCACCATAGGTAATCTTAGGTACATTAATTTGGGTTATTAAATCTCAATATATATTAATCTAGGTATATTGTAACTCCCATGTAATATTTGGGAGATTATTTATTTGGATAGATATTGTCCTCCCTATTACGTAGGGACTATTACAAGCATGTTTAAATGTATAAATATGAAGCTATGTAATGATTTTTTTGTTCGAATAAATATAATTGTATTCTTCTTCAATATGGTAATATTTATAAGGAATGGTTCAAAACTAACACTTTTGCTACTATTAAATTTATTGTCAAAACATTCATGGGAGATGATTTAGAATGGTATAATCAACTCCCTAAACATTACATCTTACAACTAGAAGATTTAGTCAATTATTTAATTAAATAATTTCAAAACAATGATCTTCCTAAAAATAGCCTTAGCCACTTCATCAATGTTAAGTATCTACCTAACAAATTTTCTCACCCTTTCATCAAATGATAGAAATCTCTAGCTCATAAAGTGAACCATAACATGAGTGATGATAATATTTTAAAACTTTTTTTTACCACTTTTAAAACTCATATTAAACACAAAGTTTGGATGTTTTCCCCTGAAAATTTAGAACCCTTAGACCAACAAAAAATTCAAGACTTTCTTATGAGTTAATTTGAATCACCTTGAGTAAATACTAAGGAGTATTCCAATCATTTTCTCATAATATTGATTCATCTAAATCTCCCCAACCTCAAAAGGGAGCATCTAATTCAATGAATTTTAACCCAACCCACTCTCCCTTGAGTCTATAATAACTTAAAAATAAATTTCCATCCTATAAACACATGAGCTTTGATCCTTCCAAACCTCCTCCAAAATGGTACAATCCTGATAAGTTTTGTTGGTAGCATGCTATGATAAGTCATTCTCATGAGACTTTTTGTGATCTTCATTGATTCCTTCTTAACTTCTTATTTGGTCCACATTTAAATCTTGATACTCTTACACAACAAAATGTCCAAGACTATCTTAAAGCTTCACAATCCCAATCTAAAGAATCATAATAACATCAACATAAACTAACTAATGATCAATTTTAACACCCTCCTAATCCCAAATCATCCACTAATGTTATTCTAAACCATAGTCAATCATTATTATTATAGAAATAAGGAAAGGATAGATAACATGAATAATTTAAAATAGGTATTTATATTCATCAAACCTTAACCTCTTAGGTCACATGAACCCAAGGAGTATTTAGTTCATATGTCTACTATAAAGTACATCTTAAATGGTCCTCCTTTAGCTTATATACCTATTTATACCTCTCCTACAAATCCTATGTCAATTTCAACATCCTTTAAATTCAACATATCAACACATTTACCTCTCTCAAACTATATCATCAAACCCAATGCAGTTCATTCTAACAGTTCTTCTTCACCTCACTCTATATCACATGTTAAGGCATATTACAATGCACATTCACATGTCACTTTAGACTCTGGTCCATATCACAATGCCCATCCCTACATTATATTACCCATTGTGGCATCCTATGATACCTAATAATATTCTACAATAAACCTTTTGAGACACATAGGCTTTTATTTTAGATGCTCATATTTGATATAGATATTAGCATAAATTTTGCTTGTTATTTTTGTCTCACATTTCCTTATTTTTGTGCATCTTATTTTATTTAGTATAATTTTGATTACACCATTATTTCCTTTGTGGTTATTTGGATTTATTTCACTTTATTTACACCATTATTCCCTTTTTGAGTTTTTGGTATTTTCATATCATTTTATCATCATTGTTTCCTTCTTGGTTCATTGATTTTATTTCATTTTTCTTTCAGCCTTTGTTTTCCTTATGGTTCTTAGGTGTCACTTTAATTATTATTATTTTTTACATTTTAATTATTTTTGCCTTAGTATATTTGTGATTATTTAACCCTTATTTACTTCCCCCTTTCTTGTAATGACCATTTCCCTTCCCCTTATTTTGGGATGACTACTACTTTCTTTGTTGTTTTTGCTAGATCCTTTTTAGGTTAGTATGGCTTCTCTAGTGACATGACTCTCATAGCATAGTCACATCCACTTTAGAGTATTCTTTTCTCTCCTTGTGATAATATACAATCATAATAATAATTTCATCATTAATTACATGGATGTATCTATCATGATCCCCATATTTCCCTTATTTTTTTCATTTGAGGCACACATAGGTTAGTTTTGATGTTATACACTTACTTGTGGGAAAGTCTAGGAATATTTAGACACCATGGTCTTTACGTCCTTTTATCTAGAAATAAAGTGTCATCTCTCTTGTGTTCATTACCTATTTCACTCATGATTTATTCTCTCAATCTATATAGAGGAGGAATAGAAAAGTATAAAATCATAAAAGAAACAAAAGACAATGATCAAAAGGCAATTATAAATTCAAAATTCAAAATCACACCAAAATGCATGCTTCTTCTTTGGCACATGTCCTGTTATAGTTGAAGCTCAAATTAAAAAAAATGGCCTCATGATAGATCTAAGGTCCACTAGGGTGTGGTAGGCTAGTAGACTGGGGTAGGAGGTCTCATTATATCATATACTTATAGTGTCACCTACTTTCTCACTTATAATGTTTTATATGTTTTTTCACATGATTTTGTGTGTTCTGCGTTCATTTGTCATCATTTTATCATTTACATGCTTGGTATTTTGGTTATAACCTAGCCTTTATGATCTCAACCTACCAATATTCCAAGTTATTTTATAAGTCTTAAGATTTTTTTCCATTTCTAATTTGACTATCCTATGTATGCAAACATTTATTCTATTTTTAGTCTTGTATCCCTAGGGTTTCTCAAATTCATGTATTGTGCCCTCCATGATTATAAATATTATATTTTCATGTATTCATTAAAAAAAAAGGTAATTCAAGGTATGTATATGGTACTTTCAATTATTTTCATTTACTTTTAGAATTTATTTCCATACCTCATTTAAGTTAGCTAAGTGGTTTTATTGTTGTGTTCTTTCCCAAAGCACCATCCCATGTTACACTATTGTGAAATGTCATTAGCTTTGAGTGGAGCATAAGTATACACATAATATTTTTAAACTTTATCATTTATTAGTTCTCTCTCTTGTAGTAACCTATCGAGTTTCAATCTCTTTGAGTACATACCTTAAAGGGTGTATCATGAAAGGGTCCAATAAACCATTAGTGCTTCACAAGATTGTTGTTTAATCATAGCATTCATAGTATTAGTCTCTCTTATGTGTCTCCTTGAAGTCTTAAATAATTTAAATATGGATAATACTAAAATCCAATAGGACCCTTCAAAACCTATAATTTGAATTATATCTCTTAGAGGCCTGAAACCACTCTAAAACATCTTGAAAGTCTATATAATATAACTTAAAGTATAAAAATATATATGTCCACACCTAAGTGTCAACTTATAAGGAAATGTTTATTTTATATATATTACTTGTTTCATCACCTTTCATGCCTTGATCCCCTAAGCAATCTCCTTTCTGAATAGCCCCTAACTAGGTCTGCCAATTTTCCTACTAGGTTGGCCTAGTCAACCTAGTTTTGAAAGTTATAACACGCGTTACATAACTAGTTGAATTGGTTAACCTAATTCAAAGCCAAACAATAACTTTTTAAAGTTGGGTCATGGTGGATGACCTTTTTAGATAAAATTTTGAAAGGGTTAGGACTTATTCATTGATATAAATAAAACTTTAACTTCAATCTAATAGAGAGGAACATTCTTTTTCACATTATTACAACTCACAATTATGCTACATCTACATCTAAAGGAGATATTGATTAGGGTTTTACCTTGGAAGGAAGATAAATTTTCTTGTGAAAATTATTGGATGCAAATTAAGAGTATTTTATCCTAGAGCTTATTTCTATAGTGTGATCCTTACAAATCCACAACAATCTCCTATAAAGCACCATTGGCCAAGGGTGATATTGAGACTCAAAAGGTTCACTCAAAGGTAAGTATCTCTAACTTATGTTATTTCATTTGATAGATAGATATTGTATAAATTAATAGGTTTTAAATTTATAACTCTTTATCTATATTACCTTTACACTAAAACTTAGTGTAGCTAAAGGGTTTTCTAGGCTTGCCTTCCTCCATCTTAAGTGATCTAGGTCCTCATTCACCTACCATGATCCCTTATTTTTATTTTTATTTAAACCATCCCCCATTGTGTTATAATATTTGATAACATTATAATAGATTTCATTTTATGCATTAGAATACCTATCTAGGATTATTACATTATATTATTTTCTTAGAGGCTTTGGAGCCCTCTCCTTTAGTGTTTTGTGGTAAGTGTATACACAATATTTTCAAACTTTTATTACTTACTAACACTTTTTAGCTTGTAGGAACCCATTGAGTCTTAATATATCTGAGTGCACACTATAATTGGTACACCAAAAAAGGGGTGGGCAAACCATTGGTGCTTTGAAATATTATTTTTCGTTTAACCACTTGTTATCTACACACTTGTCTCCTAAAACCATTATCCCTAAGCTTGTTCTTCTCTATTGTACCATTTCCAATCCTTTGCTACATTTTATCCTCCTATTCCTCACCTTAATCCCCTTTTGTTTGTCAGCTATACTAGGTTGACTGGGTCGACCCTATATAGTTTCAATTGATTTTCACTCAGGAACTAGTTTGGCCTTTGGCCGATCTAGTTCATGACCTAGTGAATTATTATCCAAAATTATGTTAGGTCAACTTGGTCAACCCTTTTCACTGGGATTTTTTTAAGGGTTTAGGGTCAAATCCACCTATATATATATATATATAATTTTATTTCACCATTATTTAGAGAAGAGAAGAAGTAAGAGTGAATAAACATCTACTTATTAACCATTATACTTGAGAAGAAAAGCTTAGCATTTCCTTTGGATAACACTTCCCATTTTATTTCTACGATGTCTCTTATCCATGTTTACTTTTATTTTTTATAACCCCCACTTTATGCCAAAAGATTTGTTGAGCACTAGATTAGATTTATTTTACTTTTTATTAGTTTAGGTGAAATATAAAAACTCAAGACCCCTTAAGGGTTATTACATAATGGTGTTAGACTAGAGGATTTAGAACCTTCGGTATACACACAATACTTTCACACTTTTATCGATTACTGACACTTTACATATTAAAAGAACCCATTACAACTCAAGATATTTGATGCATGCATTAAGGGGTACACTGATAAAGGGGTGGACAGAACTTTGGTGCTTCATAGGATTATTGTCCCTTATTTCCATATTATTCCCTATCCATTCAGCTCCTAAAACCTTTCCCTAAGCTATCTCTCCTTCCTTGCACATTCCTTTATTATTTTCCTCTTTCTATCCTTATTTTCCTTGATTAGTACCCTTTTTACCTATTTATTAAAATAGGTTGACTTGGTCAACCTAGCACAGTTTGGGGTCACTTTAGCTCTTTAGGCCTAATTTCCATCTAGCTAACCTAGCACAAACTTCAAACATTATACCAATAATGTGCTATGTCAAACCAATAGACCTAGCATAGTTAACATGTTTGAGATATTTTTCGGTTACATACTCCTACATATACAAGGTCATTTTAGTCATTTCCATATCAAAGTAATTAGGAGCTATTATTCACTTGTGCTTCCTCACAATCTACTCTTCTACCATTCTACTTGAGGAGTCTTGGCTTAGGTTTCTTATTTGGAGGATATTAGTCTTGTGGATAAGTCTTAGATGATTTGGATTAACAAAGTGATCCTTAAAAACCACAACAACTTCTTAAGAAGCCCCATTGGCCAAGGGAGAGATTGAATCATGATAGGTTCACATTCAGGTAAGTATATTCTAAATTTTTTCTCCTCTCTTTTAGTAGATAAAAGCAACATAAGTTTTGGATCAAATAATATTACTCCTCATATTCCATGTATTAGGGTGTTACTCATACTTAATTTATTTGAAGTTCCCTATACATGTATTTGATTACTTTACATCTAACCCCTTCTTTGTACCACAAGCTTTGGTGAGTACTAGATTAGTTTACTTTTCTTATTATTAGATTAGTTTACTTTATTCTTTGTTATCATAAGTGAATATAGAAACCATAAGACTCTTTTAGGGTTGTTATGCGATTGTGTTAGACTATAAAAATTTGGAATCCTACCTATCATAATATGTTATGATAGATGATACAAGTAATACCCTACTCGGGTCTATTGAATCCTCATATTGGTCATGCTCTCACTTAACAATTGTGTGACCCGATTGGAAGTGTAGATGTGATCTATCTTATTCAATCCAAAATTGATTCATGTGCACCATGTAATTTTGATTTCATACATTTTGGTGAACCCAATGTGAACTAAAACCTTATAGGGTTTCTTTCACTTATTTTATTCTTTTTGTCATCTTTTATATCATATGTTTTAACTTTTTCGCTCAATTTTATCAACCTAACTATTTTTTTATGTGTGTAGGAATAGGCAATTGGATCAACTAACTTGACCTAACATAGGTTTCCATCATTTTATAGACATTTTGTTTAGCCTACTAGGTTGACTAGGTTAACCTAACACATTTAGAGACACTTTGTAGTAGGTTCCTATTCAGGATTCATAGTGTAGGTTCTAGATTCTAGACTTCTAGATTTGTAGTCTAGTCAACTAGGTTGACTAGCTCAACTTAACACATTTCTAGATATCTAGTTCAGTATACTAGGTTGACCAAGTTGACATATCACACTTTTTTAGCTTTTGCAGTAGGTTCCTATCTCACTTTGTCAACTAGCTTGACCCAGCTTTGTAGATTAGACCAGTTCTCTCCAAGGTTATAGGTAAGTTATCTATTCTATTTTTATCTCCAAAATACCAAGGTTAGTTCTTATTTTATCTATTTCACTCTACTTTGTACTTTTATTTCAAAATTGCAATCTATTTATATATACTAATTGGATTGGCTAGCATTAATTTAATTGACTGTGTCTTTCATTTTAGTATCTACTTTTTTAGAATATCTACAAGCATACCTTATTTCATTTATCATCTTATTGGCAATCCTTTCCCTTTCCTTATTTGTTGTGCTACATTAACCAGCTTGACTCTACATTGTCCCAAACTATTTCTAATGCTTTTGTTCACTGCACTAGGTTGACCTAGTTGACCTAGCATAGTTTATAGGTCTAGTTTTTTTACTAGGTCAACCTGGTCAACCTAGCTTTGTTTTTTACTTCCCCTACTTTTTAACTTGGTTCTTCATCCTTTCTGATCTACATCTTGTTCATTTATCTATAATCAAAATTAGGTCCCCTATCAAAATATTTTTGGATATTCTTAACCCATTTAGATCCTATATGGGGTGTTCATTTCTCACTTTCTTTACCTCCAAAGAGCACCATCAGTCTTGGGGCACCTCTTCTCCTCCTTCATCTAAAAATTACAACATTGTTCAAATAAAACCTCAAGATGAGGTTGATGGGTTCAATCCTTTCTTCACCTACCAAGAACCTTATCAAAATATTCAAACTAATATGGGAGTGATTGAATCAAATTTATTTAATAATCCCACTAATAACTCTTCTTCTAATATTCCCTCCAACACCAATATGGGAAATGTTCCTTCCAACACCAACCCCTCACCTAATACAACTCAATTATTAACCCAAGTGATTCAACAAATGAACATTATGCAAAACTCTAATATCAATCAAATGATTCAACCTCAACAACATTTGATGAATGTGGATAATCAACCTCCAATCATGAATCCTCAAGCTAATCCTAATTACATTCCTCCAACTCTTAGAAATGCCTCAAGTAATAATATACTCAACCAATAATGAATAAAAAAATGCTTTAAACTATCCAAAATGAGCCTTTATCTCCCTTATTGACATTGGTAACATATCACCAACTATTAAATATGATGGGACTAAAGACCATACCTCATTTATTGAAGCCTTTGGTTATCTTTACAAAGAATGGATCCAAACTAGTACATTTGTCACTACTAAACTCTTAGTTAAAACCTTCAATGATGATGTATTAGAATGGTATAATCAATTACCTCAACATTCTATTTGGCACCTTGAAGATTTAGTCAATCCTCTAGTTAAATAATTTCAACATAATGATCTTCCTGAAAACAGTCTTAGCCATTTCATAAATGCTAAACAACCTCCTATCATGACTTTAGTAAAAGATGGAAATACTTAGCTCATAAAGCTAATCATAATATTTTTGATGATAACATATTCAAACTCTTTATCATAGCTTTAACCTATAATCTTAAATAAAAGGTTTGAACCTTTTCTCTTCAAACTCTTAATGAAGCTCTTGACCAAGCTAAACAGCAAGATTTTCTTATGAAGCAATTTGAACCTAATTATAAAATACTTAAAGGATATTTCCAAACATCCAATGCTATCACTAGTGACACTTCTCAAACTAAACCTAATACGGCCAAAAATGATGCTCTTTCATTGTCTCACGTGCCTCTTTCAGTTCATTAAATGAGACAATTTTTACCTCTTTCTAAACCTTTCATATATCCTAATGTTCCTCCTAAATGGTATGATCCCAATCTTGTTTGTTAGTTTCATTTATATGTTGTATATTCTCATGAGTCTTTTAAAGGGCTTTAAAAATGTGTTATTTCATACGTGATCGGTGATTCATTTGACCATGAAACCATGATTAAGAACCATCATCAAGAATACACTAAACTTTTCAAAAATGATAACCCTCTAAAGCCTCTACATCTAATAATAATCAAAAATATTATTCCCATATTCAATCAAATTCTAAATATGTTTGTGCAATTAATGCTAATTATGATCAATACCTTAAAAACTCTCAATATGTCAATATGTCTAAGGTTAATTATTGTAGGAAGCCAACACATAAAGATCCTATGACCAAGCCTAAGAAACCTTTTTTGGAATAAAAATCGCTTAAAGATACTACCACTATCAATATTGATTTAAAAACACCCAAGTAACAACTTCCTCCTTCTAATCCTCCAACCACATCTATTCCTTCAAAGTCTAATTTGCCTTCTTCTAAACCTTATGGCTCTTCTTCTAAATATCATTAGAATTTCCTAAAAGAATTTAACTCTATGCCATGTAAAATTACTCTCATGGAGTTGGTTCACACTTCACCTTATCATTATAAATTCCTTATGCATAACCTCCAAGAGATTGAAGATCCATCTTCTTTAGATGAAGAACCACCTTCTATTGATTATCAACCAACAAACATTAATACCATTGAATCTATGTCTCCTTCTTCCAAACCTTCCATTGAATTCCTTAAAGAGGACATGATTAATGATGAAATACTCTTTCACACCAATGATCCACCTCTTTTCATCAAGATAGCCATTAATACCACCCTTATTCAAAAAGTTCTAATTAATGAAGGTCTAGTTATTAATGTGACTTCTTTATGTATTTTACAACAACTTGGTTATAGCAAAAGTCATCTTAAACAAACCCATCTTTACTTGCTATGGTTTTTATAAGACTAATCAAAATCCACTTGGTTTTATATGGCTTCCCTTAACCATTGGTCCTAATACCATGTGAACTAAACTCATGGCTCTTGATCTTCCTTTATCCTATAACATACTCCTCAATCATCTATGGACTCATCGAATGAGGGCCATTGCTTCTTCCGGTAGTCAATGCATTAAATTTCTACAAAATGGAAAATGTTATAAGCATGAAGCTGATCCCAACCCATAGAGTATCCAATTACCTAATCCTAAATCACAATATCATGTTCCCATGATTCCTCAAATTAATAGTGCTCATCTA
Organism: Torreya grandis; assembly: GCA_037957365.1. Lineage (NCBI taxonomy): Eukaryota > Viridiplantae > Streptophyta > Pinopsida > Cupressales > Taxaceae > Torreya > Torreya grandis. The sequence goes on from JARHVA010001935.1 coordinate 1,659,179, forward strand.
CCTAAGTTCATCAATATGAATCCTAATTTACAAGTTACTCTTACAGATTCTGATGATGGTGGTCCCAATGAATTATGACACACTTGAAATACTAATAAAATGCCTCCATATATTTAGGAATGGCTTCTACCTTCCCTCTTACCCAAAGATCATACTATTCCTCTCATGGAAGAGATTACCAATTTTCCCACTCCATGTAATGCTCAAGACCCATCTTTAGCTGAAGATGTTTTTACTTGTAATGAATTTGGAGTGGATAAGTTATTTCAAGATCCTCTCATCATAACTCCTTTAATTCTCAGTAATCTTGGGAATTCATAATCTGAAGATCCTCCTAAATCCCAAGCATCCATAATTTCTGCCACATATAATGACAACTATATCATGTCCTAAGCTCAATCTAGAGACTTGGATGTCTTACATTATCAAAAGACCTTAGCTCAAATTCATGATTTCAACTAAGATGTACATACCATTTCTATTGGTCATAACTTAGAATCTAAGGGTTATGTGCCTCATATCAATCTTCCTCTTATTGATTCTCCTTAGGTGGTAGAGAAAATCATGCCTTCTAAATTTTTTGAAGTACTTTCATATTATTTACCTCCTTTGGATTCTATAATTTAATATAATTCTTCTTCCATCATCTCTCCATCAACCTCTTCTACTCCATCTATTTATTCTACTCTTAAAATCACACTTGATGCCAAGCAACCAATATCCATTGAATACTTTCTGAATATGATCGATATGGCAATCAAATTTTAGATCTAGAAGTAGATGTGAAATATTGTGGTCCTCTTCCTACCTTTCCTAGTGAGGAAGCTATCTTGGAGTTGCTTTATGCTCGTGAAACATAAATCCCATGGCAACATCATAAACTTGGAAATTTTAAAAATAATACTCCTCACTTTAATGACTTTATCACAAGCATTGATCCTAAATCTAATCCAATTTCATCTTTACCCAATGCACCATACCACTTTCAAGATGGTAATGCCATGATTATTAAAGAAACAACTCATATCAACTATGGTACTCCATCTTTTCCTTAACCGATCATAGTTTCCAAAGAAATTTCACCTTCTGAATATGATAATTTAGCCTATTTTTTATAAGTATCAAGAGGCATTCACATGGTCTTACCAAGATATACCTGGCATTGACCCTAACATAGTGGTCCATAACATTATTACCTATCTTGATTCCAAACTTGTGCATCAAAATCAATGCAAGTTTCCTCTCAAAGTTACCAACATATGCCATAAAGAAATCATCAAACTTCTTGATGTTGAATTTATTAAACCTATGGATTATTCTGAATGGGTTTCCAATATTGTTCTTGTTCAAAAGAAGGTCATCATGGTCATTCGTATTTTTATTGATTTCTAAAATATTAATCTTGTTTGTCCTAATGATAAATTTCCTTTACCTTCAATAGATGCCATTGTCAATTCCATGACTATTTATGAAATGTTATCTCTTATGGATGGCTTTTTAAGATATAATCAGATTCATATAGCTCTTGAGGACCAACATAAGATTACTTTCACCATGGAATGGGGCACCTATTGTTACGTTAAAATGCCCTTTGGCCTCAAAAATGTCAAAGCGACTTACCAGCATGCTATGACTCATATCTTTCATGATCTCATCCATAAAATTGTTGAAACATATGTGGATGATCTTATCACTAAATCCAAGCATTGCAAAAATCATCTTTCTAATTTTGCCATAATTTTTTATCATCTCATCAAATATAAAGTTATACTTAATCCTTTCAATGTGTATTTGGAGTTACATATGGAAAATTGTTAGGATTCTTAGTCTCTCTCTGTGGCATTGATGTTGATCCAACCAAGATTAATGTTATTATCAACATACCTATCCCTCATTTTATTCTTGACATTTATACCTATTTAGGAAAGATTGAGGAAATTAGATGATTTGTTCCTAAGTTGGCTTATAAAATTCACTCCATCAATTCCATTTTCAAGAAAGGTATATCTTTGGAATGGATAGATCCATGTCAAAAATCATTTGAAAACATGAAAAAATCATTGATTCCTCCACCTATGCTCTATCCTCCTTCTAATGATCACCCATTGATTCTTTATACTTATTTCACACCTATTTTAGTTAGAGTAATGCTTGCCAAACAAGACAATATAGATAAGGAGTATGCCATCTATTACATTATCTGAGGCCTCAACGATTATGAAACACATTATACCAAAGTTGAATGTGATTGCCTCACCATATAAATTACAGTTAAAAATATTTGCCACTACATGCTTTACCAAACCACCTATATCATTGTTCATTTTGACCCCCTTCATCACTTATTCTCCAAAGCATTTCTTCTAGGAGATAGAATTGGCAAGTAGATGGTTTTACTTATGGAATTTTATTTTTGCATCATCACACAAAAAGCTACCAAAGGGCAAGTCATAGCTGACCAACTTGTTATGGCTCCCATTCCAACCACTTCTTCACTTCAAGATGACCTTCTTGATGAAAATATTCTTTACATTGAAGGTCTTAATCAAGCAATTTCTCTTAAAGATTATTTTCATATCTATACTACCAATCTTGAATCCAAACAATCTGATGAACCTTCCACTCCCTTTGATACTACCAAATCAAAAGTAGTTATCGAGGAGCTCCCTAAAATTAATATTTAATTTCATGAGGACACTTGGACCCTTCACTTTGATTGTCCTAAATGCCTTCAAGGAGTTGGGGTAGGTTACATTCTCACTATTCCTATTGGTAAAATAATTCCTTTAGCTTTCTATTTTACATTTGATGTCACCGATAATATGGTTGAGTATGAAGTTTTATCTTAGGTATGAGAGCTTCTATTGATCTATACATACAATATATTCATGATTTGGGTGATTCTCAACTCATTTGTCATCAATTTAGCGGTGCCTATCAATGTAAAAGTGTAAATCTTATTACCTAACATCGAATTACAACCACTCTTGCCAAGGATTTTGCCTATTTTACAATTGAACCTATTTCTAGAGACCAAAATTCCACTATTGATTCTCTTACCTCTTTAGCTTCTCTATTTCATCCACATCCAATTATTTCTAATCTTTCTTTTATCATATATATAATTAAATCTCCATCATCTACTCACCCTCTAGATTACCTTATCTACCATATTGAGGCTATAACCATCTAACAATACCCATGGTGTCAAAGAATCATCCAATTCTTAGAACATCAAACTTATCTTTCTAACTTGGATTCTCATGAAAAAACACATCTTTGTAAACAAGCTTTCAATTACCTATTTAGACATAACATCCTTTATTATCACAATGTCTAAGGTACTTTTCTCCATTGTGTCATGATATATGAGGTTCCTCCTCTACTTGAGCAAGCACATGGGGGCATTTGTAGTGGTCACTATAGCAGACATGCTACAACCTATAAATGCCTATGTATGGGTTACTATTGGCCTAATCTAGAAAAGTATGCTAAAAAGTGTAATCCTTGTTAGCTTCATGATGACCTCATTCATATGCTACTAGTCAAACTTCAAATTACCAAATCTCTTTGGCCATTTTGCACATGGGGATTCGATCTAATTGGTAAGCTTCCTCATTCCCAAGATGGGCATGTCTTCATCATCACTGCCACTAAATATTTTATCAAGTGGGTTCAAGCCATTCCCCTTGCTAATGCTATCCGTCCTACTATATCTAAATTCATTATCAACCAAATTATTTACCACTTTGGTGTTCCTCACACCATCATTTCTGATAATGATGGTAATTTCAAAAATAAATATGTTAAATAACTTTACACCAAATTCAAAATTAATCATAAGCTTTCCACTCTTTATCATCCATAATGTAATGGTCAAGCTGAGGCCACCAATAAAATTCTTTAAAAGACATTTCATGATACTCACATGGATTGGCATCTTCATCTTTATCCTAAACTTTGGGCCTATTGGACTAGTATTTGTACTACCATTGGGGCAACTCCATTCTCTTTAGTCTATGGTTTTGATTTGATTCTTCCTCTTGAAGTCTAACTCCTTCTATTTGCATATCTCTTCATGACATCATTCTCGATGAAGAATTGTGGGAGGCTCACCTTCATGCCCTTAATCTGATTGATGAATGTCATGTTTTCACCTTGCATCACAATTGCCAATACAAGGCTTGCATCACCAGAAACAATAACAAACATGTTAAAAACTACACATTTAATGTTGGTGATCTTGTCCTTAAATTAGATTACACTTATGAAAAATAAGGTAAGTATGCCCAAAAATGGGGGGGGGCCTTAGTTATAGATGTTTCTCATCCAAGTACTTATCACCTTCAAACCAATGAAGGCCATGTTTTTAAAGATCCCACCAGTGCTGAATTCCTTAAAAAATACTTTGCTTAATTATTTCCCTTATTTTCATGCTTTCTCTTTCTCTCTCTCTCTCTATATATATATATATATATATATATAATATTTTTTTAGGTTACTTTAGCATGGTTCTTTCCTTATCCAGTAGTTTCCTCTCTTTTCAAACCTTTATTCCTCCCTTTTTATCTTTTGGTTTCTTGATGTACCATAGTCTTCATTTCTTCCTTTTCATCCTTTTTCTTACCAATGTTATTTTTTCATCTTCATGGGCTTTTCTTTTATGAGTTATTTGGTAAGACCGTGGATAAAACCTGACCTTCCTCATAAAATGACCATTCTTTTTATTTATCATTTCTTTCTTTTCATTCTTTTACTAGTTTCCAATGTTGTTTTGGCATCTTTTGGGTCTTTCTTTGTGAGGTTCTTTATACAAAGGCTCCCTCACTTTTTTATTATTGGCACCCCTTGGTTTTTCCTTTTGTGAGTTGCTCATTAAGACCATGGATAAAACGTGGCCCTCCTCATAAAATTACCTTTCTTTTCATGTTATTTTTTATCCTTTTTATTTAGACATTAGCTTTTGCTTCTTTTGCTAGATGGAATCTATAAATAATCTATGTTAGCATATTTTCCTTCACTTCTCACAGTCTTATGATAAGGAATCACACCTTTTTTGTCATTATATTCTTTTTTCCCCTTTCTCACATTTTTTGTAATTTCGAAAAATTCAAATTTGTTGCATGTGTCATTTTCCTCTTGATTTCCCCCTTTCTTTCACCTCCACATTTGGATAAAAGAAGGTCAAAGTCAAGATAGAACTTTTATTTCACCTAGATTTATGAGACTCTGAGGCCCCATGCTCTTTGATTTTCTCTCTCTTAGAAACCTTGTCCCAAATTTTAAAATGAAAGTCATCTCTAGCACCCATGTTTGGTCTTCTAAATCCATATGGAGGAGGATTTTTATTTAAATAAAGTTAAAATACAATCATTTAAAAACAAAAGGCAATAATATCTAAAAGGCAACATACAAATCTTAAAATTCTAATCACATCAAAAGACATGATTACAAGCACATCTCTAATTGAAGATCAAACTCCACAGTCAGCTTCATATAGAACTGAAGTCCTTTGGGGTGCAGTAGGCTAGTAGATTGGAATAGGCAATTTCAAAAAAAATCTATAGTTCTACCTAATTTCTCATGTAAGTACCTAATCTTCACAGTAGACTAAAAACTCTATAAGGGGTCTTGAAGAGTAGTGAACACATTGTGGAGAGGTAGGTCCATTTTACTTTTCATGAATATAGCCTTCATGAGATGATATATAAACTCCATTTGTTAACCTAAGACTTATGTAGCTATGATAAGTTCTTCAAAGTCCTTAAGGTCGATAGTCCTCTTGTTTTGACAAACCAAATTTGAGTGTCTTGACTTCGATAAAGAGTTCCTCTACCTTATTTTTTCCTTTATTCTCCCCTTTACCCCATTTCATTTCCCCCCTTGATAGATAAATCATGATTCCAAATATGTTTTCCCTCTTCTTTAAAGTCCTTTTTATTCATTTATTAAAAACATGCTAACACTACTTTGTTTCATTTATATCTATCTTTAGATGCAAAACAATATTCTTGAAAAACTATGGATCACTTTCATCATGTTCTATATATTTACTAAAACTACTTTTCTTTCCTTTTCCCATTTATCTTGATTTTTTTGTTTTATTGTTGTGGACACTTGAGTTCATACCCTTTTCCATTGTTGCATGAGATGTGGATTGTTACTCTCACCCAACCATGTTATTTTCCCTTTTATGTATCCCCTTTTTCCATTAATGATTAAGATGTGGATTATTACTACTCACTCATCAATGTTGTTTTACCATTTTTCTTTTTGAATCCTCTTTTTACCATCTTGTTTGGCATGTATCCTTGATTTGATTTGGTGAGTTTGTCTTTTCCTACTTGATGTTTATGTGTTTGAGTTTTTCATTCTTTATTAGTCTTGGATTTTTGATTACTCGATTTACTTTTGTTTGACTTGGTCATTTGGTCTAACATAGCACTTGTCACCTAGCTTACCAAATTCCCAAGTATGTCTTGTCTACATAGCACTAGTTATCTTGGATTTTCTTGCATTTAATTGTTTTTTCTCCTTAGTTTTGTTATTCTAGGTTTGTCCAAAGCAATCTCTATGCCCTTCATAATCAAAACTAAAACATAGTTGACAAACATCCTATAATAAAGGTAAGTCAAGGTACGCATTATTTACTTTTCAATTATTTAATTTTTAGTTAGTTTCATTTTCTATCATTTATTTTATACTTTTTAAAATACTGTAATTTTTTTAGCATCAGTGTTGTGTGTGTCTTTATGTAGTTTCTTGAAGTACCATCCCATGTTACACCTTAGTGAAATGTGATGAGATTTGAGTGGGGCATATGTATACACAAAATATTTTCACACTTTTATCAATTACCAACACTTTACATCTTGTAGGAACCCATCATGACTCAATATATTTGAGTGCATGCCTTAAGAGGTGCATTGAGAAAGGGTTGGGTAGACAGTTGGTGCTTTTTAGGATTGTTGTCCCTTATTACCATATTATTCCCTATCCATTAAGCTCTTAAAACCTTTCCCTAACCCATCTCTCCTTCCTTGCACATTCTTCTAGTATTTTCCTCTTTCTATCCTTCTTTCCCTTGCTTAGTACCCTTTTTACCTATTTAATAAGCTAGGTTGACTTTAGCTCTTTAGGCCTAGTTTCCATCTGGCTAACCTAGCACAAACTTTAGTCATTATCTCGATAATATGCTAAGTTGATTCGATCAACTAACATAGCTGATATGTCTGAGTGATTTTTAGGTCAGATACTCCTATATATATAAGGTCATTTTATTCATGTCCATATTAATTATAATCAAGATTTATTATTCACTCATCCTTCTTCACAATCTGATCTTTTACCATTCTACTTGAGGAGTCTTAACATAGGTTTCTTATTTAGAGAATCTTAGTCTTATGGATAGGTCTTAGATGCTTTGTCCCAACAAAGTGATCCTTAAGAACCATAATAACCTCTTATGAATCCCCATTGGGCAAGGGAGAGATTGAGTCATGATGGGTTTACATTTAGGTAAGTATATTCAAACTTTGTTCTCCTCTCTTTTAGTAGATAGAAGTAGCATAAGTGTTGGCTCGGATAATATTACTCCTCATATTCAATATATTAGGGTGTTACTCATACTTACTTTATTTGAAGTTCCCTATACATGTATTTTATTGCTTTACATCTAACCCATTACTTTGTGCCACAAGCTTTGGTGAGCACTAGATTAGTTTACTTTTCTCTTTATTAGATTAGTTTAATTTCTTATTTATTATCATAAGTGAATATAGAAACCATAAGACTCTTTTAGGGTTGTGAAATTGTGTTAGACTGTAAGCTTTGGAACCCTACCTAGCATGATGTGTTTTGATAAATGATACAAGTAATTCTGTAATTAGGACTAGTAGATCTTCATATTGGTCATGCTCCCACTTAACAAGTGTGTGCCCCAATTGGAAGTGTAGGCATGATCTATCTTATCTAATCTAGGATTGATTCATGTGTACCATGAAATTTTGATTGCATATACCCTCCTTAACATGGTGTATTACAGTAATGGATCCCCTAATCAATTATAGTGGATCCCCATATTAGTCATGTTCTTGCTTAACAAATGTGTCCCCAATCAGAAGTGTATGGTATGATCTATCTTCTCTGAGCTAGGATTGATTTATAGACATGATGCATTTATGATTTCATAAATTCTAGTGAACCTAATGTGAATCTAACCCTTATAGGGCTTGTTTCACTTATTTTATTAGTTTATCATTTTTTTTATCATATATTCATAATACTAGGTCAAATGTATCGACACAATTCTAACTTATGTGTTCATATTTAACACATAGTCACATCCATATGACACTATTTTGTTTGTGTAGGTTTTTTTTGGGTATAATCTACTAGGTTGACCTAGTTGACATAGTATAGGTTTTTAGGCTTTCAAACATCCAATTTAGACTACTAGGTCAACCCAGTTAACCCTGTACATTTTTAGACTTTCAGTTCACCATACTAGATTGACCATATATACTTTAAGCTTTAGCGATAGGATTCTGCAAAGCTAGGTTGACCTAGTCGACATAGTTAATAGAATTTACAAGTGTTAATCAAGGTTATTCAATAATAATCTAACTTATCTACATCCTCAAAGCCACCAATGTTCCTTTTTATCCTTCTCTTTCTTTCCTTACAGTCCTTTTTTCATAGTTTACAATCCTTAAAACTACCCCTATATAGTCAACTAGGTCGACCATGTCAATGTAGTTAATTTTTAGACCTTTACTTCTATAGTATAGAGGTGACACTATCAATATTTTTCTATATTTGTGCATACACTATTGAATACAATGACACTGTGATATGTTTTAAAGTTAGAATTAACCCTTATATGTTAGTAATTTGCTCACACTTTTATTTTTGGTTGCTTGCATGCTTAGAATAGATCACATACTCTAATTAGGTGGTTTGAAATATACCATTTAGTTTCACTATTTTTTATTTTATTTACATACTACCAAATCAAAAAATCTTAAAAAGCATTTTAATAATTTTCTATCCAAGGCTAACCTACTTGGTTTTCTAACTAGGTATAAACACGTGGTTAATGGTATATTTTGGATAAGAAAAAACACCCTTATCACTATAGTTTGTGAAATTAGCGGGTAGGACCCAATACCAAGCCAGTACCATTACCAATATATATCTCTTTTAGCCCAAACATCCTAAAACCATACTTAGATTATTTCCTAGTTCCTTGCTTATAGCCAACTTCCTATCACATCTAAAACTATACTCTAATAATTTAACAACATTTAGGTTTTTCACTTAGTTATATTTTACTTTCCAAAGTTGATTTATTTATCTTTTCTCAATTGTATGTTGTATTGTACAAACTTTCATTAACTAGTATTGGTGCAAGGTTTTGTGTTATGTCCCTTAATTGGATCAGATTCATTGATCCAATTAATTGTGTCTTTCCTTTCATTTATTTATTTCCCAATTAATTTAAAAATTATTCTTATTTCAATACATAATCATTTATGTTGACATAATATCTTATAGGTTGTTTATTTTCCCTGTCTATTGTGCTAAGTCAACCCAATTGACCCTGTACACTTTTCCAGCCTCTATTTGTTATACTAGGTCAACCTAATCAAATTTGTATCATTTTTTTCACTTCCTATTTCCTTATTTTTGCATCTCTCTTATCTTATTTAGTTTATCTCCTTCATCATGAACTTTCTATTTGAAGACAACATTGATTTACATTCAATAGACATGATGAGTCTTACCAACCCTCATACAGTTTCCCATAAACAGAGTAGGGATCCTTTCTTGGATGAGAGAAATGTTCATATATCCACTCACACAATGAACTATGGGACCCATCCTCATTCCTCTTCATTATGTAATCTTATATTCTCACTAGAAAACCAACTCGAATTTGAGTATACCCTTGAAATGCTCTTCTTTATCTCTAAATTTCCTCAACATTGAGGAAAGGATCCCTCTACCATTTACCATCTCATGATTAGTGGTCAATCTGAAGATCCTCATTCACCCTCTCCCACATTCTCATCAATATTTGGGGTTACTACCTTATTTCATTATCATCTTCTTCCCTTGATTATGACCCTTCTCATACCTTGACCTCTTCTTCTTCAACTTCTTCTACATCCATGACTAGTATCTCCACTAACATGACAAGTTCTACATCTAGTGGGCCTATACTAAGACCCACTACTTTAAGTCCTTCCACTAGTGTATTTTTTGCTACCCAAGGTAATCATGCTTCTATTGTTTCCTCTTCTTATCCCTTCACTAGTCCATATTTTACCACATAAGAAAAAATTTCCACTAGAGCCTCACATTCCAACAGTTCCTTTCAAGCTGCTACCAACACCAATAGTGGTACCCAAGCCACTAATACTAACTCTAATGCTTCAAATAATTCTAAAAATTCTAATCAAACCCACCAACTCTTGTTACAAACACTTAATAAAATGAATACTTTTCAAGCTCATAATACAATTCAAATGATGAGAATGAAAAATCACCTTCTCCATCTTCAAACTTATCCTTAACCAACATCTTGAGGCATGCATAATCAAAATGTTTCCCCTCCTCCTCTTCAATATTACTAAGACAATCTCATCCCTCAACCTCCTTTGGTCAACAAAACCATTAAGCATATTCAAAATGAGCCTCTTGCCACTCAAATTGTTAATATCAATATAAGAGGCATCACCCTTACCATTTCTTATAATGGATCAACTGATCCTACTCTTCACCTCAAAACATTTATAAATATTTATCAGGAATGGGTCAAATTGAACACCTTTTATACTACCAAAATCCTAGCCCAAATCCTCATGGGTGATGATTTAGATTGGTACAACCAACTTAAAACTCATTCTATTACTAGTTTGGAAGATTTAGTGAATGCTTTAGTCCAAAAATTCTAAACTAGTCATCTTCCTAAAAATACTTTAGCCCAATTCATAAATTATAAACAAATTGAAAACAAAATTGCCTATGATTTTGTTAAAAGGAGGAAATTTTTATCTAACAAATGTGAACATAACATCGCTAGTGATAACCTTTTCCATCTTTGTACCAATGTTCTTTTCCCCAAGTTACAATATCGGGTCTACACTCTCTCTCCACATACTTTGGTGGAGGTTATTGACCAAGCTAAACATCAAGATTTATTAATGATTCAATTAAAGCCACCCCAACCTTATATGGGTCCTTGCATCCTACTTAAGAAAAATATTAATAATGCTACCAATGATGGTGTCATGGATTCTTATTGACACCATTCACACTGTTCAAGTTGTTCCTAACCAATATTTGGAACTAGCTCCCCCTTCTCAACAATATACCAATCCTTATTTATCTACAACTAACAATATTAGTGTTCACAACTCTTTATCCTTGCCTAAATTACTTAAGTGTCTACCTAAGACTCTACCACAATAACTTAATCCCACTCATCCTATGAAATCCTAGTATGATCCCAACAAGTTTTGTTGGTTTCACGCTAGTTGGGGTCATTCTCATGAGACCTATAGGCATCTTCATAATTTAGCTATGGATTTTATTCTTGGTACTCATTTTTATCATGATTCAATCATTAAAATCCATTAACAAGCCTATGACATTAATTTTAAATCTCATGAAACACATACTAAATCTCAATCTTTAAATCAATATAATGCTCATTTGGTTATCTATAAAGACCCTCTTCTTAATCACTAACCTAGTCCAGATACTCAAAACAAGCCCACCCCTTCCACCAATAATGTCAAAAGTCTTGTTGACCCCACCCCCAAAGAAAATGTGGTCAATATGACTAATATTGTGAAGGGTGGTTACACTTATTGACCCTCAACCTATCTACACCCCTCCATTGTCTCAAACATTTTATTTTATCCTAGATTCCTATAACATTTGATGATCCAATTCCAACTCCTCCTTTGGATAACACTTCCCATTATATTTATACCATCCCTCCATCTTCTAACACTAATGATAATTAAGCTTCTATTAACACTTCTTTTACCAATTCTCAAAACCAACTTAAACCAACTACTTCATCTTCACAACATAATTTACAACCTTGTTCTAAACTTTCTCCTTATTAACACAAATTCCAATGCACTTTGGCTCTTCCTTATGAGGACCTCATTAAATATTATGCACCTATTTCTAACAACCTTCTTATGGGTTATGATGAGTGGGATCCCATCATGGAAATCACTGATCTCCCATCCCAAATTCCATTTCTTGAGCTTATGAGGACTTATCCACATCATAAAAACCATCTTATGAAACTCTTGTTAAAAATGAATATCCCTCATCCTCCTCTAGTATGACATGAAGCAACCTTATCTGGATTTGAAGATAGCATATTATAACAATATGAAGAGATGTCCATCAACATTGATGAAACAATAGACACTTCTCTTTACTTAAAATTTCCCATCACTTCTATTATTCTTGATGAGATTTTTCTTCTTGTGGATGATTAATAGTGTCTAACTAGGAAATATCCAAGTCAAGCATGCATTGATTGATGAGGGTTTTGATACCTGTGTTGCCTCTCTTGATTTTATCAAAACTCTTGGATATCCTAAATTAAATATCAAGTCCACACATATCAAATGTCAAGGATATGATCGAAGGAAAATGCTTTTTTTAGGTTATGTGTGGCTTCTCATTATTGTCCCACCTATCACCATCCATGTGAAGGTGATGATATTTAACTTTTATCTCTTTTATAACATCTTTCTTAGTAGGTTATGGACTTATCATATAAGAGCAGTTGATTCTTCCACCTACCAATACGTTAAATTTCCTCATAATGGAGCTATTTATAAGATTCAAGGTGACACTAACCCTTAGAATTTTAAACAATTCCAAGACCGTGGTGTCTTCAAAATTCTTACTCTTGAAGCTTTATCGAGTGTTCCATTTTGTGAGTCATAGTGATTCAACTTTCCCATCATTTTCCACTCAAGGTTACAATGGTTATCCTGAACTCATTGAGAATATTACCTCTAACCTATTAAATTTTTATGATGATGAGCTTGATGAGATCAACCTAAGGATCAAAATCTCTCGGCTTCCTACTTCTTTGCAACCTCATTCTTGAAAACCATATTGTGATGACATTATCATTATATTGACTAAGGATAAACATTATATTCATCACACTTCATCATATTATAAGGTCATCCCTACCTACATCATTTATCTTCACACACTTGACTACCATGATGTTTATTATGTAGATGATGCATTCCTAAGCAGTCTTGTTTAGGCTCATGAGGCTAAGATTATCTATTATCATTCTTCTTTACTTTAATACTTTCATGTATCTTCCCATATTCCATCATTTATCATTCCTAATTTTATTATTTTTCCTCTTTATCATAAGGTAGAGATGGTGTTGATACCTCCAGTTTTTTAATAACCTCATAGGAGTATGCTTATGGATCATGCTATGACTTGGCCTTACCATTTTGTTAGGTACCCAAACCACTATAGCCTATTTATCCTTAAGATGCATGAAACCATTCTTAAACATTTTGTAGACCCCACTCCTCCCTCAGTAGAGACTTCTATAGTTGAGCCCATTCCTACTCCTACTATAATTGAGCCCATTTCTGATCCCACTATCATTGAGTCTATCCCTACTTTTGATCCCATTACTCCTTCTATTGAAGCTACTCTCATTCCTTCACCAACACCACGTTCACTTGGTGATGGTTTTCTTCCTTTACCTTAGATGGTTCTATTACCTACCAAATGGGATGATAAGTCTTCCCAAGATCCATCTTCTTCTATTACACCTCCTCCTATGAGTAATTCTATTAAGCCTACTCATATGCATATTTTTTACTTCTAGAGAATAGATAATCATTCTTCCATACATTATCACAAGCTACAACAATATATTAAAACTCTACATCCTTCTTCCCCTTAGTCTTCAAACAAAGCCATACCTCCCTCAAAGGTATTACCTAAGCATATTCCTAAGTATGGAGAGGTGTATTATCTTTGGCACCAATGTGGCACCCATCATATTGATCATTGATACATACTTTAGCAACATATTAATGATCACCTTATAATTATTCTCACCCCTTCTTCCATTCCTCCCACAGTTTGTTCCCATAAGAAGTTTCTTTCTTCTCCCATAATTCCACCCCCTATGGTTTCATCCTCTCTTGTGGTCCCTTTGTAACCTTCTATTCCTCCATCCATGAATCCTTCATCTGTGAACCTTCCCTCACCTATGTATCATTCCCCATCAGTGATTCCTACATCTCCTCTAGAGTCCACTTCCATATATTCTCTTGAGCATCCCTTACCTGATAGCCCTCCTCAACATAATCCATTAAACATTCTAACTTTTTCTATTGATGAGATTATATGAGAAGTATTTTGCTAGTTTTCATTGAAGATAGACAAGACATTAGTTTTAATTCACATCTAGCTTCATAAAGATCTATCAGATGTTATGGATAATGTGTGTGGGAAAATCTATCAATATTTATGACCACATTCGTGGTGTTATTTACATTTTAATTTTGATTAGATGTGTGCTCCAATATTATCTTTATCTATTTATTATATCATTTGACATTGTGTCAAATTTTTATTTCTCTCACATGGTGACTTTAATTTTACACTCTATATTGATTATACTATCATTTTTGTTTGCTTATGGATGTCTTCTTTATCATTAATTTCTCTTTCTTTCTTAAAAACTCTCTAATTTTCTCTTTATCATTTATTTCTTAATTTTATTTCTTTAAAACTTGTTAATTGTCATTATGACTTGGTTATACACACCTTGTTCCCTTTAGTCATTTTTCTTATTGCCATGTGATCAGTTAAAAAATAATTAATCTCATTATATTCTACTTTAACCAGTCTACATTGGATCTTCTTTATTCCCTTTTCACATACTAATCATAGACATGGTTGATACTTGAGTTAACATGATGGTTCATTATTAAGCCTAAGTGTCCTAGTCAGTCTTGTCTTTGGTTACTTAGCTTCCTTTAGCCTAAGCCTATAGCTCATTCATGTGTATCACTCTATCTCTCACAATTGGTAATTCCAAGTCTGTATAGAAGAGGAATCTTAAAAAATCTTTAAAAACATTCAAAATTTAAATCATTTAACAAAAATAAATGATACAAAAGGCAAAAACATTCAAAAATGCTTAACAGTCCAATCACACTAAAAGGTATGATTCAAAGCACATCTCCTTCTTCTAGTTGAAGATCAAAATCCACATTTGGCGTTATCATAGATTTGAGGACCATTTGGGCATGGTAGGATAGTATATTATAAAAGGAGAATAAAAAAATATTTTAGTTCTACCTACTTTCTCATGCAAGTACCCAATCTTAGTAGTAGACTGATGACTCTATAAGGGGTCCTGAAGAATGGGGAACACATCATGGGAATTTATGTCCATTTTACTTTTCTTGTACCAATATACCTTCATGATTTTATCTCAATATCATGCTTATTTGCCTACATAGTTTTGTGTTTATATAAAACATGCTTCCTTTATACATTGATGGTCTTTAGTCACTTAGTGTCTTCTCATGTCCTTAGTATGCTTCATGT
This sequence comes from Torreya grandis, assembly GCA_037957365.1. Lineage (NCBI taxonomy): Eukaryota > Viridiplantae > Streptophyta > Pinopsida > Cupressales > Taxaceae > Torreya > Torreya grandis. The sequence continues at coordinate 1,674,824 of JARHVA010001935.1, forward strand.
CTCCTAAGGTCTTCTCATAAGATGCCTAGGTTATGTTTTTTACATTTTTAAATTTTTCAATCCATACATTCCTAATATTTCCTATTGATAAATATTGTTTTTTTCACTGATCACTTCCCTTGGGATTCCATTTTGTGAGTTACATTGTAAGACCATGGATAAGACTTAGTCATCCTCACAAATTACCATAATATCACCTTCCTATTGCCCACATCCTTTGTTACCCAATTTTTCACATTTATTCCATACCAATGGTGTTATTTTTAGAGTTTTCAGTGTAAGACCATGAATAGGACCTGGCCCTTATAAAATTTTCCAATAATCCAAGTCACAATGAAAATTACATGTGTCAAATATAAGATAATATGTGATTGATCATGAAGTTACACGTCATTAACATGCTTCCTAGTTTGAATCAGTATGTTTTATGGTTACTTCATTTCTCTTTCACTTTTATTTTCTTATTTTCCCATTGCATGTAAGAATCCAACCATTTCTTGAATTTTTCATACTTCCTAGCTTGAATTAGTGTGATAAATTTATGACCAAATTTCACCAATTTTTTTTTTTTTTTAAACTTTCAAATGTGATTTAGTATGATTGATTAAATTAATTGATTTGTTTTTATACCATTTATTCTTTTATAGATTTTCCACTTTATTACATTATTTTCATACTTCCCAACGTGATTTAGTGTGATCTTGTTTTAATTTGGTGTTTATCTCTCACTTGGTTTAAAAACAATCCTTTTGCCATCTTATTTACCATCTCTTTTTTGTTCTTTATACTTAGTCATTTTATTTTTATTACACATTTCCCAACTTGAAATATTATGTAGTATATTTTTTGATTTATTATATTTTACCAAATCTCTTTTTGTCTATTTCTTTTTAACCATGCATGTGTCCTACATAATGTTAGAAAAGAAACCAAAACTCATATATTTCCTATAGCATATATAACAACAACTAAATACATGTGTTTGAAATAAATATATCTCAGCATTAACAACCACAACCATAATGACAACATATACAATTAACATCCAAATCCCAAAATAAGAAATCTCTATATATATCATGATTTTTACATACAAAAATACAACCATATACAAAGCTCTAGATCTATGGTTGGGCCCCATCTTACCCATCTCGTGGCCTAGACACACTGCTTTTAGATGGCTCAGTCTTACTTATCTACACAGAATGTTGTAAAGAGGCCATCTGAGATCTTAGCCCTGATAACTACCCCTATAGATGAGCCACCTGAGCCTACACCTATGCCAATTGGAACAAGGTCACTAGACGTGTCGTTCTCTCCTACTCCTATACCTATGTCATATGGGTCAAGGTTGCTACATGTGTCACTCTCTCCTAGGCTTGTACCTATCTCATCTATGTCACAGTAACTAGATTTTTAGCTCTATACTTAGATAGGACCTACCATGCATGTGTCTCCCTATAATCACCTCTGCCAGTGGCTACATCCTCTCTCTATGTGTTCATAACTACCTCATGGCCTCTCTAGCTAATCTAAACTAGCTTGCCTAAATTAGGGAAAATGGTACCCTCAGATCCTCTAGTGTAGTAGGGTCATATAGTGTTAATGCCTCATCTGGGACATCATGGAGTTCTCCCCTCACTAGGGAACCCCATCTAGTCTCCTCATCTTCTACCACACCTATAAAAATCAAACAAGATAGATATTATATCACTAATATATCTCAAAATCTATCTATCTATTAGTGTCTAAAATTGCTTTAAAGAAATTAAGTCCTTTTAAAATATAAATGACTAAGTCCAACCCAAGTTGAGTATCAAATCCTAATTCCTTATCCATATTCCTATCTTCTAGTGTTCTTTTGAAAGGTCAAGTTCATGTTGAATCAACTAGGTGATTTAACTTGGTATTTACTTAGTGTATTTCCTTCAGGCATTTTGCATTGGGTATTTCCTTATGTTACTTTGGTCTATACTTAGTAAAAATTCCTTAGAGTCTTTCAAAAAAAGTGTTCACACAAATTACCTAAAGACCATAGCCTTTCGAGCTTTTTATATGTACCAAAATCCCAAAGCAACATTTCCTTTAGGCATTTTGTCTGTATAAAAATCCCAAAGGGCTATTTCCATTGTTTTGGGTAAATTGTAAGGACTTATTTATTTCCTCTAAAGTGTTTACAAAAACTTTGAAGTATTATTCCTTTGAGCATTTTTTCCACACAAAAAATCTAAAGGATTATTCCTTCAGGCATTTTTTCCATACAAAAATCCTAAAGGGCTAATTCCTTCAAGAATTTTGTCTGCACAAAAAGCCTAAAGGGTTATTTTTCCCTTTTTAATAAGTTCAAAGGGTCATTTTTCCTTTGCAAAATCCTTGAAGGGTAATTTATTTGGGGCATTTTACCCTTGAAATTTTTTTGAAGGACACTTTAAAAAGATCCAAAGGACATTTTCAATAAGTTTGAAGGGGACTTTTAAGAGATCTAAAAGACCATTCCAAAAGGTTGAAGGTGATTCTGCAGGGCAAGTGCCTTTGACAAAACTTTTGAAGGGTATGCACAAAGGGATTAAAAGGTTATTTTAAAAATCTTGAAGGGTATGTTCAAAATCCCAAAGGGTACTTTTAGTAAATTTGTTGTGGAGAAAAATTATTATTTCCATCAAACATTTTACCCATGCAAAAATCTTGAAAGAATTGCATTTCTTTGGGAAAAGTGTAAAGCTATATTTCATCAGAAGATGTAGGGCTTGTTTTTTTTAGGAAAATTATTTCAAAAACAAATTTGAGACAATTGTCCTAACATGCAAAAGGTCTGAAATAATTCTCAATGCTTTAGAGATATTGTTTTGAGAGAAATGCTTGAAACAATTCTCCTGAAACCAAGATGTTGCAGATCATAAAAGCCAAAGACCAAATTGCTATAGAGAAATTTCCTAGAAGAGAAATTCCTGATCAAAAAATGCCACATGAAGATAAATTATCGATGAGTAAAGTCCAAAATAAACTTACCCAAATTTTACAGATGTGATGATATTCTAGACACCTTTTGAAAAGTGCATGGACGACAATTTTAAGGCACAAGTAGTTGTTGGTATTCAAATATTCTAGGATGGCTGCATGAGCATAAATTTTAGACCCCATGAAGTATCCATTTATTTTCAAATGGAGGTAGATCAATCAACATGTGTTTTCATAGAGTAGGATGATCTGATGGTATACGATCAAAGCTGAATAGTTAAAGGAACCCATGACAAGCATAGGCATGATAAGTGTCAAGCTCATAGGGCATGATTTAAAGATTAAACACCTTCTTAGACATTGATGGTCCACATTCAAGTGTATATAATCTAATTTATGGTATGTATTAAAACAATAATTTTTAATAAATCATAAAATAAATGCAGGACTATCACTTGGTAAGAGTGCATCAACCTCACAAGACTGATAGAACAAGATGAAGAGAGCCCATGAAGTTTCCAAGTGGTACCATTTTGGTAAAATACCTATAGGAAACTAATGACATTTGATATTTTGAATCAAGGTCAATGGCATGCACTTTCTCGAGCGAGCAGATCCAATGGTCTTAGTTTTTTAAAGGGCCCAAATTACATAAAGAAGCAACACATATCCAGATTAGAGTCTGTTAATTAACTTAGTCATTCTTAAATCCCATGGATGCCTAGTTGCATCTAATGTGTCATTTCAAATTTAATTATGTGGTAAGGTTTGGTTTAAAAATTTAAAATTGATGGCTCTTTCCTCATCAGGCAATGAGTTGAACCATATAAAAATGTCCATGAGTCATTTCAAAGAAAATATTTCCAATCATGATTGTGGATCATTTTTTTGTTGTATGTCACAACTAGATCATTCTCAATCCATCATTGTAATAATAGGTTGTTCTATTATGTATGCAAAAATAAAGGTAGTTGTCTAGGAGGTTTTGTCTATGCAAGCTAACATTCATTGGCATCTCCATGTAGTTGCACATGGTAACATAGTTTTTGTAACCTCTACCATGAAATTTACCTTCTAGGTAGGTGTAAAGGGGTATCTTTAGGTAGTTTCTATGATCTATGAATTTGACTCAAGAGAGGATGGTTAGTATGGTTTTATTTCCAAAATGAAATAAAAATGAAAGAAACATACTAATTAGCATAACATCTCTAGGCCTAGACACTAGGGAGAGATTATTTAACAAAAACAAATGAAAAACAAAACTAAAAAGTAAGGAATAAAACATAATAATTCCTTCACCTTCCTTAGCTGCTCTAAATGCCTTTGTAGTGGTGGCTTGCTTAGCTTGTGCTCATGACATCCTTGGCAATGGAAGCTTGGCTACCTCCATTTCTCCTTGGCACCTTTGGCTTGTGGCTTGGCTTGGATTCGAATCAATTTGGCATGGTAAAAATAATTAAAATGGCTTCTTGAAATCATTTGTGTATTATAACTTTGCACCAAAATAGCTTGGAAATGATGTTCATGGCCTCTCTATTTATAGATTTTTGAGAATGTCTAGAATCAACTTGAACCTTCCATCTCAAGATTGAGATGTGTGGTTGAGGATTAATTAAATTTTTGGAATTAAGTTTTTAATTATATTCATCATGAAATTATAATAAGGGTAAATTAAGAGGCATGGAGGGCATCATGGAAGGCATTGATGAGGCATGGAGGGCTTTGAATCATGATATTTGTGGCATTTATGGCCTAGGGATGTCTTCCCAAAAAATGAGGTCACCTAATGATGTAGATATTCCATATTCATTTCCAAAACAAATTATTAAACAAGTTTCCATGGAATTATTAATTAGGCCTTGATTTGGATTAATTAGCTCTTAAGAACGTTTAAGCACTTTGTGTATAAATTACTTAAATTGATCAGAATGCCTTGTTAAAATTTGACTGGATTGGAATTGGAAGTCCATGTCAAATGTGTTGGAATTGTATTCCCATTTAGGATGTTTCCAAAAATAAATAATGAAGGCACATGTCTTATGTAAGAGATTTGATAGGAAAGAGCAATCCAGAGCACCTAGGTGCAAAATTGGCATTTGGACTCAAAATGATCTGACCAAAGTTAGTTGGCCCACAAATTATATTACCCCATTTAATGATACCATGGCCAAAATTGACACTTAGATATGTAATTTTCACATTATTTAGCATGTTTTAGTGTTTTTAGGCCAAATTGTGCATTTTAGGTGGAAATTGGCCAAAACCCTGATTGAGGTCATTAGTGGCTAGATTTAGGTGTCTACAGTTTGCCCCTATTTGGGAAGATGTTGCAAACCATAGGCAAAGCAATGTATTTTAAAAGAATGATAAATGGCCTGTATGCCAAAAATAAGATTATGGTTGAATAACAAAGCTCCAAATAATTTTGGGAATCTTATGATGATGCCCCCTTGAGGGAGTGGCCATCACATATGTTGATGGATGGTTCCTTGAAAAGAAGTAAGAAGAAAGGTAGAATTAACATATGGTTGAGATTAATCCAAATAACACAATTCTTGCACGTATTGATGTAAAAAGGATGTTGATTTTCCTAAAGTTGGTTATAATCAGGAATTAAAGTCAAAATAATGATTTGCCCATATGTGGTTATAATCATTAAAAGGACCTAGATTGGCTAAAATTGATGGTGCCATAGTTAGGGCTGATTATATATCATAACTCAAGGATATTACCTGGAATATAAATTAAAGATGAATAGGTGTGAAGTGATGAAATAGATGAATAAAATAATAGGATTGATCAGTGTGAATGATTTAGTTGTACCTACCAATGAGGAGATTCTCATCCTGATTAGTAATGATACAACTAGAATGGTTAAATGAGTTATACTAATCAAGGGTGGGATGGAAATATTTGTCAAGGTGACAAGGAGAAACTTCTACATCTCCATTGACTGTAGACCTTCATGAATTTGATTTTTGATGTAGCATATGACATTAGGCTTGATGATAGAACACCATGAAGACTTGGCTACAATATGCATAAGGACTAACTCTCGATATTCAACAAACACTCAAAAATAATACACTAATAACAAAAACCATGATGATAATATTGATGTATGAATATGGATAGACCCAAGAATAATATGCTCAAAGAATCACCCAATGAACAAATTTAGATTGAGTCAAGGCAACAGTGCTGAAAGTAAACAAATAGGCAAGCGAATAAACAAACAAACAAATAAACCAACAAATTGAAATAAATAAAAAAATAAAAATATTAAAAACAAAAGCAAAAGAAGGCATCTTAATAATGACAATGCCCTAGTAAGGTAGATCGAGGATAACTAACTAGGCTTAGATAGGACAAATATTTTTGGATTTTGAAATATTATGAATGTTTTTGGCATTTTGAGGTATCTTAACTAGTTAGAGAATGACAAGATACCTGCACACAAAATGATGAGAGCATTTGTCTTAGGTTGCTCACAAAATGGTGAGAGTGTATAGAAAGGGGTACTGAGGTAACCACAACATGAATTTAGCATGACGTACATAGTCCTAAAATGACCTCAATTCATAGTAATTCCATCCACACAAAAGGTAGGGAAAAACCAACTAGATCTCAACAAGTTCTCAAATCTTGAAAATGGCCAGTCAAATGAAAACAATAATGGCAAGGTGATGCAATAATGCATGGTAAACAAGGGTTGCCCCTAGTTTGCCCATAGACAGTTATAAATAGGATACAATGACATAGGTTAATGATACTAATTTGTCCATAGATGGTTATAACTAGTAGCAAGACTAGTGAGACACTGATTTTCCCATAAGCAGTTATAATCAAGCTCACATAAACAAACTTGATAGTATGAAATATATCTTGCTAGATCAACTATCACACTACCTTCATAGACTATAATTTTAACATAGATTTGATTTATTGTTGAAACTTGATTGGAATCCTCTCATAAAAAGTGCATTAGGAACCAAATAAACCAAGAGCAAAACAAGATTGGGTAGGATGACTAAAAACAAGCTTTGGTCTAGATAGGAATGGAATGATAGGATGTTATGGTCTTACTTAGGATAATGATGGTTTTCTGATAGATTAGATAAAATGATAAGAGGGTTGCCCCCAAGTGATGGGGTGAATGGTAGGAATATTCAAAAATGGCAAAAGGATATGTAACAATGGAAATGGAATATGAAATGGGATGGTACATGTTAAAAAATATGGTACATGTTTGGCCTAGGTATGATAAATGGCATATAATTTTATTATTCTTGTTGAGATGAAGATGCACATCCTAATCATCAAATGATATAAATATAATAATCAATCATGTTAATTGCTAGCCCATACCTCATCTGAATAGTTGTTATATCAAGAACTGGCTGTAGATTTGGTTGTCAAGAATGCTTTTGTGATCTTCCTTGGTTGTTGATTTTGATTCCTTCAAATGTTGATACAAGGTATATTTTTAGCCTAAAGGAAAGTGTGGCCATGGATGGTTAATAAGGACAAATAATGGATGGTATATTTGATTGTCAAATAGAATGGTAGATAATAATGGAATGTAGAATGGTTGGGAAATAAATGAAGATTAGGCTTTTCAGTCACACATAATGTTTTTGATGTCAGATTTGACATAACTTTCATTGTGGTAGGGACAAAGGCTTGTTCTCTCAATAAGACCACTAGATTTTTTTGTTGTTTGATCTTGAGAGTAGCTACCATCTGATTAGGTTGTAGATTTGAAGCTATTTTGATTTGATATTTGATTTTGTCTTCATCAAGCAGTGAAGAAATTTTGTACTTAGCTATTGGTGCCTCAAAGAGATTTTCACTAATGAAGTTGTCTTGTTTTTCTTGTGGCACCTCCAAGAAAGTTTCACTAAGGAATGTTGACTTTTGACTTTGATTTTCTTCTAACACTTTCAAAAAAAATTCACTAGAAGATGCTAAGTTGTGACTTTGATTGTCCCCTATCACCTCTAAAAGGGTTTCACTAGGAAAGTGTTCTTTTGTTATATGAATGTGGTCTTGGCCTCCTTGCTCTTTTTCAACTACTATGCCACTATAGATGTAGTTCAATAAAGTATGATTCTGTCTATCTCAATCAATACTTGTGGGAGATGGAATGTAATGATATGGCTATTTTGGTTGATGGTAATGGTCTATAGAATGGTAATGCAATGGGGAGAGGTTGCACAATCCTCATAGAAGATACTAGGATAACTTGTGTCAAAGCTAAAGTACTCATCATCAAAAATTGTAGAAGGATCACAAATGTATTCAAATTTATCTACAAGGCATGCGTAACCAATGTTATAATAGCCATGAATATATTCTTCTTCTAAATTTGATTCCAACTCAAGGGACTCTAAATATGATGTTGAGACTGGGGTTGATTCTAATTTTGATGCTAAATTTGATGTTAGTTCAAGAATAGAACCTGAATCTAACTCTGATATTTATCAGATGGGTACTCTATTACAATGATGTCTTGTTGAATATTTGGTTTTGGATAGGTAATGGCCTGTGATGGCATAATGGGCTCCACAAAAATTGGTTTGTCAAAGTGGGACTCCTCTAGGATGGTAAAAAGGTTAAGAGACAACTCCTTAGAGATTGGCTTGTTAATAAGAGGCTCTTAGAAAATAGGCACATGGTCAAGGTAATGATTTGCCCAAAGTTAGTTATAATCACTAAGAAGTGACTTGACAAAGACTAGCTCATAATTGTGAGATTCCTTGACAACTAGTATAGGATTAATAGGTGATTCATCATAGGTTGAATTATTACAAGTAGTTAGTTCAACAAAAACATCTTGGATTGGTTTGGTTGTCTTGGCTTTGGTTTTTAATGAGCTGGAAAATACCATTTTTGAACATAGCTTGGTCTTCGAATGATTGGATGGGTTGAGTTTTGGATGGGATTGGTACTGGACAAGGAATGACTTGTAGTTAGATAATGGTAGGGCCTTAGGGAACATGATTGCTCACATGAGCCAAAGGACAAAGTCCTAAGATGGTAATGATAGGGTATTATGGGGCTTGATTACTCACACAAGGTAAAGGACTAGGTCCTGGAATGATGAAAGCGCATTATGGAGCTTGATTTATCACAAAAACCAAAGGATGAGGTCCTGGTATAGAAATGGTTAGTCATTATGGAGCTTGGTTGCTCGTGAAAACCAAAGGATGAGGTATTGATATGGGAATGGTGTAACATTTTGGTCTTCGAATAGAAATGGTATGATGTGGTGGAGCCTAATTTCTCACATAAGCCAAAGTATCTAATTATTCCTCATAAACCATACCATCCCAATTATGAGTTGGCTCATACGCTGGTTCTTGACTATGTTCCATGTACTGATTATTGAAAAGAGGGTATCGATTCATATCTCAAACAACATTATCTGTAATTGGGTCTCCAAAGTCCTCCTCACAAACCTCTTCATACCAATCAAGGTCTCAAGTTAGATTTTAAGTTGTTTCATGACCTTGTTCCTATGAATGATTAATATGAGGCAGATAGAAATCTATCTCACAAACCATATTAGCATCATTAGGGTCTTGAATAAATCCATAAAAGTCATTTTGTACATCCATTTTATCATAATTTGAATTTTAAGTGACTCCACCACAAGTGTAGTGAGACATATCCATGTAAATGATGAAACCCCCAAAAAAAAGAGGCTTAGAGTTCTATAAACTCTAAAAAATGATCTAAAAGACAAATGGTTCAAATTTGGTCCAACTTGGTCGAAGGGGTGGAGTTGTATCTCCAAAATAATTTTTGCTAAGACTTGGCATAAAATAGCCTAACAAAAAATATCTAATATCAAATGTCATGTACACAAAAGGTCAAGCATCTAAATAAAAAATGACATGTCAAAAGTCTAGGTCAAAGTGTTCCAAACAAGGTCTAAACTAGGAAAGGGAAAAGTTGAGTTGCTAGGTCTTTTGTCTAAATGTAGAGTCAAAATCTAGGCTCAAACAAATAGGCATATGCTAATACTTTTGGCCAAATGGTGTAAAAAGATAGACTTGAAACAAATGTTGATGTGATTTGATTTAATCTAATAAGTTTGGAAACAATTTTGACACAAACCCGACACACAAAATCAAACATAAACATGATCAATTGGCATAAGGCATAAGACAAAAAGTTCTTTGAGAAAGGCTGTGTTATCCCAAATAAAAGCACAAAAAATGATGAGGATAGGAATTAAACAAACAAACCATCAATATTTTTCAATTTTGGGTAATTGATTAACCAAAGTTATGCAACCCAAAATATAAAAATCTATGTATTGGCCCCATGAATTAAGGCCTAAATAGAAATCAATCAATGTTTGAATCCAAACATAACTAGGCTAATTGAAAACTCAATGATGAAAACTAGGATTTGACCAAACAAACTAGACAAGATTGGATAGCGTGATAGCACAAGAGAAAGGTCCAAATGGTATACACAAATTGGTTTGAAATAAATGGTTTTTGATACAAGGTGAAACAAGTCTTGAAACAAATTGAGCAGCCTAACAACATAATCATGTTTGAATGATGTGATCAATGTTATGTTTCAAAATAATCAAAGGCAAAATGGTTTTGACATGATTTGGGTAGCATAACACTACCCATCACAGCTCAAATGCATTGTTTTAACATGGCTTATGAACAAACAAACAAGTTTTAGTCTCAAAACATACCAAGCAAAAATGACCAAAATACACTAAGTATGATCATCCAAATCCTAGCTACGGTATGGCATGTGGGGTTGAATAAACTATCATGTTTCTAAAATTTATAGGGGAATCAATTGCATAATGAATTTCACATCAAATGATGCAAAAGACAAACATAAAAATTGGGTGACCACTATATTGGCTAGTTGTAAAAAGGTCTAGTCCTTTTTACAACTACTATATCCTACTGTTCACTCAGTGTAGTATGATGTCCAAAGTAGATACACCCTGTGTACAACTCCAAAAGATTAATTGAAGTTAATGTCAGGAGATGAAACCCCAGGTCAAAGCTTCCTTAAAGAACTCACATGAAGTAATGACATCCCCCGCACAAGCCAAGTTGCAATGAAATGAAATACATAAAAAGAAAGACTTTAGGGTCATTTTCAAGGTCACCCAAACTTTGATGAGTTTTTGGGGAGTGCTTTAGATGACTTTATTTCTAGCCTTGGACTAGGCTACTTGAAATAGGAATGGAACTTTTGATTCCAAGGCTTCCCTAAAGGGGACAAATAGAAGAGCATACACGCAACATCCCACTTTTTGCCAAACAAAATTTTAATCTAAATAATTAAGTAAATACAAAAAGCTTTGAAAAGGTGAATTCATTTTTAAGCCCAAATGGAAAATGAGGTGGTGAACATTTGACCCCTTGGTCTTAGTTGTAAACTTTGAAAACATTCACCATAAACATCTGAATTCTTTGTTAAACACCAAAACAAGGTTCCTAATTGATTTTTTAGCTTTCAAAAGGTGATCTAAACATGTTTTTAGCAAATGTCAAGCTTGGTCTTGTAGAAAAAATGCTAGTATGTCCTTTAGCCTTGAATCTATTTTTGGTTTGAAATAATGAACTTTAGGAAAAGAGCTCTTGGATATGTGTTTTAAGAAAAACATAGTGATCGATGTCAGTTTATGTAACTAATGATGGTTAAATTTTATAAATGATGTCAGTTATCTAACTCACACCAGTTATACCAATGTAACTGATGGTAGGTATACAACTGATGTCACTTTTTTTTAATTGACATCGGTTAAGCTATGCAATTGATGTCAGTCTTACCTATTGACATTGGTTATTGTGTAAACCTGTGGCAAACAAAAATGGCAAAATAAAGTCAAAAAATCAATTTACAAGAGTTTTAAGGGTCTAAGTGAATATTGTAAAGTTGTAAAATGATCTTTTTCAAGGGTGAAATGTGTTTAGTCCAATTGGGGATGCCATTATATGATCTAAGAATTTGAATCAAGAGAGAATGGTAAGTATGGTGTTAGTTCCAAAATGAAAGAAACATACTAACTAGAATAATATCTCTAGGCCTAGACACTAGGGAGAGCTTAGTTAACAAAAATAAATAAAAAACATAACTAAAAAGTAAGAAATAAAACATAATAATTCCTTCACCTTCCTTAGATGCTCTAAATGCCTTTGTTGTGGTGACTTGCTCGACTTGTGCTCATGAAGTCCTTGGCAATGGAAGCTTGGCTACCTCCATTTCACCTTGGCACCTTTGGCTTATGGCTTGGCTTGGCTTGGAATCAATTTGGCATGGTAAGACTAATTTTAATGGCTTCTTGAAATCATTTGTACATTATAACTTTGCACCAAAATAGCTTGGAAATGTTATTCGTGGCCTCTCTATTTATAGATTTTTGAGAATGTCTAGAATCAACCTGAACCTTCCATCTCAAGATTGAGATGAGTGGTTGAGGATTAATTCAATTTTTAGAATTAATTTTTTAATTATATTCATCATGACATTATAAGAAGGGTAAATTAAGAGAAATGGAGGGCATCATGGAAGGCATTGATGAGGCATGGAGGGCTTTGAATCCCGATATTTGTGGCATTTATGGCCTAGGGATGTCTTCCCAAGACATGAGGTCACCTAATGATGTAGATATTCCATATTCATTTCCAAAACAAATTATTCAACAAGTTTCCATGGAATTCTTAATGAGGCCTTGATTTGGATTAATTAACTCTTAAGCATGTTTAAGCACTTTGTGCAAAAATTACTTAAATTGATCAGAATGCCTTGTTATTGGTCCAAAATTTGAATGGATTGGAATTGGAAGTCCATGTCAGATGCATTGGAATCATATTCCCATTTAGGATGTTTCCAAAAAAAATAATGAAGGTATATGTCTCATGTAAGAGATTTTATAAGAAAGAGCAATCCAGAGCACCTAGGTGCAAAATTGGCATTTTGACTTAGAATGATCTGACCAAAGTTAGATGGTCCACAAATTTCATTGCCCCATTTAATGATACCCTGGCCAAACTCAGCACTTGAATATGTCAATTTCACATCATTTAGCATGTTTTAGTGTTTTTAGGCTAAATTTTGCATTTTAGGTGGAAATTATCCAAAACCCTGATTAGAGATCATTGGTGGCCAAATTTAGGTGTCTATAGTTTCACATAAGGACCAAGTTTGTTTGTCTCCTTAACTTATTTTTTCCCTCCAACTATGCAAGCGAGTAGTTAAGATCATCTCTAGGTGATTGTGAGTCCTCATCATTCCTTGTAGAGGTGGTTATAACAATTATTTTTCTTGCAAATGAACAAAAATCTTAGGCATGGCCAAGGGCATTTTATGGTTGGGAGCAACTTGATGGAATATGAAAGTTTTTTATGCAATTTTTGCAAATTACAACTTGTGGTCCTATTGAGACTAACATTTTGGGTGAATATTTTGTCAATCAGCGTACTAATAAACAAAATAGGTTTAATCAACCATAGCAAGAAGATTGGTCGGCCAGTTGTGTAAGTTTACTACATCAACAGGGGCCAAATCTCTCCTCTCATCAAGGGGAGGTTCCCTATAGATATGTAGGAGATATATACTATATAAATAAGTATAAAATAACACATGGGGTTAAAAATAAGCCATCCATCTCTCTTCTTTCAGAGATGATACTAACACACAAAGGAGAAAAATCCTAGTGGAAACGCTGAAGGCACTTCTCTTCTTTCATAAGTGTTCTTGCAAGGAACAATAGGATTTTCTTTCAGGTAGTAAAAGTAACTGGTGACAAAGGGTGCAATAATCAGTAGGATGAAACAAGACACAAATTTTCCACCTCAACTGCCCAAAGAGTATAACATGAAGGATAATGGGGGCACAAAGTCATCCCAGGACACCTCTCTTCACAATTGGCTTTAGGACACCTCTCTTTTTACCTTCACTAATTCTGCTTGTCAAATTAAATGAATAAGAATGCTTCTAGGAAATAGACATAAAAACAATTTCCTAAAGCAGCACAAGCCAAAATAGCACAAAGTCTACAATCAACTTGCTTTCTCCTTCAGATAAAATGAAATGAAATTACAATCTGAGCTCAAAGTCTCAGTCTTCTTCTTTTAAATGGGTAGAGTTTTACTCTTGTAAAAATGAAAAAGTCCCCCATAATGATATGAAATATTACATTATATAGAGGCAGAGAGAGGCCTAGCACCTTTTCTCATGGGGTGATCCATTTGGCACATTAATGCCTTGGATGCATTCTTGATTTTGTCATGCTAGAATAGGGTGGCTGCTTTAACTGTGGTGTGCTGGTTCATCTCCTTTGTCCACTCAGCCTGAATCACTCATTCCATCACCTGCTAGCCACACAATTGTCTATTCTACATTTATCTCAAAGGGGACAAACAGACGATGCTTCAATGTTTGGAGGCCTCAAATATTTACCTAGTGAATTGCTTCACCTACTGGAAATAACTCCTGCTGAGTTTCCCTCTTTCTTTTAGGTTTATGCCTTGAGTCTGCTAAAATCAACAAATGCTTAAATGCAGCCGATTTGGCATTCACGAGTCTTTCCTTGATTGAAGGTTAACAACTAGCCAGTCACTCTAAATTTGACGTTCGTGGGCCTGTCGTTCTATTGTGATGCAGGTGAGGACATGTGGTGGCATTTATGTGTTTGAAATAAGCTTATCAGAATAAGATTTGAAACTATTAAAGGCTAAGGGCATGGATGTAGACACATGGTAGCTTCCACTACATTGGGATGGGACATGTGGTGAGTTTCATGTTTTGAAGCTTCATTTGAAAATATGTCTTGGTGTGCAACACTTGGCAACTTCCATTGCACTTTGATGCTTCAACCCTTTCTGAAGGGAACATGCCTTTTAGGGTCTTGAAAAAGGTTCATTTCATGTGTGTCGATTGTTCCCCCCGTAAGGGTATCTACCTTTCAAGATCTTCCAAGTGGCCTTCAGGTCTTTAATTTCTCTGATAGGCTATTGGTCCTTTATTTCCTTCAAACAAAATGTTTGAAGGAATTCCTTCAGACAATTTGTCTAAAGGAAATCCTTTCCTTGGCTTCATGCATGCCTCTGCATTGTGAGTTCCCCCTTTTATGACATGTGGCACCTTCCACTACTTTCAACTAGAGACACGTGACATCTTCCACCTTCTCAAGTCTTTGCAAAACCATAGAAACACTTGGGGCTCAGTCGAGCTCTCTCAGACGATGACACTTGTTGACTTTTGTTGATCTCTACAAGGGACATGTGGCACAGTCTGAATACATTTATTAGTTATGTGGATGTAGACACTTGGCACATTTTGCTTCATTTAGTCACTTGTCCTTGGGCCCACCATGGTCTTTGCTCAAAATAGTGAAGCCAAGGGAAGAGACTGCAGATATTGACACTTGGCAGCATCTGCTTGACTCTTTCTTTTGTGTGCACTTCTTTTCTTAACTGAGGTGGCCTTTGAACTTCTATCGAAGCGCTTAGCTCTTATTGATGATGTTGAAACTTTGAACCCATTGAACCCATTAAACCAAAAAGGTTCAAGGTTCAATGCTTTAATGGTTCAATCCTTGCTTTGATGCTTGCCGACAGACCCTTTTTGATTGAACCAAAGTGCTGACCCATATCTAAAGGTGACCAAGCATTGGAAACTAGTTATTTTGATTGAACTTGCCTACATAAGCCTTTGAACCAATTGAACTTACTAATCCTTTTACCAAAAAGTCAAGAAAATGATGAAATTAAATGTCCAAAACAATTTTTTGGAAATGGAAGGGATAATTTTGGCCATGCAGGACCAAAATAGTCATATATTATCTAAAAAATGAGGAGTCATTTTTTAGAGACAATAGCTAGCTCCAGTTGGGGAACTTCCTTTAGTTAGAAACTTGAAATAGCTGAGGGGAGTAGAAACCAGAATCTCCAGTGCCTTGAAGTGTGCCATTTGGACATGGAGTTGCGCTACCTAAGAAGAAAGGCTCAAAAATGAAAACAAAAGAAAAAAATAGAAATAAAAGACTACACAAATATACATATGTATAGGGGAACTCATCTAATACTTCAAGAGTTGAAGTGCTTCAGATGTTTCCCATTGTGAGGTAGAGAAAAGAGAGTGCCATCTTGGTACTTCAACAAGAAACTATTTTTACCATTGAGCTGATGAATAGTAAAAGGGCCCCTCTATAGGGAATCAGACTTTTCATGCATCCCCTTTAGTTCTCTTCTCTTGTCCCATAGTAAGACTTGATCCCCAATCTAGAAATCATAGTTCTTTGCTTTCTAGTCAAAGAGCTTTTTCACCAAAATTTGATGGGTGGCAATTCAGTCCACCACTACAGTTCTCTACTCATTCAGCTCAGCAAGGCACATGATCCTCTTCTCAAGTGAGCTCTCATATATTTTATTCTTAATCACCTTAGCCAATTTCAATGCCAGCAATTCCAAGGTGATTGGTATCTCAGCATTGACACCATACAGAAGTTGGGAGGGAGACATACCAATTTCTCTTTTTGGTGTAATTTTGTCTACCCATAGAGCATCAACCAATGCCTTATGCCAAGTCCTTTGGTTGTCATCTACCAGCTTCTTGATGATAGTCACCAAATTTTTATTACTTGATTCAGCCTGTTTATTCCCTTGTGGAAAGTAATTAGAAGAGTGGGAGAGTGTGATTTCGTAGTGGAAATAGAATTGAGTAATCTCCTGGGAAGTGAAATAGGCAACATTGTTAGTGATAATTTTAATTGGGACCCCAAACCTGGACATGGTGTTTTCTTTGAAGAAATTGCATACTACTTTTAAAGTAGCATGTTTGGTTAGAACTGCTTCCACCCATTTGGTGAAGTAGTCAGTTGCTGTGAAGACATATTCATGTCCAGCACTTGATGATGGGTTTACAGCTCCAATAAAATCAATCCCCCATTGCTAGAATGACTCCTCTATGATCACTGGTTTGAGGGGTAGGGCAGCTAACTTGGGCCTTCCAACAAACTATTGGCATAGTTCACATCCACTGACCCACTTGTATGCATCTTGAAAGAGAGTTGGCCAATAATACCTGGCTTGTAGGATCTTATGGGCAGTCACAAGGGTAGAAAAATGTCTTCCATAGGCTGAATTATGGAAGGACTTCAGAAGCTAGCTTTGTTGTTCCTTTTCCACATAGTGAAGGAACATTCCATCAAGGTTCCTCTTGTATAAGCCATTGTCCTAAAGGACAATATTAGTAGCTTTCAGCTTGATGGTTCTCCTTTCTTTATAAGATAGGTGAGCAAGACATTCACCATAAGTAAAGAAACGAGCAATACCTGAATACCACTCATTTTTGGTGGAGACAAAGAGGACTATTGGTGTGTCATCCACCTCTGATTCTTCATGCTTTGTTCCTTTTGGCTTGTTATCAGCAATTAGTTGGCATAGCCCCTTTCTATGTACCATCTTTGTTGGATTGATGATCAGATCAAACTCCTAGATCTTTGTAACCCAATTGCCTCTTTTTGTCCCAAACTCCTACTGAGTCAGTATATATTTCATTGTGGTGTCAGGGACCAAGGCAGTAACTTGAGAATTGAGGATGTAGAAATGAAAATATTTTACGGCCTTCACCACTACATAAGCATGCTTCTCCATATTTGAGTACTTTAGCTCATGAGCTTTAAGAGGATAGCTCATGAAAGAAATAGGGGATTCCATACCTTCTTTCTTATGTTGAACCAAAAATTTTGAAAGCGTATGTTCTAAAGCATAGCTGTAAATGGTGAACTCTTTTCCATAGTATGAATAAGCTAGAATTGGAGCATGGGTAATGGCAGCCTTGACATCCTCAAATGCTGAATTACCTTATTCAGTCCAGTTGAAGGTGGATTTTCCCTTCATGATGTTTACAATGTGCCTAGTCTTCTCAGCATACTCAGGGATGAATCTCCATAAGAAATTTACCTTTCCAAAGAAAGAGTGAACAACAATCTTGCTTATGGGTAAAGAAAGTTCTTAGATAGACTTGACTCTATTTGAGTCAATCTTTATGCCTCCTTTGGACAAAATGTGTTGAGTTGTGGAGCTAAAAGCTTCACTAATGAGCTAATGTTGAGGTTTTTGGGATTACACAGTAACTGGCATTGATTAGAACCAATCAACATCGATTAGGGGTCAAATGACATCAGTCAAAACCAACCAACATTAGTTAGGGTCGACTGGCATTAGTTAGGCATCGACCGGCATCGGTCATCTTCAGATCGACACTGACTTCTATGCATTTATAGAATTTTTATTTTTAGGAGAATAGATTTGAGCCTTTGATTTAAGAGGTGGATCTAAGGGTGGCAAATGCATGGCTCATGAACCCTAGTGTTGTAGTATACTATATAGTAGGGTTAGATCCTCATAGCATGTACAATTCAGTAATTGAGTTGATTGTAATTGATTGAGAGAGAGAGAGAACTCTTGGGGGAGAATTATTATACATCTGTGAGGTGTGAGGAGAGAGAGATTTATTCATTATATTTCCTTCCAAAAGAGTTTAATATAGATTGGTTATTTCTTGTATCTCCTATTATTTGTGATTTCTGATTTCTAGTTACTTATTACTTCTAGTTTCAATTTCGTGTTTAGTTGCTTATAAAAAAGTAATCAATTGTACTCTAAGATCCTAACAACTGGTATTAAAGCGTGTTAGTATTTGTTGATTACAGAATTCACTCACAGGGGTTTTTGATTGAGTGGGAGCAAAGCAATGGCAGAAAAAAATAAACTAAGAATGGAGAAATTCAATGGCAAGAATTATCAATTATGGAGGATGCATATTGAAGATTATCTGTATCAGAAAGATCTGTATTTACCATTGGGTGGGGTTTCAAGGAAGCCCACAGATATGGAAGATGAAGAATGGAATGTTCTTGATAGAAAGGCTCTTGGATCTATAAGGTTGAGCCTGGCAGCTTTTGTGTTTTCCAACTTATCAAAAGCAAAGACAACGGTAGAGTTAATGGATACTTTGGCAAATTTATATGAAAAACCCTCAGCTTTAAATAAGGTATATCTTATGAAATAATTATTTAATTTGCAAATGTAGGAAGGTGGATCTGTATCTAGTCATCTTAATGATTTCCATACAATAGTAAATCAGTTAAATTTAGTCAAAATAGTTTTTGATGATAAAATTAAGGCTCTCTTAATCTTATGCTCTTTACCTGAAAGTTGGCATAGTTTGGTAATGGCAGTTAGTAATACTGCATCTGCTTCAAATATCTTGAAAGTTGATGATGTTGTTAGTGTAATCTTGAATGAAGAAATTCATACGAAAAGCACAGGGGAAACATCAGGTAATACTTTAAGTGTTGAAAGCAAGGGAAGGCAAGAGAGAAGGGCAAGAAAGGGAAATCAAGGTCAAAGATGGGAAGTAGATCCAAATACAGAAATGGAAGAATAACCTGCTAGAATTGTGGAAAGAAAGGGCATGCAAATAAAGATTGTTGGTTTAAAGATAACAAAGAAAATCAGTATGAAGCTAATAAAAAAGCAAAAGTTGCAAGTATTGTTGCACAAGATGCTCTTATATTTTCTTTGGATAATAAAGTAGAATCATGGGTTTTAGATTCTGGTGCCTCTTTCCATGCAACCCTAAATAGAAAATTTTTCAATGATTATGTCCATGAAGATTTTGGAAAAGTTTATTTAGGGGATGATGAGCCTTATAAAATTATTGGCAAAAGAAAAGTGCAGCTGAAATTGTAGAATGGCAACACATGGGTGTTGAAGGATGTCATGCATGTACCCATCCTGAAGAGGAATCTGATTTCTACAAGAAAGTTAGGTGATGAGGGTTACACAGTAACTCTCAAAGCTGAATCTTGAAAAGTTTCCAAGGGTGCACTTGTATTATCAAAAGGTAAGAGAGTAGGTAAAATTTATCTATCTACTTGTATTACTGATTATTCTCCTTCTATTTTATCTACTTCAGATGTAGATGCAAAGTTCTGGCACTGTAAGCTTGGTCACATGAGTGAGAAGGGAATGAATATTTTTAAGTCAAAGGGTAAGCTTTCATATTTGAAAAGCATAGATCTAGATTTCTATGAGCATTGTATTTTTGGGAAACAGAAGAAAGTGAGGTTTCTTAAAACTAGGTCAACAAAGAAGAAGCACAAGTTAGAGCTTGTTCACATAGACATGTGGGGACCAGCTCAGGTAGCTTCTATTGTAGGATCATAGTATTATGTTTCTTTCATTGATGATGCTACAAGAAAGGTATGGGTTTATTGCATAAAGAGGAAATCTGATATTTTTGACACATTTAAGAAATGGAAAGCTTTGGTTGAGAATGAAATAGATTTGAGATTGAAGTGCCTTAGATCTGAAAATGGTGGTGAGTATTCTAGTAATAAATTCAATAGTTACTATTCTATAAGTGGAATACATAGGGAAAGGATGGTTCCAATGACACCTTAGCAAAATAGAGTTGCTGAAAGGATGAATAGAACAATAATGGAGCATGCATGGAGTATGAGGTTGCATGTTGGTTTGCCCTTACAGTTTTGGGCAGAAGTTGTAGATACTACAGTTTACCTAATTAACAGAGGACCTTCTACTACACTAGATGGTGGAATTCTAGAAGAGGCTTGGATAGGTAAAAAGGTAGATCTTTCATTTCTCAAAGTTTTTGGTTCTGAAGCTTTTGTGCACATTGATAAAGAAAATAGAAAGAGACTGGATGCTAAATCTATGCGGTGCACTTTCATTAGTTATGGTTTTAGAGATTTTGGATTCTGATTGTAGAATTTAGAAACTAAAAAAATTATTAGAAGATGTGATGTAGTTTTCAATGAGAAGGCGATGTACAGTGATCAGCTCAAGAGGCTAAATAATTTTGAGCAGGGCAATCTTGATTTGAAAGAGGTTATGATCCAAAATGAGCTCGTGGGTAAAAAATCATCACTCATAGAAAAACACAGAGACTAACATCGGTCAGATGGAAATCAATGTCAATCAAGTGGAAATCGATGTCAGTTAGGTGGAAATTAGCATTTATCAAGAGGAATCAACATCGGTTAGGTGCAGACTAGCATTGATCAAAGATGACCGAGATCGGTCACTGTCAGAAGAAAATTTGGGCAGACAACAAGCTATAAATGAGTCTCAAATGCCCATAAGGAGGTCTAAAAGGGTAAGTAAACCTCAAATTCATTATTCCCCTTATTTATACTACTTGTTGCTCATTGATGGTGGAGAACCAAAAAATTTTGATGAGGCAATGCAGGTAGAATCCAAGAAATAGTGGAAGCATGGCATGAATGAAGAAATTGATTCCTTAGAAGAGAACCATACGTGGGATTTAGTTGAGTTTCCAACTGGAAAGAAAGCACTAAAAAACAAATGGGTATACAGGTTAAAGGAAGGAGAGAATGAACAAATGAGACATAAGGCCAGGTTGGTAGTAAAGGGATTTGCACATAAACTAGGTATTGATTTTAGTGAAATTTTTTCTCCTGTAGTAAAGATGACTTCTATTCAGACTGTATTGTCTTTAGTTGCTATTGAGAATTTGCATCTTGAGCAGCTTGATGAAGAGATATATATGGATCAGCCAGAAGGTTTTGAGGTCAAAGGTAAGGAGAAACTTGTGTGCAGGTTGAAGAAAAGCTTATATGGTCTTAAGCAAGCTCCAAGACAATGGTATTTGAGGTTTGATAGGTTTATGATAGAGCATGGCTTTAGTAAATGTCAATCTAACTATTGTGTTTATTTTAACATATTAGATCATGGTAGTTATATTATCCTATTACTGTATGTAGAAGATATGCTTGTTATAGGTTCACACATGCAGAAAATTATTGAGCTTAAGGTAAAATTAGCTCACACATTTACCATGAAGGATTTAGGAGCAACAAAGAAAATCCTTGGCATGAGTATTAAGAGAGACAGGAAAAATCACAGTTTGAGTTTGTCTCAAGAGGATTATGTGAATAAGATGTTGGAGAGGTTCAATATGCAGGATGCAAAACCGGTAAGCACACCTATGGCTAGACACTTCAAGTTGAGCAAAGAACAGTGTCTTAAATCACATGATGAGGTTGAGTACATGAGTAGAGTTCCATATGCTTCAGTAGTTGGGAGCTTGATGTATGTAATGGTATGTATTAGACTAGATATTGGCCAAGTAGTGGGAGTTGTTAGCAAGTTTATGGCCAATCCAGGAAAGGAACACTGGAAAGTAGTTTAGTGGATTCTCAGATATCTGAAGGGACCAGCAATAGGTATTTATGCTATGGAGGGTCAAACACTTCTCTACATGGGTATGTAGATTCAGATATGGCAGGTGACTTGGATGGTAGGAGAAGCACCACAGGATATGTGTTCACTGTTGGTGGAACAACGGTTAGCTAGATTTCAAAGTTGTAGAAGGTTGTTGCCTTGTCTACTATAGAGGCAGAATACATTGCAGTCATAGAGGCTAGCAAGGAAATGATTTGGATGACTCAGTTCATGGAAGATTTGGGAAAGGAGCAAGAGAGTTGTAGATTGTACAGTGATAGTCAAAGTACAATACATTTGGCAAAGAATTTAGCCTTTCATTCAAGAACCAAACATATACAACTTAGGTACCACTTCATTAGACAGGTATTGGAAGATGGACAGTTGAAGCTGGAAAAGATCCATATGGATAAAAACCCTGCTGATATATTAACAAAGCCGGTAATAAAAGAGAAGTTAAATCTTCATTCAACTTTTGTTGGTCTTCAAGATTGAACTTGAAGAGAGAGAAACAAGCCAGAGATGTTTAGAGGATGTTTTTGTATAGGTACAAGTGCGGCTATTTATCTCCAAGTGGGAGATTGTTGAGTTGTGCAACTAAAAGCTTCACTAATGAGCTAATTTTGAGGTTCTTGGGCTTACACAGTAATCGGCATCGGTCAAAACCAATTGACATCAGTTAGGGGTCGATTGGCATTGGTCAGAACTAATCGACATCAGTTAGGGTCGATCGGCATTGGTTAGGCGTCAGCCAACATCGGTCATCTTCAGACTAACACTGACTTTTGTACATTTCTAGAATTGTTATTTTTAGGATAAGAGATTTGAGCCTTTAATTTAAGAGGTGGATCTAAGGGTGGCAAAGGCATGGCTCATGAACCCTAGTGTTGTAATATACTATATAGTAGGGTTAGATCCTCATAGCATGTACAATTCAGTAATTGAATTGATTACAATTGATTGATTGAGAGAGAGAAAACTCTTGAGGGAGAATTACTGTACATATGCAAGGTGTGAGGAGAGAGAGATTTCTTCATTGTAGTTCCTTTTGAAAGAGTTTAATACAAATTGGTTGTTTTTTGTATCTCCTATTATTTGTTGTTTCTGATTTCTAGTTACTTATTACTTCTGGTTTCAATTTTGTGTTTAGTTGCTTATACAAAAGTAATCAATTGTACTCTAAGATCCTAACACAATGTGTCCAAGAAGTTTCCCCTTCATTACTCCAAAGACTAACTTCTTGGGGTTTAAAGAATGTCATTCTGGTGACAGCACTCTCGCACTTGTTGTAAATGGCTCACATGATCTGGGCGATGCTTAGAGAAGACAGTCAAGTCATTAAGATAAACTAAAATGAACTTACCCATCTCATCCTTGAAGGCAAGGTCCATTGCTCTTTGGAAGGTGGTGCCATCATTTATCAAGCCAAAAGGCATCCTTTTATATGCAAATGTGCCCCAAAGTGTGGTGAAAGTGGTCTTATGCTGGTCTGTTTCACCAACTTTGACCTGATTATATCATGAAAAGCCATCTAGCATTTAACATCTCTAAGCCCGTCACTATCTACAACACTTGATCCATGAGTGGCAAAGGATAATTATCCTTCAAGGATGCCTGATTCAAATTTCTAAAATCCACACAAAAGTGAATTTCACCATTCTTCTTTCTCACAGGCACTATATTGGTAACCCATGTGGAATGATGGATTAGGAAGATTATCCTTGCATTTATCATTTTTTGTATTTTAGATAAAATAGTACCTGATATTTTCATATTATAATGCCTATACTTTTGCCCATAAGGTGTTGAATCAACCTTGAGAGGAATGTCATGTCAAATTTCTTCCAGCCAGAGTGACTTCAGATCATCATAGGAATATGCCAAGATGTCTATGTACTGGTTGAGCAAAGAGGTGAACTTGAAACACTCTTAAGGAGTACAACATTTCCCAATGTTCACCATCTTGAGGTTTTCCTTGGTTCCCATATTTACTTGATTAAACTCTTGAGATGAGCTTGAATCCATTGGCTGTTGTCTAATGAATCTATCATGCTTATCAAATAGCATCTCAAGGAAAACCAGGCCTTTACGAATCTTATTTCCTTTGAGTTGCAAGAACTCCTCACCTATGTTTGCATTTGATTCAAGAGCTATTTCACACTTCTAAGGTTTGATGCCTTCAAAATGTAGCCGTTTAAAGCTATCTTTTTGCTCTAAGAAGGCAATGATTTGGTTATCATTATTAAATACTTGCCTATGACTAACATTATCAGGTACACTTGGCCAAAAGACCAACTCAATCATGTACTTGTCTCCTTTGAAATTTGGGTGGGGGACCAAGAGAGTAGCTGAAATAGCCAATGCATCCACCTGGTCATTGAATTCTCTAGGAACTATAGAGATGTTGAAAGCATCAAAGTCTTTAAGTTGGTCCTAGACTAGATTGTGGTAATGATGCAATCTTTCATTCTTGGTTTGATACAGGTTCCTCACCTGACAAACCACTAGTTTGACATCTCTTTTAGCATGAAGGAGCTTGATGCCTTTGTCTCGAGCAGCTCTCAATCCAAGTAGTAGAGACTCATATTCAGCTATGTTATTCATGTTGCTAAATTACAATTTATAAGATGAAGGAAAAATATCTCCTTGAAGAGATATTAACACAACCCCAGCTCGTGAACTAGTGGAAGAGTAGCTGCCATCAAATTCAAGAATCCATACCTCATTTGATACTATTTTTCTTTTGGATTCTTCTTCATCCGGGGGTGGAAATACTTCCACACTTGCCTTGTACTCAGCCAATTCCTCTGTTGTTCTAGCTAAAAGCATTTCCAAGCTATCATCTATAGAAACTTCATTAGATGTCTCATGAACTCCATCTGTGTATAGAAAGTAGTTACCCATGCCTGAAGACTCAAATAGAATTTGAGCTTCAGGTGTTGAGCTCTAGGTAACCACATATTTCACTTCCTTCTTGGGAAGCAGCCTCTTCATAACACCTTTGACCAAAATCCTTGCCTCTAATAAATCCATGCTCAAATCACCTCCAACATCCCTACTAAAATTTTGCCCAAGAAGGATGCCATATGATGCTAGGACATCTGCTACCAAGACAATCATCTTTATTCTTTTGTCTGGAAAGGCAGCAAACACAAATTGGGCATCTTTAATTTATCCTAGCAAAGGCACTTGCTTATTCTCCATGGAGAAACATCTACCAAAATTATTAGTGAATGTGAGGTCAAGGGATTTGGCCACTTTAGCAGGCATGACATTGTTTGAAGCTCTAGAATCAATGATGTAATTATTCAGCTGATGTCTATTTATCAGCAATGAGACGTAAAAAGGTTTAGTTCTGCCAGGAGCAGTAGGGGGAGCAATGACAAGGTTGTTCTTGGTGGGTGTATTCCTAGAAGGATCATGTGTCACTTTAGGAATTGATTGTTTAATAGGGATGTTCTAGTTTTTAACACATTGAACTAGTCTGTCTAATTGCTTAGGATGGGACTACAAAAATTTAAATTCAGACATTTGAATTTTAGATTTCTTTATATGGTCAATGATATCAAATGTCTGGAATGAGCTAGGAGTAGAGGATGCGGGTTCATCCTTTTGATTTTTGAAATGGGGAGGACTGGACTGTGGATTTGAAGTAGAAGACATAGGGGTATTTGGAGTACTTACCTTTCTCAAAATCACTGAGTCCTTTGGCTAGAAAGGAAGAGGGGATCCCTACTTAGAAATTGAAACTACTGGTTAAGGTCACTTCTCTACTTTCTCCTTATTAGCTTGTTGACCTAATTGATTCTTGGAATAGGTAAAAATAGTGTATGACCCCTCAGCTACATTGCCTTCACTTATACGTTCATCTTGATAGTTTAGGAAACCAATATGGGAGTTGCCAGCTAATTCTTCTTCTTCCTCAGTGAAGAGATTAATGTCATCTTTGAGATTTAACTCAGGCTGGAATGAGAAGTCTAATTCAGCTTCAAGATATCCAACTATTGAGTTAGTTGGAGGTGATTTGAGGGCAAGGTTCTTTTATGGAGGAGGAAGGTGATTTTGATGTCTTAGATTCCTGGCAGCATTGCCTTAGTATGCCTGATTCTAAAATGTCCTCTTGGGCATATCTCTGTATGTAGGAGTAGATGAAATCCCTTGTGCCACTTGCTTTTTGAGAGCTATCATTTCATTTTCCACCTTTTACACCATTGGGTCAGTGGTGGCTATAGGTGAGTATTTAGAAGATGAAGAGGATTTACCTTTATTAGGGTCTCTCCTTATCTTTCTTGCCAAGATAAGGTCATCTTCTACCTCAGTAGCCAAGTCCTGAGTAGCAGTAAGGTCTATGTGTCTAGCCCATCTCAGCAAGAAACTCACTTTAGGTAGTTATGAGTAGATGAAGAAGCATTTAAGGTTTTGAGGTGTTGACTGGGTGACTATGGGAATCTTGTGCCTCAGCTTGTCGAACCTGGCAATAAAATCCCTCATAGGCTCATGAGGCTCTTTCTTCATCTGAGTGAGTTGGGCTAGCAAGGCATGTGCATCTTCTATAGGCTTAAACATGGCTTCAAACTTATCTTTTAGAGTGTCCCAATCAATCATTGATCTATCCTATAGGTGGTAGAACTAGTCTGTAGCGGCACCTTGTAGTGTCTTTGTAGAGTAGTTTCCTACTCTACACTATATTTAATGTATTTTTTGGTTTAAGCACTACAATTTTGGTTCCTACACATCTTGGATGAAGTAGTAGAGTTTTGATGTAGAGGATGGGTTCATTTTGCCTAAGTGTTGAAGTGCAGCAGAAGCTGCCAAGTGTTGTCCTCAGAACACGGTTCCTTTTCCCCTTTTGTTCCTTTCATTTCAATTTTGGCCTAAGTATTGGATTCAAGTGGAAGTGGCCATGTGTCAGCCTCTGAGAGATGAAAATGGATAGCTGGTGACTTTTGAGGACCTTGTTGTAGCTTTCTAGAGAACCATAGAACACATCATGTGTCAACATCCGCGTATCATAAGAGGCACCCATGTTTCCTATTTTGACAAAGACTTCTAATGAGCTAAGCAAATAGAGAGAGCGAAAGGCACCAAGTGGTAGTAGCAGAGGCCCTAAATTACCTTTTTAAAGAAGCAGTGGAAGCCACCACATGTTGACTACCAAGAGCCTTTATTTCAATGCCTGGGTCTAATGCTTTCCATTCAATGCATAAAGGCATCATTCATTTTGCTAAGTATCGAAGTGCAGTGGAGGTTGCCAAGTTTCACCTTCTGGGTCCCTCTCTACTCCATCCCTAAAGAAAGTGGAAGGCACCACATACCCCCAGCAAGAGAAGTAGAAGATGCCACATATCTTCCCAAAAGTAGCAGAGGTCACCATGTATCAACTTCTAAGAGATCACCTTCAAACCTAATCGCCAAATGAAGATTGTGGTGGGTCCCAGATGATATTTCAAAAGACCAAGGAAGTGGAGTGCAACAGGTGTCAAAGGTGGAGGGTTCATTGATGAAATATAAAGAAAGGAGAAATAGCCAAGTGTCATCCTCCATTGCTTCCTAGACAAAAAGAGAGGATTTTCATAAATTAATTAAGTGTCCTCATGCCCGTCTACCTGTTATAGTGAAATGGAGGGAAATTCAGCAAGAGTTATTCCTAGTAGATAAAATAGTGCACCAAGTATATTTTTGGGGCTTATAAGTATTGAAGGTGCTGTCTGTTTGTCCCCTAATGGCAGAGATAGAGTAGATAGTTGTACGGCCAAAGAGGTGATGGAATGAGGAATTTCAGGTGTAAAGAAAGGTACTAGACATGGATTGCCATGTCATAGTAAGGGCAGTTCCTGATAAGACCAGAATGCATCCAAGGCATTGAATGCACCATCCATTTTGTCTCCTGTGAAGTGAAGGATGCAGTGAAATTGTGTAGGAAAGGGGATGATCAAGGAGGCATCCAAAGCTATATAAGCAGAATTGTAAAATCTAAAAAAGGGGGGAATTCTCATAGTTTTAGACTTTCAGAGTTTTGACCAATAATATCATTTGCTTTTGTTCCATTTTCCTAAGTTGAAAGGTTTATATGACTGTGTGTGTTTTTGCATCTTTTGTATGACTGGAAGATTCAATAAGAAGATTGAATACTATGCCTTGGTTGATGTTATCTGTGTCAATTGCAAAGTAGTTTATGCTGTAGATTTTCTAGTGTTGTGATTGGAAATGTTATTTGCTTCTGTCCCATTTTTTGGAGTCTAAAGTTTTGCATAACTGTGCATGAATTCTGTGCCTCTAATGTGATTGGAAGATTCTATTAAAAAGATTGAACACTATGCCTTTGTTGACAATTCATGTATCTCAGCAAAAGACTCCCCTGTTATGAGCCTCTATTTCTGTTATTCTAATCTTTTACATTGATCATGCACTTGTTTGCTCTTAAATATAATAGTATCATATAATAGTCTCACTTTGCTTAGGTTAGGATTAGGACTACGCTCAGGCACATCACCATAGATAGGTTTCAATTTCTGCATTTTGTGTTTTTGTTTAGTCTCCTATCCCTATTCCCCAACACCCAATACAAATAGAAGAGACCAACTTCTTTAAAACCTAGAGGTTGTTTCAAGCTGCATTGTCCCACAGCTTGAAACTTACCATTGTTGATTGGCTAGGATCTATCACAATTTTATGCCATCAACAGTTTTTGGCATGCTCAGTGGAACAGATCTTGAAGTTTCTTTCAAGACCGCATGAACCAGAGAGCTACGAGGAGTCAGAGCTATGGACCAGTCACCAGATCATAATTTGCTACAAATTTAGATATTCTTTTTCCACCTCTGGTAGTTAGTCTGAGAAGAAGATCTAACCAATTTTTACTAGTACCAAACATGGGAGCCAACGTCCCTCCAAGAAATTATGTGAGCTAGAATACTGGTAGCCCCTTAATCCTCCCAACACAACCAGCTATTTGGGATCCTATTCTAGGAAATGCTCTAAAGGCTCTATCCAAATTTAGCGAGCAAGACTCAAAAACACCTGTGGAACATCTTCAAGATGTATCAGATGTCTGTGCCATACATAGTGTCACGGAGCAAAATGTGGCCCTAAGATTGTTAGCAGCCTCATTCAAAGGGAAGGCTATAGAATGGTATCGGTCTTTGACCCCAAATACCATTTCTACATGGGACCAGCTTGGAGATATATTTTTTGAAAGATTCGTAGAGAAGGGTGATAAGTCTTCCCTGTTACAACAATTGATCACTATCCAAAGGGGACCTCAAGAGGACATGACTGACTTCAATACCAGATTTTAGAAAACTTAGGACAGAATCCCTGTTGCAGCTAAGCCACCCCCTGGTATGGCCATAGTCTTCTATCTCAAAGCTTTAAATTCAAATATATCTATTATGATTCAATCACTAGGAGGACACACTTTACCAGTGGCTTATGCCCTCACGGTCAAAGCTGAGAATCATCTAATTGATGCTAGAAAGTTACCTCCAAGACCTCCCATGCCTATATTCCCAAAAATTACCTTGCCCTTACCCCAAGAGGTTCCTAAGGTCATAAGCCCACCTATGTTTATGTATGCTTATCCTTCACCATCTACGAAGCAACCCACCCCCGCTCAGTCATCTGAGATGGATGATATCAAGAGTATGCTAAGGACATTCTCCAATGAGTTGATTAATATGAAGAGGTAGCAGAATACTTTCCCTAAGCCCCCTTATCAAGGCTATCAAGGGAATAGGTTTTCATCCCAACCAAACCAGTATCAAGGCCCTCTAAGGCAGACCAACAATCAACCAACAAATCAATTAGTTGTTATTCCCACACCCTTACAAACCATTCCTCCCAACTCAAACAAGGAGATGGTTCCAGGTCAGAATAATTATGTGGATGATACTAATGCTTGGTGTTTCCCTTACAATGATGCTCACACCCCCAGAGATTTCTCTAGGGGTAATCTACAGCAAAGGGTAGCTAAGCAGAGAAGAATGGATGGCCAGTTTGCCACTACCAGTAGCAGTCAAGCATACCAGTCTCCCAACATGCAAAATTTAGTTTTAGTGGCTCAGATGCAAGGAATGTCCTTGCAACAGGAGGAAGAGATAGCCCCAAAACATGCTTTGTTCTCATGGGTTGAGGATGAATAAATAGTCTTTTTAAATGAAGCATCCACCTCCCAAAGGCCAGTAGTGCAATCCGACTACTATACCAGGTTGAAGAGGAGAATGGTGGAGTAGCTTGAGATTGCAAGTGGTCAAGTCAAGAATAATCCTTCATCTCAAGGGAAAAAGAGTGTTGCTATTAGACAAGAAGTGCTACAGTTGGTACAAGATCAAGGGATCCCTGTTTAGATTCAAGAAAAGACAAGGTATCCATATTTCCAAAAAACTCAGTCTTTGGTGCTAGTCAATGTAGTGGACTAATTAAAGAGGACTCCAGCACAAGTATCTATATGGGATATCTTGGCTATTCTTAAGCAAAAGACATTAATATAAGAATCTCTGCAAGGGAAAATAGTGCCTGAAGGTAGTATTACCAAGGGAGGACCTACTGGAAAGGAAAATCTCAAAGATTTGATTCCTCCAATGATAACAACCTTCGTGAACAATGCAGCACAAGTAAGTAACTCCAAGCCAGAGCCTTTCTATTTGACTCTGATAATTAGAAAGAAACTTTTGCATAATGCATTGATAGATTCAGGAGCTAGCACAATTGTGATGCCTAAACAAATAGCTGATGCCTTGAAAATAAATTATGACCCCTCACAAAAGGAGTTATGTAGTTAGATGGAAAAACAGTGCAAACCATAGGGAGAATAAAAAAACTCCCCTTATAGTTATTCACATGTCCCAACATAATCATCAACTAGGATATAGTCGTCATAGATATACCTCCCATCTTTGGTTTATGTTTATCCAGAGACTTTACCACAAAGATAGGAGGATATATGTCTCTTGACTGGTCTCACCTCATCCTGTGAACTAGATATGGTTCAAAAATGAAAATTCTATCTAAACCACTATCCAAAGAACACATCACTAATGAACCGACAACAAGATTAGAAGTAGATCATGCCATGATAAATAAAGAAGAAATAAATTTTGTCAAAG
The DNA here is from genome assembly GCA_037957365.1 of Torreya grandis. Taxonomy (NCBI): domain Eukaryota; kingdom Viridiplantae; phylum Streptophyta; class Pinopsida; order Cupressales; family Taxaceae; genus Torreya; species Torreya grandis. The sequence continues at coordinate 1,706,157 of JARHVA010001935.1, forward strand.
AACTAGGAGACTGGACTAAGCATGATCAAGAAGAAGAAAATAGTCAGTTGTTGGCTATGATGCATAACGACCCATATGGGAACTATGACTCTACTGGTTTGGGCACGTATGTCATTTTTGATGAGGATTAGATGATCCCAAATGTTATAAGAGAAGAGGCACCTATTGCTCAAGATTTGGAGGTCTAGACCTTGAATTTTGATGGTGTCAGAAGTAAACATGGTGCTAAAGCAGGAATCTATCTTACTGCTCCAAATGGTGATAAAATTTTAAGGGCTATCTGATTTCAATTTACTTACACTAATAATGATCTAGAATATGAATCTCTAGTACATGGGCTCGTATTAGCCAAGAAAAAGGGGATAAAAAACCTAAGAGTAAGAGGAGATTCAGAATTAGTAGTGAAGCAAATACGGGAAAAGGTAGCAGCCAAGAATGTGAGAATGAGGACCTACAGGCATAGGATTTGGGATTTGATAGAGGATTTCAATGTCTTCAATATTGAAATCATTCTTAGAAGTCAAAACACTGAGGTTGATAGGATGGCTCAAATTGGCTCACAGTTTAACCCAGTGACTGGCCTATTGGTTAACAATGAGTCAGTAAAAGTTATAGTGAGGCCAACCATCCCAAACAATGATGAAAATTGGCAAGTGTTTGAAAATGATGCTCAAGTAGTATCTTTCTTACAATAATTAGATGAGTTTGCTGATCAGTTGCAAACTAAAATTGAAGAGGTATATGGTGATCAGGTTATTCAATTAAGGACTAATAAGCTCCCCAAAGGATTGATCACCTTAGAAAAAAATTTTGACCCAGAGGATGTAAGCCTGGGAAAGAAAAGGTTCTTGGTAGTGAGGCAGACTATTTTGAGGTAGAGGTGAGTGATGGAAAGAAGCTAAAAGTTGGGAATTCTACAACTCAGGAAGAGCAAGAAAAGTTAATCGAGTTGTGCCAAAAGTATGACAGGGTCATAGCTTGGAGCTATGACGACCTTCATGGATACAATAGAGACATTATCCAGCATAAAATAGAGTTGACTAAAGGATCCAAACCCATCAGGTAGAAATAGAGGCCAATAAATCCAAGGATTGAGCCTCTAATGGTAGATGAGTTACAGAAACTTCTAGATTCCAAAATAATATTTCCAATCAAGCACTCAACTTGGGTATCAAATCTAGTCTCAGTTAGAAAAAAGAAAGGAGATGTAAGACTATGTGTAGATTTCAGATATCTGAATAGAGCATCTCTGAAAGACCACTATCCCTTGCCCTCCATGGAACAAATTCTGCAAACTATGGTTGGATTAGAGAGGTTTTCTTTACTTGATGGTTTCTCTGGGTATAATCAGATCTGGCTCTCTAAGGAAGACTAGTATAAAACTACTTTCACCACCAAATGGGGGACATTTACCTACGCGAAGGTGCCATTCGACTTAGTAAACATAGGAGATACCTTTCAATGGGTGATGGACATAGCTTTTGGTGAAATAATCAACAAGGTCATCCTAGTCTATCTAGATGACCTCACTATTTTCTCAAAAAATGCTAATGATTATTTTGATCATTTGGAATCTGTCTTCAAGAAATGTCAGGATTTTGGGATATCATTGAATCCCAAGAAATGTATTTTTGTTGTGCCCCAAGGTAAACTGTTGGGACACATAGTGTCTAAAGAAGGGGTTTCTATAGATCCCAAGAGAATTGTAGCTATAATGGACCTACCTCTCCCAGCCAATAAAAAGGCAGTCCAATCCTTTTTGAGAAAGATCAATTTTGTCAATAAATTCATATCTAATTTTGTAGGCTTGGTTAGACCACTGACACTCTTGCTTAAAAAGGATCTGGTCTTCAAGTGGACTACAGAAGGAAGACAAGCTTTTGAGGGGGTCAAGAAGGCCATCTCAGCAGCCCTAGTACTCAAGAATCTAGAATTTTACAAGCCCTTCATGATGTATGTCTATGGAGGGGAGTCAAGTATTGTTGTTGTCCTGACTCAAAAGAATGACAGGCTAGAGGGGGAGCACCCAATAGCCTTTTTCTCAAGAACTCTTAGAGATTATGAGATTAGGTACAATTTTGTGGAAATACAAGCTTATGCCATGGTGAAGGCCCTCAAAAAATTTAGGCACCTGATATCAGGGAGCAAAATTTTGATACTTGTGGCTCACACAAGTGTTAGAGAATACGTCATGGAGGGAGAGATTACTGAGAAAAGAGCCAATTGGATCACTAGGATTTTTGAATATGATGTAGAGGTCAGACCCACCAAGCTAGTTAGGGGTAGGGGTCTATGCCAATATATCACCCAAGAGCTGGGAAAGATGTTACCTAAGGAAGCAGATTCAGAAGAAGAGTCAGAAATAGTGCTGAAGTTACAAGAGGTTGATCCGGAATCTTGGGTCACTAACAGGATTCAATTCATGAAAAATGGGATTTATCCAAGAGAACTCCCTCGAAATAAGAGAAGGTATTATAGGATATAGGGAGTTCATTTTGTTCTAATCAAACAAGTCCTCTTCAGGAGGAATTCTAATGGAAAATTATTAAGATGTGTGGAACAGGCTGAAGCCAAAAAGATACTGCATGAAATGCATCACGGAGCATCAGGGTGGAATTTTTATGCAAAGACCATAGCCATAAAGATAAGTGAGGTAGGATATTTCTAGCCTACTTTATTTTCAGATTGTTATCAGCTGGTTAGAAATTGTCAATCCTGCCAGTATTATGTGGGGATGAGGAGGAATGCAGCCATGCCCCTCAGTCTTATAGTTGTGGATGAACCTTTTGCTCAGTGGGGTCTTGACTTCATTGGGATGATAAATTTAATATCTAGCATGGGTCACAAATGGATATTGACTACCAAGGACTATTTCACCAGATGGACTAAGGCGGTCCCACTTAAAGAAGCAACAAAAAATGTAATCCTAGATTTTCTAGGGGATATTACTACTCACTTTGGGGCTCCTCGCACCATCATATCAAATAATGCTAAAGAATTATTGGGGTCTAAAGTATATGGCTTTGCCTTAAGACATGGAATATATCTAAAAACTTCATCTAACTATTACCCTCAAGGTAATGGTCTGGCAAAGTTGACCAACAAGAACCTGATAAGACTCATCAAAAGGATAGGGGTTGACCATCAAAAGGAGTGGCATAAAGTGCTTAATCTAGCACTATGGACTGATAGAATCATGCCCAAATAGGTAATCAAAATGTCTCCATATGAACTGGTATATGGAAAGTCTGCCATGATTCCCTTAAGCTTGGTAATTCCTGCTCTTCAGCTGATCAAACAAATTGAGATTGAAGAAAATGGCCCTATGTAGGTCAGACTCGTAGAACTTCTGAAAGTTTAGGAAAAGAGGGACATAGCCCATGATTTATTGATCAAGCACCAAGGAATAGTTAAGAATTTTTTCAATAAAAGGACTTCAAATCCTAATTTTAAAGAGGTATCAATTATTTTGAAATGGGATGCAAGGGCCGCTAAGTTGGGTCAGCATACCAAAGTTGAAGCACTATGGACTGGTTCGTATAAAATTTACGCATGTAGGGAGAAAAATTATTTTGAGCTAGAGTCGATGGAAGGAGAACCAGAAGAGATTCCTATAAATGGAATCTATTTGAAACATTTATATTAACTTAGGTCTCTCATGTATTATATTTTGATAGTTTCCCTTCTTCACATTTTTTTCCATTGATTTCCTACTTTGTTTTTGAATAAGTGTTTTAAACATTGGTTGATGGCTCTTTTGAAGCTATAATTTTCACAATTTTGATCGAGCAGGAGTCAAATTCTTTTTGAACAAGCTCAAAATCCCTTATGGTTGCCAATAACTGTAGAGTAGTTTCCTAATCTACACCGTATTTAATGTATTTTTTGGTTCGAGCACTGCAATTTTGGTTCTTGTGCATCTTGGATGAAGCAAAAGAGTTTTGATGCAGAGGACAGGTTCATTTTGCCTAAGTGTCAAAGTGTAGTAGAAGCTACCAAGTGTTGTCCTCAGAACATGGTTCCTTTTCCCCTTTTGTTCCTTTCATTTCAATTTTGGCCTAAGTATTGGATTCAAGTGGAAGTGGCCATGTGTCGGCCTTCGAGAGACAAAAATGGACAGCTGGCGACTTTCGAGGACCTCATTGTAGCTTTCCATAGAACCACATAATGTACCATGTGTCAACATCCACATATCATAAGAGGCACCTGTGTTTCCTATTTTGACAAAGACTTTTAACGAGCTAAGCAATAAAGAGAGTGAAAGGCGCCAGGTGGTAGTAGTGGAGTCGCTAAATTACCCTTTTGAAGAAGTAGCAGAAGCCACCACATGTCGACTACCAAGAGCCTTTGTTTCAATGCCTGGGTCTAATGCTTTTCATTCAATGCATAAAGGCATCATTCATTTTGCTAAGTATCAAAGTGCAGTGAAGGCTACCAAGTGTCACCTTTTGGGTCCCTCTCTACTCCATCCCTAAAGAAAGCGGAAGGCACCACATACCCCCAGTAGGAGAAGCGGAAGATGCCACATATCTTCCCAAAAGTAGTGGAGGTCACCACGTATAAACTTCTAAGAGATCACCTTCAAACCTGATCACTGAATGAAGATTGTGGTGGGTCCCAGATGATATTTCAAAAGACCAAGGAAGCATAGCGTTCCTCGATGAAATATAAAGAAAGTGGAAATGGCCAAGTGTCATCCTCCATTGCTTCCTAGACAAAAGGAGAGGAATTTCATAAATTAACTAAGTGTCCTCGTGCCCGTCTACCTATTATAGTGAAATGGATGGAAATTTAGCAAGAGTTATTCCTGGTAGATAGAATAGTACACCGGGTAGATTTTTGGGGCTTACGAGTATTAAAGGCACCGTCTGTTTGTCCCCTAATAGCGGAGACAAAGTAGATAGTTAAGCGGCCAAAGAGGTGATGGAATGAGGAATTTTAGGTGTAAAGAAAGGTACTAGACATGGATTGCCATGCCACAGTAAGGGCAGTTCCTGATAAGACCAGAATGCATCCAAGGCATTGAATGCACCATCTGTTTTGTCTCTTGTGAAGTGAAGGATGGAGTGAAATTGCATGGGAAAGGGGATGATCAAGGAGGCATCCAAATATATATAAGCAAAATTGTAAAATCTAAAAAGGGGGGAATTCTCATAGTTTGATCAACCACAGCATGAAGATTAGTCGGCTAGTTGTGCAGGTTTACTACATCAATAGGGGACAAATCTCTCCTCTCATCAAGGGGAGGTTCCCTGTAGATACGTAGGAGCTATATACTATATAAATAAGTAGAAAATAATACATGGGGGTTAGAATAAACCATCCATCTCTCTTATTTTAGAGATGATGCTAACACACAAAGGAGGAAAATCCTAGTGGAAACACTGAAGGCACTTCTCTTCTTTTAGAAGTGTTCTTGCAGGGAACAATAGGATTTTCTTTCAAGTAGTAAAAGTAATTGGTGATAAAGGGTGCAATAACCAGCATGATGAAACAAGACACAAAGTTTCCACCTAAACTGCCCAAAGAGTATAACATGAAGGATAATGGGGGCACAAAGTCATCCCAGGATCCTCAACACAAAAAGAAAAGGAAAAACACACGCTGAAAAAAATTGTGAAAGCACAAAGTCTTTTCACAATTGGCTTTAGGACACCTCTCTTTTTACCTTCACTAATTATACTTATCGAATTAAATGAATAAGAATGTTTCTAGGAAATAGACATAAGAATAATTTCCTAAAGCAGCACAAGCCAAAATAGCACAAAGTCTGCAATCAACTTGCTTTCTCCTTTAGATAAAATGAAATGAAATTACAATCTGAGCTCAAAGTCTCAGTCTTCTTCTTTCAAATGGGCAGAGTTTTGCTCTTGTAAAAATGAAAAAGTCCCCCGTAATGATATGAAAGATTACATTATATAGAGGCAGAGAGAGGCTTGGTGCCTTTTCCCATGGGGTGATCCATTTAGCACATTAATGCCTTGGATGCATTCTTGATTTTGTCATGCGGGAATAGGGCAGTTGCTTTAACTATGGTGTGTTGGTTCATCTCCTTTGTCCACTCCTTAGCTTGAATCACTCATTCCATCACCTACTAGCCACACAATTGTCTATTCTACATTTATCTCAAAGGGGACAAATAGATGGCACTTTCAATGTTTGGAGGCCCTGAATATTTACCCAGTGAACTACTTTACGTACTAGAAATAACTTCTACTGAGTTTCCCTCTTTGTCTCTTCCTTTTCTATGTCCTGGCCTTAGGCTCTTTGACTACATTTGGGTCTGTGCCTTGAGTCTACTAGAATCAATAGATGCTTAAATGCAAATGATTTGGCATTCATGGGTCTTTCCTCGATTGAAGGTTGATGGCTAGCCAATCACTCTAAATTTGATGTTCATAGGCCTGTCATTTTGTTATGACGTAGGTGAGGACATGTGGTGACATCCATGTCTTTGAAATAAGCTTTAAAACTATTAAAGGCTGGGGGCACAAATGTAGACACGTGGTAGCTTCTACTGCATTGGGATGGGACATGTGGTGAGTTTCACATTTTAAAGCTTCATTTGAAACTGTGTCTCGGTGTGCAACACTTGGCAACTTCCATTGCACTTTGATGCTTCAAACTTTTTTGAAGGGAACATGCCTTTCAAGGTCTTGAAAAAGGTTTGTTTCATGTGTGTCGAGTGTCCCCTCCATAAGGGTATTTTCCCTTTGGGATATTCCAAGTGGGCTTCAGGTCTTTGATTTCTCTGGCAGGTTATTGGTCCTTTATTTGCTTCAGAAAAATGTCTGAAGGAATTCCTTCAGATATTTTGTCTGAAGGAAATCCTTTCCTTTGATTCATGCATGCCTCTACATCGTGAGTACCCCCTTTTATGACATGTGGCACCTTTTGCCACTTTTAAGTAGAGACACGTGACAGCTTCCACCTTCTTAGGTCTTTGCAAAACCATAAAAATGCTTGGGGCTCAATCAAGCTCTCTCAGATGATGACACTTGTCAGCTTCCATTGATCTCTGCAAGGGACATGTGGCACGGTCTGAAAACATTTGTTAGTCACATGGATGTAGACACTTGGTGTATTCCACTTCATTTAGTCACTTGTCCCTAGGCTCACCATGGTCTTTGCTCAAAATAGTGAAGCTAAGGAAAGAGACTGCAGATATTGACACTTGGCAGCATCTGCCTAACTCTTTCTTTTGCATGCACTTCATTTCTTAACTAAGGTAGCCTTTAAACCTCTATTGAAGTGCTTAGCTCTTGTTGACGACATTGAACCTTTGAACCCATTAAACCCATTGAACCAAAAATGTTCAAGGTTCAATGGTTCAATGGTTCAATCCTTGCTTTGATACTTGCCGACAGACCCTTTTTGATTGAACCAAAGTGCTGACCCATATCTGAAGGTGACCAAGCATTGAAAACTAGTTCTTTTGATTGAAATCACCTGCATAAGCCTTTGAACCAGTTGAACTTACTAATCCTTTTACCAAAAAGTTGAGAAAATGATGAAATTGAATGTCTAGAACAAATTTTTGGAAATGAAAGAGACAATTTTGGCCATGCAGGACCAAAATAGTCATATGTTGTCTGAAAAATGAGGAGTCATTTTTTAGGGACAACATAACATACCCACCATTTTTGAAAATTGGGACATTTGAGAAAGATTAAAGATTGAACATGGAAATTTAGCATGTTAAGGTCATTTTCAAAATTTGAAGATCATTTACTTTATCAAAAACAAGTTTACTTAGTTATGTTTTTATTTAATTTTGACTAATAGTGCTAATAAATGGTCTTTATTTCTTATAGTTGCAGGTTCCATGGTGTTTATTCTTGATAAATTCATGCTCTAAAACCCTAGTAAAACCATTAATTCAAATTTAAAAATTGATAATAAATGATTCGTGGAAACCTTTTTAAAAATCCATTTTGGACCTAAATATAAAGTTCATTTTTAAGCTTAGTCATGTTTTTTAACATGACTAGAGATTAGTGTAGACACCAAAAAAATTTACATTTATAGTTTTTGATGACTAAATACCTCAAGGCCCCCTAAAACATCTTAAACCTTCCCAAAAGCCCCCTTAACCCAACCAAATCATTTTTATCCTAGCCACATAATATCATTGAAAATCACTATTTGAAAGTACTATTCAAAAATACTATTCATTACGGGCCCCACTATCAATTTTCATGATGACATGACATGATGACATGGAAAGTGACATGGCATGTGATTTGGAGGTGATGTGGTAAGTGGCATGGCTTAGAAATGACATGGCTTGATGTGGGACACCATACCCTGCTTGGGACCCTTTCCCAAAGTGTCTAATGACCTCACATCAACATCAAAAAGCTCTCCCTTGAAATATGGTGAATTTAATTTTAAGGGGTCATTATTCAACATATATTTTGTCTTTCCCACATTAAATTATACTTTAAAAGAGATACCTAGCTCTTTAAGACTTTGGGAAAAATAAAGGGCACCCATTTTTGACATCTTAGCCAAAATGGGAGACTTCTCAACCCATATGGGAATCTTTCACAACCTCACCTTGGAATTTTCATCCCCCACATGGAAAATGGTGCTAAATTTGGTGTGCCACCCCTTTAAGTGTTTGTGTGAAAGCAAGAAAGGATGGGGAGAAGTCTTTAAGCCTCATTCAAACCCATGTGCATGATTTCCATTCAAACTTGGAGACTCACCAACCCACATGGGATTCCTCACCCACCTCACCTTGACTAAATCATGATCCCACTTGGATAAATTTGAATTTATTTACTATTCCTCTATTTTGGCATGTTTTTTTAGACAAAAATGCTATAAATACCCCCTCTCCTTCACTTAAGGTTAAGGGGCAAGTTAGTCTTTTGATCTTAGCATATTGCTGTAGGTTTTTTCAAAAGAGGTCATCATATTGGAGGTTATCATCATCTTGGAGGAGAAATATCAAAGCAACAAAGCTCTGTTGAAATTTATTCAAGATTCATTAACATTTAACCATCATCAACATCTTCAAGCCACTTCAACAACATTAAGGTAATTTACTTTGTTTTGTAATTTCAATTCTTTCTTTATTTCCCTTTGGCCTTCTCTTTTCTTAACCTCCATAATCTTGACCCATTAACCTCTTCCTCTTTGTCCCATTCATCCCATTTAATCCCTTTGTATTTTTCCATTTCATTTATCCCCTTTATTCTATTCACTTCTTTGCCTCATTTACCTTTTTCCCCTCTTTGCCATCTTTACCTTTCTTTTTCCTTTGCCATATTTACTTATTTGCCTCATTTATCTATTCATAAATTTTTATACTTTAAGACTTGATCATCTATCCAAACTAACAAAACAATCCTTTTGACCCTCACCACTTTACCAAACCAAAACTATAACCTTTACCAATTTTCAACATTAGTATTAATTAAACTATTACGTTCAATTAGTTATATTTTGAAAAGCATTTAAATTTATTTTATATAATTTATTTATTTTTTGTTTTAGTATCATTTATTTGTTGTTTTTTTGAAAAAACTACTTCTTTTATCATTACAACTTAAGTTTTTTGAAGAAGGTGGATTGACAGTGTCCTAGCAAGCTTTCACTTCTAGGATTTAGCTCATGCTAGGCAATCCACCCAACTACTTGTCTAACAAATAAGTTTTGTGGTGGTGTTTTCTTATTTGAAATTATTATTACATATCTAAAGAATAGTTATTCATGCACTTTAACAAGTATTCTTCCACACCCTTCATTCCTAGTTTCTTTCTTTTCAAAAATAAAAAAAGTAAGAAAAGTAAAAAAATTGAGAGAAATATTTTGGCACACCTAGTGGGACCCTTGATTTTTCTTGGGTTAATTAGTTGTTATAGGAAATTTAGTTGCATTATTAAAATTTCATTTAGATGTAATTTCATTTCTAAAAATTAATCATTCATCTCTTTCAAAATGTAAGTTTTAACTTCTTTTATTTAGAAAATTAGGAAAAAAATAAAAAGTAGAAATTTTCTTTTTTTTCTTACATTTCAAAAAATCAAAAGAACATTTATCCTATGTTTAGGATTGCATTTTCATGCTTAATTTATGTGCATTTTATTTTTTCATTTTTTCATTAAAATTTTGATTTTTTTTTCTTTGGGTTAAAATTAAATGCATACATTATTTGCTTGCTTGCTTAATTTAGTTCACCTAGATTAATTAAAGGCAAAGAAAATTAACCATAGTACACAAATGTTACACAACCAAACCACTTACACCAAAAAAATATAAAACTCAATTGAGACAAGGCCCAACTAGGGTTTCATCACCTAACAGATCACCTTACCCTTTCCTGGTTATCGTACTTAGATTTAATCACCAACGGGATAACCAACTCAACTCTCTGGTCGAGTATAAACTCTAGTAATCAGTATATATTGGCTAAGTACCCACACTATATATGATATCATGAAGTGATGGGGTAAATACCCAAGCACCAAGCCATATACTCAAACCAATACAGACTTCTTCTTGAGTGCCTAAACATAACTCGAAACCAAACATAGACTACCTTGTTTAGGATCCATTCCAGCCAATTTTCTCTTCACACTTTTTAAAGGCATAAGACAAAAGAGAGATAATTAAAACTCTAGTATTTAATGTATCTTAGTGTATGATTTGATTTCCTTGAATATTTTTTTTTGCTTACTTCTTGTTTGAGGTGTGAGCTTCATTTATTTCCATTCTTCACATAGTTTTTACCAAACTACAAATTGAAGAATCAAACCAACCAAGAACCTATTTTCCAATACCTCATCTCCACTATCTTGTTCAATGGAGAGATTTCCTATTTTCTCTCTTAGAGATCATATCTTTTTGAGGATATTGGATAATAATCCTTTCACCTTAAAGTGGTACCTTACATTATAAGCCACTTATGATCCCTTCCTTATCAACAATAAACCCAACCTTGTCTACAACCAACCCTATCCTATCTAAAACCAACCCAACCTTGTCTATAACCAACCCAACCCTATTTACAATCAACCTAACCTTGCTTATAACTCATCAAACTCCAACTTAAACTAACCCACAAACTATCAACCTTCACTTGAACTACCACCTAAATTTGTTATAGTGATAATAGACCAGATAACTAGATTAGAGTCAAAACATAGGCCACCTATTTCTGATATCTATGATCAATCAGACATCACTTACAAACAACCAACAACCTATCATCAGCCATTTAATTATTATCATGCCCAACCAATAACCCATCAACATCTATCATCTCAATCACCCCAACCTTGTCAAAGCTTAAGCCATTTCCCCCAAACATCATATCGACCTCAACCCAACTTGTTAACCCAATCAATTTCATTACCCTTAATTGATCAACAAACCTATCAATCAACCTATCAGCCCAACCAAGTTTTTAACTTATCAAACCAACCAGCCTCTTCAATCTAACCAAATAACTTACAAATAGTTTCACACCCTAATGTGATAACTAAGACACTGGTACACCCTCTTCTGGCCCTTAGTAAACCTAAAACTAAAGAAACTATAACACCAACCTTAACCAATCCACTAAGTAACCAAGTATAAACTTTACAAATTTCTTTAAAAATCACAATTAAGGAAACCAAACAATCTTTTCCACTTCCCCTTTTAGTGAATCAAAGCCAACCCGAATCATCTGACACTTATCAGGTGCACACGATCAATGTTGTTATTGATAAACCTATTACTACTACTTCTTACACCCCACTCATTGAAGTGGGGGAATCACTTCCCTTTCCTTTAGATGATGAAACAAAGAAAACAACCACTCCCTTAATTTCACTTGACACCATCACACCTTCCTCTCCCACCACAAACTCACCTACTCTTCCTTTGGAAATCATTCCTTTATAAGAGGTCACCTTATCCACTCCATCTATGGAAGAAACATCTTCTCTAAATTTTGAACCTTCCACCAAAAACATAGATATGAAAACCATTCCCTCTTCTCAACCCAAGGGTTTAAGCTTTGAAATCAATTATCAAAGAACCAAACCTATCTACAATCCCTTTTCTAGGCTAGTACAAATCCTAGAGTTCACTTCTCAACCCAATCTCGATAGAGCCACTTTCTGGCATCATCTTGGCCTCCCTTTCCATAACAAATGAGAACCTATAGCTTCACTTGAATCCAACCTCAAACCTATCACTTCTTGAACCCCATCCTTAGATACTCCCTCCACCAAAACCATAAGGGAACCATCCAAGCCACTTCCATCTAAATTTTTTTAAATACCTTTACACCTCTTTGACCAAACCCATCAATAATTTAGGAACACTTCCTATTCCTAGCATAGCTCACCAATATTTGAAATTGGACCTAGCTACATCAATTCCATCAAAGAGAAATTTGACTAAACCTATTAAAAGGGTGGAATCTCCTAAACCATCTCAAAATAGACCCATGGGGCCCCCTTCTAATAAATCATCTACTTTTAAACCAATTAGGCAACCCCAACCTAACCAATCTACTAAAACCATTTCAAAACTAGAAAATTCTATGGTAAAGCCTACTCTTAAGAAGGCTTCCACTCCAAAGCCTAAAAATACATCACCCTCAATGCCTTTACTTGAATCCTATTTAACCATTTTACAATGGTTATTAAAAACCTCCTCCTTAACCTTACCACTTCTCAAACGTTTCCAACCTGTCAAAAATTTTGACCCTTCACATCATCAAACAAAATGGTTTAATGCCAATTTAGTCTGTACATACCATAGGACACCTGAACATGACATAGAGCATTGAAAATCTCTCTAAGCACTCATACACAACTTATATGAGGATAATATGTTATCAGATGAACCTCCTTTAACCAAGCTAGCCCAACCTAATAGACAAACCACCCCACCACCCATAACTTCTACAGTAAAAACTAATTTTAGTAAGGCTCCCAAAAAGAAAAACATATCACCTCCAACAACTTTGTATGAATCCTGTTCAACCATTTTACAAAAGTTATTGCAAACCTATTCCTTAACCTTACCACCTATCAAACCTTTTAACCCTATCAAAACTTTTAACCCTTCATACCCAAAACCATCATGATACAACAACCACCATGTGTGCTCTTACCATAGGGTACTTGGCCATGATATAGAACACTGCAAGGATCTTAAAACCTTATCCACCAAATTTATGGCAAGGTTAATATGTTATCAAATGAAATTTCTTTGAGCCCATTACCAACCCAACCATCAATCAAACCTACCCAACACTTGCATAGTCCCCCATTCTCACCTAAGAGTAAAGAGGAACCAAAGCAGTAAGCTAAACCAACACTTCCTTTAATCCAAATCATCTGTAGAGTTACCCACTCTCAGGTCCAACAAAAGGATAAGGGAAAGGCTAAAATGTCCATTTCATGAATATACCCTTTAAACCCTCAACATTCTAACCGAACCCAACCACAAACACCATCACTTTGAGATATTTTTCCCACCCATGCAAAGAGTAAACTAGGGGAACTTTCCTTCAATAAATATTTAACCATTTATTAACTTCAACCATACCTTAACCATTAATTGAACTAACCCTTGGCTTTTTTGCCTCAACCTATCAACCAAATGTATCCGTCAACACAGCTTGAACCAAGTGGTATATCAAATTAGAGGAACCCATTTGGATACCACCCGACCTATTTGGGATTCAAATTCTCCCATTAAACCATTGGAAATTACCCTTATCCATCAAACCTAACCAACCTTTCCTCAAACTAATGAGAATTCAATATCAGAGATCTCATCCTAAAAGAAAACCAGCATGTGACCAACATGGAAAAGATTAAATGAGGCAAGTTTGCTTTCAATTGGCTTGGACCCTACATCATCACCCATAAGTATAGATCAGGAGCTTATCATTTGTCCTCTCTCAAAGGCAAACAACAACATGAGCCTCTCAACACTTCACATCTACATCCATTGTTTTTTTAAATAAGGATCAAGCTCACCTATTTGTCTTACTTAAACTCATCTCTTGATTATGAAATTTTAACCTTCACCCACCTTCCTCCTCCCCTTTTGAGGACAATTGATTACAACATAAAACCATGTGTTTAACCATCATATTCATGGCCTAATACTAAATATGGGTACCATGGCTCTATCCATAGCATGGTTCTCATGGATACTTTTTATCTCTAATAAGATGGAATCCTATGGTCATTGTCTCTCAAAACCACACCCTTTCGCATATCATTGACCTTCTTGTGTAAAGTTTTGCCTTCATAAAGGCAAACCTCTGAACCTAATTAGATTGTTCCATGTCTAAACACATTTCATCTTGAAATAATTAATTAGGTTAATAACTTAAGCATTGTAGACTGTTTCCTCGAAGGACAGCTACCCAAAAACAAAAATAAAAATTGCCACATGTAAGGTAGACTGCTCCCATAAGGATAGCTATCAAGAACATTAAAAATAGAGCCAATAATCTTAGACCAATCCCTTGAAGGATGGCTATGTTAACTTTGTCAAAAGTAGAGAAATTTCATGGAAGCTTCCCACATTGATTAACTTGCCATATACAATAATAAATCAAAAGACCCACTATCACAAAAAAATCTACAGCCATAAGTGGCTTTCACATGTAGACTTCCCACATTGATTAGTCTAAATCTAGCATATGACATGGACTTATCGATTTCCATTCTTAGGCCACCTATAAAAGGGGAAAACTAATTCACATGAGGTTATCATACATATCACCCATTACCCTTCACACCACCTATCACCCATCTTCCCTTTCGACTATCTATAAATCAAGGGATTTAGAGCTTACTTAACACCTTATGATCAAAAAACCTTTTTTATCAACTAACAACCACCCATGCATAGCATTTGAAGGGCTTATATGCATTAAGATGATCCCACTTTGGGTCCATTTTTAGTCCTTATAAAAAATGAAGCATCATGCCCTATTCTCATCTTAATGTGCTTGGTTGATGTTTTCATCTCAACTTTTACCATCTAACATTATAAAAACAATAGTCATTCCTTTAACATTGGGTGATATTACAACAACCATATCCATACCAATCATAACCACAACCATAACATTCAACTAATAACATCCAACACATTTTATACATGTTTACATCAAACTATGCAATATTTTATTTAGGGTGTGAGGAGTCACATGACACATACATAGTCATCATATTATACACACATTGCTTAACACATAGGCATACATTGCTTTCCTACCTAACCATTAGATCGATTATCTGGTGACTCTAGATTTGTGTTCAACCATACTTCTACTTAATTACTCCCTGAACTAATATCTATAGCATTCTTTATCTTAGCAACCGCTAAAGGATATACTTTGTTCTCCTCTCCCACATTTATCCCCAGAGAGTGAAAATCATACTCTACTTTGGGTCTTTCATAGTGATACATTCACCTTCTTTCCCCTTTTTCCCTCCTATTCCTACCAACCCATTACCACATGCTCTAAACATTAGACCCCAACCATTGGTAGTGTCTACTTGAATATGGTGGTCTTTTCTTTTTTTCCAACTAAATATTCATCCATAGTAAGGGAACCACCATCTTCTCCCAACCATGCAGCTTCTTATTGGTTAGGCCCAAACTAGTGAAAGCAATAAGTCATTAGTTTCTTAGAGCTATGATAGAGGATGCAGACATGACAACAATTTATCTATCCTACCCATATAGCTCTTGGGTTAGGTAAGGTCCATCCTCTGTCACTCACCACACTACTAACTTCCTTAGTTACAGAGTCTACTTGACCATCAAATAAATTTTTTATAGGTCATCACTTCACTACTACCCTTAAAACATGACTCGTAGTGGTGATGAACCTTGGCCATAGTGACTCTATAGATTTGGATATACCCCCACCTCTTAAAAATTAGCTTGTAGTAGTAGACACTATCTCTAAAATCCTACCCTTGCACAATTTTATAAGGTATAACCTTCTAAAAAAGGCACCCCTTCTTTGGATTAGCTCCATTAAAGATCATTTTTAGTACTTAACATTGTGGTCCCTTCTAATTTATCCTACCTTACCCATCCATATCTCTCATCTTACTAAATGTGGGATCATTATGGTAAATATTTACCAATATACACCATTCACCTTCACGATAAACTTCACCAAAACCTAAAACCTTTGTTTTACAAAACCTTCTCCATCATCCCAAACCAACCCATGTTGAACTACATTGGCATGATGTCCACAGACTATGTAGGCACTACTCAACTTCTAGGGGTAGCTTGGCCACTAACAACTAATTCCCATCCCTTTTTTCTTCTCACTCATTTCCACTACTAATATATCACCCTCTTGCTTAGGGCATCCTACATCAAGGAAGCTTTGAATTATTTCTTAAGCATCCTTATATTTTAACACCATCTAATACTTCCTCTTAAGTTTTTAACCAATTTTTTGGAGAACTACATTGGCCTGAGGTCTTTTTAGAATATGTAGGTAGTGCTCAGTTACTGAGGTCAATCAGCCACATCCTTTACTTTATTTTCCCTTATCACCAAAAATATCTTCCTTCACTTCTCTACCTATTCCCTCACCACCTCCCTCCCTTCAGCTTTTCAATCTCTTTTAACATAAGGGTTGACAACCTTCCCCACTAGCCCCTCTTACCTCCCATAAAGCCACATCCTACTCTACTTCATTGGCCTCCCCATCATCTTTCTTTGTGTATGCTTCATGACCCACTTCCCCACCCAAATTTTAAATTTTCTACCTCTCTTTCACCTTATTAACAACCTTGCCTTTTATTCCCTTCAACTTCTTTCTCCATCCTCATCATCTATCCATGCCCTTGGCTATTTGTCATACCCCATCTTATCACTCTCTTTTCCTTACCCATTCCACATCATACTATGCATCTTGCAAGATTTTTATTTCTTATGTTGCTACACTTTTTCTTTACATGTACCACCACTCTCTACCACTCTTCCCATCATACCCATTTTCCATTCTTCTTGTTTGCTTTTTTTCCATCCTTTCATCTTTTTTATCTTCCCCCTTTTCCTCCACAACTAGTTTCCCCCTAGGTATTTATCCTTTGAGAAGCCTTCCATAATTTCCCTTTTCTTCTTATCTCTTTTTCCATATGTCCTTTTTTACATTCCCTTTTTCATCTTTCATCTCAGTACTCATTTATCTTTTGCATATGTGTGAGTATTCGTGCTTTATATCCCTACTTCAATTCTTTTTTTTTGTTCTTATCATCTCTGATCTTCATCCCTTAGTTTCATCTTACTCCCTTTCATTGCATCCCCCTATTTCTTTACCACCCCACCATTTTTTATCTTGTTAATCTCTTTTAATCACCCCTTCAGCTTGTCAATCTCTTCTAACAAGCTGATTAATACCTATGAGAAGAACCTCCTATAGCAGATTACCTCCTACAATAGATTTAATCAAAATATGCAAAAATAAAATAACTCTTACGAATAACAAAAACAAAAAAATATTATATTGATCACAAGCCACTTCAAGGGGGCAACCTCCTTTGAGAAAGCTCAATACAATAAATTCATGGATGCCTTCATTGGGCCTCAAAACTTACTTATATACTAACTCTATTATAAAAACTACTACTTCCCTTGTATGTGGGATTATTAAAATATGCTCTAAGGGACAAATTACAAAGCATATGCATCCATAGAAATTATTACACTAATACTACAAAAAGAAGGGTAAGGCATAGGTTCCTAACATCCCCTCCCCCTTAGAAAAATCTTTGCCCTCAAAGCTTCAAATGTGGAAATTATTTTTGAATCTGGAAGAGTGGTTCCCATGTTGCATCTTCTAGTTGCATGTCATGCCATTGGATTAAGACCTCTATGATGGAGTGGGATCAAAGTTGGCAGGTGCACCTATCTAGGATTGCTTTCAGCATGAGGAGGATGGAGCCTTTATTATCAAGTGCTGGTAAAAATATCATCACTCAAATGTTGGATACAAGAACTTGCTTCAAATAGGAGACATGAAAGATGGGATGAACATAGGAGGAAGGTGGAAGCTCTAAATTTTAAGCAACTGACCCAATATTTTGGAGAACCTTATATGGCCCATAAAACTTTGGAGCAAGCTTTTGGCACCCTTTTAGTTTCAGTGATGATTGCTTGTATGGATGCAGATAAAGAAAGACCATATCACTAGGTTGAAAGGTATGCTCAGAGTGATGCTGATCAGCCTGTTGCTTCATTTGGTTCTATGCCATGTGGAGATTGTCCCATAAGGTGTAGAGAATCTAATCCTAGTTTCAGAGAGTAGTGTCAACTACCTGAACTGATGAGCTGCTAAGATTATATGGAAGAAGTGGTGGTGGTGCTTGACCATAAACTACTTCATAGGGAGTCATTTTGGTGGAAGTATGGTATGAGGTATTGTACCACCATTCAGCTAGGGGAAGCCACTTGGCCCATTGATGGTATTGTTCTAAAGTAAAGTAATGAAGGAAGGTCTCCAAGCATTTGTTGGCTATTTCTATATGGCCATCTATTTATGGGTGGTACCCAGAGCTCATTCTCAACTATGTGCTTGTGTGATGAAATAGTTCAATCCAAAAATGGCTGGTGAAAGTGGCATCACTATCTAAGACAATTGAAGAAGGAATGTCATGAAGATGGAAGATCTGATCTAAGAAAACCTATGCAACTATGGAGGCTGTGTATGGGTGGCTGAGTGCACAAAAATGACTATATTTAGAGAGGTGGTTAACTACAACTAGGATCACTTTCTTTCCCAAAGATTTAGGGAGGCCCTGAATGAAATCCATGGAAATATTTATCCATATCTGAGTAGGAATGGGTAAAGGCTCAAGCAAACTGGGAGTCAATTTGGTTTCACCTTTGTTTCATTGGTAAGTATCACATTTGGCTACCATCTATTTAATTTTAGCTTTCATGCCTTTCCAAAAGAAGTGTCGACGTGCCCGCTCATAGGTTTTGAGAAATCTTGAGTGCCCTATTGAGGTGGAAGCATGGATTTCATAGAAGACGGCCTGATGTAGGTCTGGACTTTGGGAAAGCACCAGATGACCCTTGTATCATGAAGAAGCACTGTCCCATGAATAATGCGGTACTGTAGAGGGGTTAGTGGCCAATTGATGAATTAGGTGGCATAAGGAGGGATCATTTGCATACCCTTGGATAGATTCCAACAATTTTAGAATGGGCATGGAGATGGCAGAGAGGGAAGGCTAGTCCTTGAAGGTTCTTGAGAGAGCATCAGCCACAACATTGTATTTTCCCTTCTTATAGGTGATCTCATAATCATAACCCATGAGTTTGTTGACCCACTTCTACTGAGCTGGGGATGAGACCCACTATTCCAAGAAATATTTCAAACTTTGATGATCATTTTTGATGAAAAAATAATTTCCCAGTAAGTAGGGTCTCCATTTTTGTACTACATGTAAAATTGCCATCATTTCCTTTTCATATGTAGATAAAGCTAAATTACAGCCAGAAAGGGCTTTGCTAGTGAAGGTAATTGGTCAGCCCTCTTGGAGAAGAATAGTACCCAAGCTGATGCCACTGGCATCAATTTTGATGGTGAAAGTTTTGGTGAAGTCTAGCAGTGCCAAAATTGGTGTGCTACACATAGCCTGTTTGAATTTGATGAATGCCTGATCAACTGTTACACCTCAAATGAAAGCATCCTTCTTCAATAAGGAAGTCAAAGGAGCCATGATCTTTCCATAATCTTTGATGAACTTACGATAGTATCCTATCAGGCTTAAGAAACCATGAAGGCTCTTGAGGGTGGTTGGTCAAGGCCAATTCTGCATAACACTAATTTTTTTTGGGTCCATGTGAACCCCATTGGCTAAAATAATGTGCCCCAGATAGTTGATTTCCTCTTAACCAAATGAACACTTGGATTGCTTGGCACATAATTGATTGCTTCCTAACAAGTGTAATGCCATGTCAATGTGTTGTAGATGCTCAGCCCATGTGCGGCTGTACATCAAAATGTATCAAGAAAACTAAAATAAATTGATGAAGAAAAGGCCAAAAGATTTTATTCATGAGTGCTTGAAAAGTGGAAGGGGCATTTGTAAGGCCAAATGACATGACAAGGAACTCATAGTGACCTTCATGCATATGGAAGGCTGTCTTGGGAATGTCATTAGGATGCACTCAGATTTGATGATAGCCAGAATGTAGATCCAACTTGGAGAAGAATTTGGCCCCATGGAGCTCGTCAAGAAGCTCATTGATGACAGGAATTTAGAAATAGTGAGATGGTTAAGGGCTCAAAATTCAATGCAAAGGTGCCATGACCCATGTTTTTTGTGGAAAATAAGCACTGGGGAGGAATATGGGCGGGTGCTGGGGTGAATAACTCCAAACTTGAGGAGTTTTGAGACTAAGTTCTCAATTTCAATCTTGTGTAAATGGGGGTAATGGTATGGCTGGATGTTGGGTGGGATGCTTCCTGGAAGGAGAGGAATGTGGTGATCTTCAAGGCATGAAGGGGGGTAAACCTACTAGTTCTAAAAAAATGGTTGCATGCTTGTTGTGTATAGCTTGTAAATTTGTAGTGTGGTTAGTAGTAGCAGGGGGCTAGAGTTGAATGGAATGTAGTTGTACAATGACCCCATGTGAGCCTTTCTTCAAAAGTTTTTCCATGTGATGAGAACTGATGATGCTAGCAAATCTTGGTAATAACCCTTTTAAGGTGTGGTTCTAACCATTATCTATGAACTACATCCAAAGCTCAGAGAAGTCCCATAAAATAGGTCTTAATGTGTGAATCCACTGTGCCCCTAAAACCACATCACACCTTCTTAAAGGTAGGGCAAACATATCAGAGCAAAATTATAATCACCCATTACAATACACACATTTTGACACTTCCCTTTACATGGCAATCTACCCCCATTAGTAATCATGACTTTCAAGCTAGAACAAGGGTATACAAAGCAGTCTACCGCATTAGCAATGTGAGGATCAATGAAATTATGAGTACCACCCAAGCCAACGAGGATTGTGAGAGGGATATTTTTGAAGCACACTTTGACCTTCATGGTTTGGGGAGTGGTGACACCTGCTAGTGCATGCACTGAGATCTCAGGTTGAGTCTCTTGAACTGCTAGGTCCTCATGAGTGCCAGGTTCTTCTTCAGCATCTTGAAATTCTAGAATATTAGGCTCATTGTCCTACTTTGGTGGTGACTCCACATTTAGTAAGTAAAGTTTTTATTAGATGTACCTGTGACCCTTAACCCATTTGTCATCATAGTTTTAACATAATCCTTTCTCTTTGTGAGCCCATATCTCTGCCTTAGTCAGGTGCTTGATTGGTGTGGTTATGGTTGTCCACTGATTCACTGTGTTCTTTATTGGTAAAAAGGTGGGAGGTTGACACTATGTGGAAATATTATCTTCTACTAACTTAACCAGACCCAAAGCGTCCATCATATTTTTAGGTTGAAACATTTTTACCTCTGAGTGGATCAGCTCTTTGAGGCCACTAACAAAGTAGCTTTTGAAGAAGTCATTTGACAACCCTTTAGTGTGATTATTGAGTTTTTCAAATTCAATTTGATATTCACGAACAATACCTATTTATCAAATTTTGGTGAGAGCTCCTATGAAATCCTCAAATGTAGAGGGATCAAACCTACCTAGAATTAAGGATGCAAAATTTGACCAATCAGGTTTATCATGTCTTGAGATACCAATGGTACCACTGAAGTGCTTCTTGTTCTAGATGAAAGGAAGCAATTGGGACTTTGTTTGCAGAATAAGTATTGTGGAGGTTGAAGAATTTTTTAGCTTGATATATCCATCCTATAGGATCTTTACCATTGAACCGTGGAAAGTCTAGCTTAGGTCTATGTGAGAAGTTGGAAGCAAAGGAGTGATGCTCGAAAGAAGACTCCTCCTTCTGCACTCTGTTGAGCAAGATGTTATTCTGTTCATTCAAGCCACACATCATATCGATTAACTCTGTAACCTAATATTTCAATGTGGTAATTTATTCCTCCATGTTTTTTGTGCCTACATGAGTGGTGACCATAACTAGTTGTTAATAGCTTTATAAATGGCTTGTCTACAACTGTGTGGTTGGAAATATCCTTAACTGTGGATACGTTGTTGTTTGCTCTTTGAACCTGATAAGTTAGATATGGACCCCAATTTTGTTTGGCTGCCTATAGGATTTTATAAAATTCTCTTTAGCCACAAAAGCTATCTAATCAAGTACTGCTCTCCAAAAAAATTTGGCCATGGGTTTACCCCTTAATGATAGCTTTTGGTTTACCTCACGGGTGGGAACTAGTCAATCGGGATGGGGTCATTGCCCTTTTCACTGGCAGGTCCTCTCAATGGGCTAGCTACTTCAGGGTTCCTATGGTACTCCTCATAATGAATTTTAGGGCTTATTCTCAAGCACTCCCCATAGTTAATTAGATAGGTATTTACCCAATCCAAAATGATGGAACCTGTAATGAAAAAAATTCTTGACAAAAATGGCATAGCTCCTAGAAAGCCCTAATTTGAAAAAAAATTGCTCCAAATCTACCCATAAAGCCAAGAAAGCACTCTGATACCAGATGAGAAGAACCTCCTATAGTAGATTACCTCCTACAATATATTTAATCAAAATATGCAAAAATAAAATAACTCTTACGAATAACACAAACACAGAAAGCTTATATTGATCGCAGGCCACTTTGAGGGGGCAACCTCCTTTGAGCAAGCTCAATACAATAAATTCATGGATGCCTTCATTAGGCCTCAACACTTACTTATATACTAACTCTATTCTAAAAACTACTACTTCCCTTATATGTGGGATAATTCAAATATGCTCTAAGGGATGACTTACAAAGCATATGCATCCATAGCAATTATTACACTAATACTACAAAGAGAAGGGTAAGGCACAGGTTCCTAACAACCTACCTCATATCTTCACCTTCTTTTCCACCCATCCTTTGCTTCCCCTTTTTTTATTAACCCCTTTCCCATTTTCCATTGCATTATCATATTTAGAACCACCATTTGGTTTGCTTCATTATCCATCATCATCCATGCTTACTTGCTCAAGATACCACCTACTTATTTTCTCTCATGTCATCCTTTTTATTTCCTTTTCTTCTATTTATTTCCTTGTTTTCCATTTTCATCACCAAACTATTTTCTCCTTCATCTTTTTAGACTTGTTTTCAAACCTTTCATGGCCTCCCACATTTACCATCCTCTCCTTACCCTCTAATATTAGTACACTTCTCTCCCCATCCTTTTTTATTCTCCAATCTCTTTAATGCATCTCTCACCCCCATCTTCTACCTTTTATTTTTCTATTTTCCCTATTTCATTTCATTTTTTCATCCCCCTTGATGCCATTCCTTACTCTTCTTGACCTAAATGACCATGACTGGCTTCTTCCATCCTTCTACATCCATATGTGACCTCATTGTTTTCTCTTCATCCATATCCTAGTTTGCCTTCACCTCATCCCTTGTTAGATCTCCCTTATTTTCTATAATTCAACCTCCACCTCTTTAGAATGCAGTCACCAATTATACTACTTCTGCATACATTTCCTTGTCTACTTCCTTGTATCCTCTATAGAGAGGATTACAAAGCAAGTTAGTCAAGAATTAGTCCATAAATAAGGAAACATGCATAACTAACTAACTAACTAATCCTATCTATTCCTATGGGAATTAAAAACTATAGGAAGAAACAAATGAAAGAAAAGAACATCATATTACCTTCTCAAATGGATTCATCATACTTATGTGGATCAAAAGCATGTTCTACCTTGGTCAAGCATCCTTGTCTTTATGAACAATGGTGGTAAGCTCCTCCAATGTCTCAAGAACACTCCATAAAACTTAGGATCATGATTCCAAATCACTAAAATAGCCTATCAATAAAGATTGAAAATAAAGTTAATGATCAAATGCAAAGCCTTGTGGAAATAATTTAACATGATAAATTTGTAATATTCAATCTTAAAATTATCCATCGCCTCTCTATTTATAGATTTTTGAAATTTATCAGGATCAACCATGACCATCCATCTCAAGATTGAGATGTGTGGCCATGGATAATCCTAATATTTATAATTAAATCCATAATTATACTCATCATGACCTTGGAAGAAGGGGCAATGAAGAGGCATGGGTGACCCATAATATTGATATTTGTGGCATTTATGACCTAGGGATGTCTTCCTAATAAATGATGTCACCTGATGATGTAGTTAATAAGAATCAATTTTCAAAAATAAATATTCAACAACTCTCATATAAAATCCACTTAATATCTTGATTTGGATTAATAAGCCTTAAACAAGGCTAATCAACATTTGTGTAATTATTTGAAAATTGCCCCTCAATTAATCAAAATGGTTAGAAAGTCATATTACTGAGTTGTAATTTGACCTGAGAAGAATTAGAAGGTGATGTTAGATGCACCATAACCATATTTCCATTTAGGATGTTTCTAAAAAAATAACAAAGGTACATGGTGTGTACCAATGAATTTAGGAGAAAAATGTAATACAGAGCATAAAAGGTGAAATTTTCATTTTGACTTGAAACTAATTGATTAAAGTTAGCTAACCTATAAATTACATTGCCCTATTTAGGGATACTTTGACCTAAATTGGCACTTGTAAATGACAAGTTCAAACCATTTAGCACGTTTTATGGATTTTGACCTAAAATGTGCATTTGAGTGCAATTCGAGTAAGATTGACAATTTCAACATAAATGGTGTTTGAAATTGGATGTCTATATTTTTCCCCTATTTGAAAAGGCATAGTAAGAAATTCAAGTGAAGCAACATCTTTTCACTAAAAAGATTTGTCAAGAATAAATTGGAATAGACCCATGATGCCTCGTCGAGGGGACATACTAGGATGAAAGAGAAGGATGAACTCTCGAAAAGAGAGAGAAAGTGAGAGGTTAACCCATGGAATAGATCACATCCATGCAAGTTAATGATTGAACATGTGATTACCATCAATGATAAAAATATAATTAGAGGTATAATAGGCCCCAAAGATATGGGGAATGGAAAAGATACAATCCATAAATGTAAGGGACACACTATAAATGTATCTAATTTGAGAGTATAAGATACGTGCTTATAGCATTGATTAATCTTGAGACAAGTTATACACTAAAATATTGCCATCATGGGCTTTAATGTGGAGAGCTTTGAATTAGAGGAAAAGGGAGAATGTTCTACTTTAGGAAGGGAAGCATCACTAGAATGGGGTTCCAAAGAGAAGATAATAATAAGTACTCTAGTAGAGCAGATTTGATCACGATAAAATAGTTTTTCCCCAATAGGGAGAATTTTGATCATTGATAAAAAATAAAGAATTATTTTGCTCCTATAAATCTAATTTTATTTAGACATGGTTCAGATGTTGTGCCTCAGCATGGGCAATTAGCAAGCAAAATAGCTTAAGGGTATAACTAAATAGATAGGTTATAGTGAGCAGGCACAAACTTACATGTGATGGTGTAATGGCTTAGAAAACCATATAAAACCAATCATATGAGAATACACAAAGTTATGAGAGAGATGGAAAGAATAATGAAGATAGTCAAGTTGACCTCAATAGAAATTAGGTGTTTCCTGAATGGTTCCATGGACTCATGTTCTAACATGAACTTTTGGCCAATGTAGTTCACCCAAGTTTAGGAGAGAATGGACTGAGGAATGATGAAAAATGACAAAGAATTGATTAGACTCACAATGTATGTGAGTATATGCACGTCTAATCATAAATAAAGAATCCTAAAAAGCATGCTACCTAGAAGCCTGATTCCATATCATGAGCCTAGGTTTTACAAAGTGTTCTTGAGAATCATTCATTTGAGCTGATGTTGACATTTAAGACATTGAAACCTGAGCACAAAGTGCTTGATATAGAAAAATAAATTAGGCATCATATGTATGAATAAATTAGAATGAAATAATATTCCAATTACACTAAACCAGTTCAAATATGAATATCTATAACTAAGGATAATGGTAAAACAATGAACAAAATCAGAGTTACAGTGATTTACATTTAAACAAAAAAGCAAAAATAAAGAAAAAGACAAACATAAATGAACCTAACTTGAATCAAGATATGATCTATCAAGGCTTCAGTAAGAATAAAAATGTTTAAAAACAAAAGGCAAGAACATCTTAATGACATGAGACCAAGATATGAATAATCAAGATCCATGTGGACCATCAAGGCATTCTGGAACATAGAAGAGAAAATAAAAATCAAATAGAAAAATAATCAAGGAAACACAAGACCAAGAATGGAGATAAGAAGTAATAAAAAGAGAAAAGGAGAAGAAATATAAGGAGAGGTGAAAAACACCAAGAAAAATCAAATAAACACACACAAAAAAAACCAAGTTAGTGTAGTTTAAAGACAAATGTTCATGCATGTGTGGTAGAGGCATTACTTTCCACCACACATAACAAAAAACAATGACAATTGTTCCCTAATTAAAGAGAAAAAATGATAGAAGAAATGGGGGAAGAGAATAAAAGGAAGGGGTTGGTCGAGCTGACACTACATGTATAAGACAAGTAGACACTACCTACATAGTTCCATGGATGCATGTTCCAACATGAACTTTAGGCCAAATGTAGTTCTCCTAGGAAATGGGATAGAATAAAAATGATGAACAAACCAACATGATTTATATAAAAAATGAAAGATATGACAAACAAATGGGAATAGTTTAACAAATAAGAAGCTGATGAGATGAGAAAGAATGATCTTGTAAAATAAGTGCATGGGACAAGATGAAATGAATTGGTGTTTCTATGCTTTCAAAATAGCAAGAGTGTGGGACAAGATGAAATGAACTAGTGTTTTTTTGCTTGCAAAATGGAAAGATCATGGGACAAGATGAAATGAACTGGTGTTTTTGTGCTTGCAAAATGGAAAGAGCATAGCATGGTAGAACATGAATGTACAAATGTATAGAAATGTGAAACAATGTTGTTGTTCTTTTATGGATAATGTATTGATGTTTTTGGTATTTTCAAACTATTTATAATGTTTTTGGGATAAAACATACACAAGGTGGGACCATCTAGTTGAGGAGATGCATGTCTTGAGAGTAGAGGTTCTAATAAGATAGCTAAGCTAGTTGTAATGGGCCATACTCACAAATTAATGAGAGCAAGGTTCTTGATAAAACAATAAGGAGCAATAAATGTGATCACCAAGATAATGTGCAACCTGGAGTAAAAAAGGAAGTATAGGTATTCACCTATGTATAATAGTGTAATAACAGTTTGGAACTAAGAAGATGTTTCTATTCATGTGTTTGAAGCTACACAATATTGTCCTAGCTGAACTGCTACTGAGAATATTCATAATGTTCATGAGACATAATCAAGATCATAATTGGTCAAGGGACAAAAAGTGTTCAAGATTATAATGTGTCTTAGAAATAACAAAGAATATGCCTCTCAAAGAGATCAAATTAGATTTAGAAAAATAATATGTTTATGGCTATTAAAATATTGGTTATGCATACCTCATAGATCAATTTGAATAAATTTTTGATCCTTCTACAATTTTTGAGGATGAGTACTTCAACTTTGACATAAGTTATCCTAGTATCTTTTACAAAGATTGTGCATCCTCTCTCCATTCCATTACCATTCCACATGCCATAACCATCAACCAATATAGTCATATTATTGACATTCCATCTCCCACAAGTGTTGATTGGGATCAACAGAACGTTACTTTGTTGAACTGCATCCATGGTAACATAGTAGTTGAAGAAGAGCAAGGAGGCTAAGATCACATTCATGTAGCACAATAACACTCTCTTAGTGAGACCATTTTGGAGGTGCTCTGAGACAATCCAAGTTAAAACACAACATCTTCTAGTGAAACTTTTTCAAAAGTGCTAAAAGAAAATCAAAGTTGAAAGTTAACATTTTTTAGTGAAACCTTCATAAAGGTGTTACAGGATAATCAAGACAACTTCATTGGTGAAAAAATATTTAAGGCACCAATAGCTGAGCATAAATTTCATCACTACTTGATGAAGACAAAATCAAAGATCAAATCAAAATAGCTTCCTATCTATAGCCTAATCAGATGGTAGATACTCTCAAACAATAGACAAATCTGGTGGTCCTATTGAGAGAACAAGTTTTCAGCCCCGCCACAACCAAAGTTATGTTAAATTTGGCATCAGCAATATTACGTGTGACTAAAAGTCCTAATATTCATTTTTTTCCCACCATTATACATTCCATTATCATCTTCCATTCCATTTCTCAATCAAACCTACCATCCATTATTTTTCCTTGTTTACCATCCATGGCTGCACTTTCCTTTATAGAGTCTACAAAGATACCTTGTCTTGACGTTTAAAGGAATTAGAATCAATGACCAATGATGATCACAAAAGCATTCTTAGCATCAAAATATGTAGGCCATTATTGACAAAGTACCTATTCAAATGAGGTGTGGGCTAAAAATTAACATAATCAAGTATTCTATTTGTATCATTTGTTTATTAGGATGTGCATCTCCTAATCAGTAAGAACAATAGAATCTAAAACCATACCTAGGCCAAAAACACATACCATACCATTTCATTTTCATGCCATTGCCTTTTTTACATATCCATTTTCTATTATTATAGACCCAAACCATTCACTCCATCACTTGGGGCCAACCCTCTTACCATTTTATCCAATCTATCAAAAATCATACCATCCTATCATTATATTCCTATCTAGACTAAAGCTTATTTTTAGTCATCCTACCCAATATTGTTTTGCTCTTGGTTTATTTAGTTCTTCCTACACTTTTTTGAGAGGATTCAAATCAAGTTTCAATAATCAATAAAATCCATGTTTAAATGATAGTCTATGAAAGTAGTTTGACCATTGATCTGGAAAGATATCTTTCATCTTATATCCATGTTTGTTTATGTGAGCCTGATTATAACTGTCTATGGTCAAATCAATATTTCACCAGTCTTGATACTAATTATAACCACTTGTGTGAAAAGTAGTATCATTAACCTATGCAATTGTATCCTAGTTATAACCACTTATGGGAAAACTAGGGGCACCATTTGTTTACCATGTTTGTTGCATCACCTTGTCATCATTGTTTTCATTTGACTAGCCATTTGTTGGATTTGAGAACTTATTGGGACCTAGTTGGTTTTTCCCTATCTTTCATGTGGATGGAATTACTATAACTTGAGGTCATTTGGGAATTTTTAGGTCATGCTCAATTCATGTTGAGGTCACCTCAGTCCCCCTTTCCATATGCTCTCACCATTTTATGAGCAACCTAAGCCAAATGCTCTCATCATTTTGTGAGTAGGTATATTATCATTCTCTAACAAGTTAAGATACCTCAAAATGCCAAAAACATTCATAATATTTAGAAAATAAAAAAATATTTGTCATGTCTAAGCCTAGTTAATTATCCTTGATCTACCTTACTAGGGCATGGTCATTATTAGGATGATTTCTTTTGCTTTTGTTTTTAGGCTTTCTATTTGTTTATTTATTTTAGGTTGTTTTTTTACTTTCATCACTATTACCTTGACCCAGTCTATATTTATGCATTAGTTGATTCCTTGCACACATTATTCTTGAGTCTAGACTGACATCAGTTTTACAACTTTATATTACCATTTTTATTTACCATGGTTTTACACAATAATCAACATCGACAAGTAAGATTGACATCAGTTATGTAGATTAACTAACATCAGTTAGCAAAACCAACATCAGTTAGATACTTGTTGAGATGATCACATTGGTATAACTAATGTCAGTTAGATAACTAACATTAGTTAGCTAAAATTACCATCATCAATTGTATGAAACTGAAATCAGTCACTATGTTTTTTTTAAAACATAGACCCAAGAGCTCTTCTAAAGTTAATTATTTCAAACCCAAAAGAGATTCAAGGCTAAAGGGCATGCTAACATTTTTGCTACAGGACCAAGCTTCACATTTGCTAAAAAAACATGTTTAGATCACCTTTTGCATGCTTAAAAATCAATTAGGAACTTTGTTTTGGTGATTAATGAAAAATTTAGATGCCTAGATAAATGTTTTCAAAGTTCACAATCTTAAGACCAAGGGGTCAAATTGACACCACCAAATCTTTCATTAATTCTTAAAATTGAACATACTTGTCAATTCTTGTTTGCAATAGTTGTTTAATTAGATTATGTTT
The DNA here is from genome assembly GCA_037957365.1 of Torreya grandis. Classification (NCBI taxonomy): domain Eukaryota; kingdom Viridiplantae; phylum Streptophyta; class Pinopsida; order Cupressales; family Taxaceae; genus Torreya; species Torreya grandis. The sequence goes on from JARHVA010001935.1 coordinate 1,736,422, forward strand.
GGCAAAAAGAGGAATGTTGTATGTATGCTCTTCCATTTTTCCCCTTTAGGGAACCCTTGGAATCAAAAGCACCATTCCTATTGCAAATAGCCTAGTCCAAGGCTTAGAAAGAATGTCATCTAAAGCACTCCAAAAAAACTTGTCAAAGTTTGGGTGATCTTGAAAATGACCCTAAAGTCTTTCTATTTTATGCTTTCTTTATTTTCATGCAAACTTGGATTGTGAAGGGGACTTCATCACCTCTCATGAGTTCTTTAGGGAAGATTTGACCCAAGGTTTCACCTCCTGGAATTAAACTCATTTGACTCCTTTAGAGTTGCACATGGGAAGTATCTACATTTGGACATCATACTACACTAAGTGAATAACAAGATGTAGTGGTTGTAAAAAGGACTAAACCTTTTTACAACTAGTCAATTCCATGGTCACCTAATTTATGTGCTTGTCTTTTACATCATTTGACGTGAAAGTCATTGTGAAATTTATTCCCTTAGAATGATCAAAACCTTGCTAGTTTAATAGACCCCACTTTACCATACCTTATTAGTTTAGACTTAAGACATTTGTTTTTTGTCATTAGCTTACTTGGTCTTGATTTGTGTCTAAAACTGCTTGTTAACTCAATGAACTTAACCAAAACACATTGTCCTCAATTGTCTTGAACAAGGGAGGCATTATGTTGTCCAAATTAAAAATTCATCTTTTCCTTGTTTGAATTGTTATCAAAACTTTGTGTCATGTCATCCATTTTGGCACAGTCATGCTACCCAATTAAGTCTAGATCTTTTACCCAATTTCTTTAAATCCTTTATTTATAATCCACGTTCAAAATTGAACCTTTTTGAGTTCTAAGGATTGGTGTGTCAAAGTGGGTTCACCATTTTCACACTAAACATGTTTTAACTTGGGTTAAATTTTCCATTTAGATTGAAGGTCATTTATTAAGACTTAAAATCACATTATCATCTTGGTGGACTCAAGTCATCTTGTGTATCACTCACGCTTTGAGTCCTAAAATACATTTTATCCAACTAGAATCATGTGTTGACATTTTTATACCCATTTGGTCCTAGCTTTATACTTAGTGATTCATGTATGTTTTTACATCTTGAGTTGCTTAGTCCATTTTGTCTTCTTCGTAATCTAGAGAGCTTTCCTCTAAACTTCTAGGGTCAACTTGTCAAATTTGAAGCTAGCTTTTATAGTGCAGGCATATCACAAAGATCTACACTTTGGTGTACTAGTTTTCACCTTAGTTCTTTGAGTTACCTTACCCTCTTCCAATATATATGATTTTAACCTTACCAAAGGTTGAGTAAACTCATGAACCAAATATGATAAAATTGTGTGTGGTTTCAAACCACCCTCCCTTATAGTCTCATTGGTACCTTGCTTATTTGTTTAAAAGAGAGCCAAAACATACTTCGTTTGGTTGTTAAGCATTAGTCCAAAGTTTTCCAAGCACACAGAACATCCCTTTTAGACATGACTCAAAGGTTCACTTGTAGTGGGGCCTCTTATGGCCTTAGTTATGAAGATGATAAATTTTATGATGGTCAAGATAACCCTGCTATTTTTGATTATATCCCCATAATAGTAGGATTCAAAGATGATTACAATGAATATCAACCCCAAGAATATCAAGATGAAGCCCTTATTAGATTGATAAAATCAAGTGTTAGACTACCTTCTAACTTTCCTATAGAAAAATTACATACCTTAGAGAAGGAGAACAATGATGACAAGAGCAAGCTTCTACACAAATAGACTTACCTTCTTCCTCTAACAAAGGAAAGGAAATACAAATAGAGTATAAACCCACAAATATGGATCTTCTAGCTAAGATCAAGATAATAATTCAATGATATGCAAATCAACTTGTCACAAACTTAACTGACTCCCTAGTCGCCACTTAAATTCACAATAATGCTTTAAAAGAACAAAGAAATGTGGTTAAAAGTATGCAACAAATATTGGATGAAGACATGACCATAGTGGATTAAGGTAATCTAAACAAATAGTTAAAGCCATAAGAGACCTTAAAAAAAGTTCTATTTGATACGAAACATACATTCTTCAATAATCAAGAACCTATTATTACTTTACAAACTTAGAAACCCAAACATTCAGTTTGAATTGAGGAAATCCCTCAAGACAATTTGTCTAGTTCTTTTCAACCAACCTAAAAATTGGTAGGTAAGCATAGAAATTTCCAAAATCAACAAAGTATAAAATAGCCAAATTCAAGGAATGTTTTACAATCCAAGAATTAATAGCCTATGTTCTCAACTCAAGGATGAAATCAGAACCAAATCATTGATCAACAGGTATACACTCCCTATAGATCCACACAAAACCAATGGCACATTCCACCCTAACAACAACAAAACTAGGGGCACATTCCACCCCAACAACAACAAAACTAGGGGCACATTTCACCCCAATAGCAACAAAACCAAGGGCACATTCCACCCCAACAACATCTTATTCCATCCATAAATGCACCAAACATGCAAGAATGGAATTTTATGAATGAAATTAATCAAAGATTGGAGATGAATAATAGAGTCAAAAAGTACAAATTTGATGTGATATGCCCATATCCATTTGATTTAACTATTATCCAAAACCCCTTTCCACCTCATTTTGAGGCACCCAAAATTTACAAGTACAAAGGAACAGGAGATCCATGTAAGCTTATATAGGCATTCTTCATATTATTTCAAGAGGTTGCTTATAGTAGTGAGTACTTATTACGACTATTTCTATGAAGTCTAGTAGGGTAAGCTCTTGATTGGTTACTTAAACTACCTAAGTGATCAGTTACAAATTGGAATGATTTATCAAAAAAGTTTGTTAACCATTTTGCATGTAACATAGAACATGAATTAACTATTGTTGACTTATGCAAATCCAAGCATCATGATGGTGAAAGTTTCACTGCACATCTACAAAGGTAGAGAGCATTGGCAAGCCACTTTCAACATAATTTACTAGACAAACAATTGACTGATATCTTTGCACATAATTTGCATCCTAAAGTTGTGCATAATCTACAATTAGCTTGTGATAACTCATTTGAAGAAATTATTGACAAAGGAGTGCAAATGGAGAAGGATCTTATTACTAGGGGCCTTGTTAAGATTTTTGTGCAAGGTCAAGCATCTAATCAAACTAAATCAGTTATGCAGGATAAACCTAAAGGCTTTAGCAAAAATATGAACATGGTTAGATATGGGGTGACTAAAACAAGACATGTACAAATGGTATAGGATATGTCTCCTTTAAATGTACAATTCACTCACCCAAATCTAGTACCTACTTTGCAAAGACAACCTCCACAAAGGACATTTCATAAAAAATTTAAAGTCTTGAGCAAGTTAGGAGAATTAGTCAAAACAGTGTTACAAAAACTCACTGTATCTAATTTAATTATATGGCTAGTATCAAGGCCATTTCCTCAAGATCAACCAAAACCAGATTGGTACAAAGAGAATGAATGGTGTAACTTTCATCATGTTGCTAGTCATGGTACATATCGTTACGTTCAATTATGACACATTATTGAGGACTTTATTGAAATTAGTGAACTAGAAATTAAGTTGGCCCTTAATCAGGACACAAATGAGGATATGGGAATCTACAAATACCCCCTTCCTTGACATGATACACCACCTTCAATAAACAATCAAAATGGTCATAATCAAGGAAAGAGGTAGAATTAGAACCAAAAACAAGGTCAGAATCATAATGAGCATAATCGATATCATAATGCCCATACTAATAATGTGGCTTATAAAAATGTACCTTACAAGTATAATAATACTATGGGATGCATTTTTGTAACCCATATTGCCACTATGACTATAAAATCATGTGGCCAATCTCATGTTCCTCACAACATGGGACCCATCATTATAGGGCCATGATCCAAAACTCAGAAGCTTTGGTTGATAAATATCACAATAACATGAAAATAATACAGTAACAATGAATTCTCTGAGAAGAGATGTAGTATTACTCAAAATCGCAATACAAATATATGCTTATCTCTGGGAAGAGATGTATGTCTTCACCTTTCAGGTTACCTCTTCTTTTATACACAATTTGAAAGCATGGGGAGGATGTGTAAGGTCACCAATATTGAGTGAGATTAAGTGGTACAACTTCCAATATTTAAAACAATACATAACTCGAGGAATTACTATTTTTAGAAACTTACTATTTTTAGACAGCACTATTAAAATTGAAATTTGAGGCACTTCCATTGGGTTTTCGGGGGTCAAACTTCATTGATCAAAGCTCATGACATTTCACAATGTTCCCCTCGTTCTTAGCTTTCCAACGGTTCAAACGGCGAGTCAATTGGAGCTACGGTGCAAAATTTATGGCTCCCGGAAGTTCCGTCATCAATTGGGGTGGAACTGTCACCCGAATTGTCGCCTAAATTGATGCCTGGATCATTCCTCCCTCCTTGAAAAGCAATGGTACCCATTGCGTCAATGCTCCCCATTAGGTGTGGTAGTTGTTTCTTGATTTGATTCTCTGTGAGCCACTCACCTTGATGGCTAAGCTGACCCCTTTTGACCACTCGATAAAGCGGAATAGAACGTCCTTTGGTTGTCTTCATCCAGGTATCCACAATCTGATCCTCTTCCACTGGAGCAAAACTCTATAGATCAAGTTCATCAATGTCGAGTGGTTCTGCTACAACTGAAGTGTCCAAGAGAGGTGCATGATATGGCTTGAGGAGCTCCACATTGAATATTGGATGCAGACCAAGGTAGGCTGGGAGGTTCAACTCAAAAGCATTTTCTCCAACTCTTCTGGTGATGGTGTATGGACCATATCGTAGAGGCCAGATCTTTCTATGTGGGCCTGCAAGTCATTCCTTCTAGAGCCGCAACTAAACCTTGTCACCCACAGCAAAATGGTGTGCAATCTTGTGTTTATCATGGCGTTGCTTGTACTTTTGATTCATCTTCTCCAAGATGTCATGCACTTGTTACTGGAGGTGTTGCATTTGTTCAATAAACTTTGTAGCTTTTGCTACCTCAGATCTTCCATGAGGTGTGTATTCCATGGTGGAAAATGGAACTACTATATCAACTGGTGCCATGGGTTAGAACCCAAAACATACTTGGAATGGACTGTGCTTGGTCAAGTTGTGCAGTGCTCGATTGTATCCATGTTGTATGAAAAGAAGTCCCTCATCCCATGTGCGTGGATGTTTGGAGTGGTACATCCGAATCATGTGAACAATCAAGCGGTTTACCACCTCTATTTGACCATTAGTCTGTGGATGGAAGGCTGTGGACTTCATCAGCTTAGTATCCATCATCTTCCATAGAGTGGACCAGCAGATGCTCAAGAACCTGCTATCTCGATCTGAGACAATGGACTTGGGAAGACCAAAATGGAGCCATACATGACTAAAATATAATTGAGCAGTTTCCTCAGTAGATATATTTTTTTTACAGGCAATCATGGTAGCCATTTTTGAAAAATGATCAACTACCACAAAAATACAGTCCTTACCATGTTTAGAAGTGGGCAAACCTGATAGAAAATCCATTGAGACAGATTCCCAAGGCCTGGTTGGTTCTGGCAATGGCATGTACAATCCTTGCTTCTTATTTGTCGGCTTGGCTATCATACATGGGGTGCAAGATTTGAGATATCTTTCCACATCCTTTCGCATATGGGGCCAGTAGAAGTGTTTTTGAAGAACTGCCAATGTTTTCTCAATACCAAAGTGTCGAGCTGTCCTACTGAAGTGTGCTTCCAATATCATCTTTTGTTGCTTTGCAACTGGAACACAGATGTGTCCCATATGATAGAGGACATTATCTTGCAAATAGAAATCAGAAACATGTGTACCTTTTTGAAGTGCTTGATATGTAGCAGCAAAGGTAGGATCTGCTTCATATAGGGTACCCCAAGTGGCAGTCTCATGCCCGCACAGGTCCAAAACTGTTGTGAGTGCAGTAATTGGTGGGCGGCTCAGACAATCTATAGCTGTATTTGAGCTCCCCTTTTTGTGTTTGATTATCAGGTGGAATTGCTGAAGATATGTGGCCCACTTCTGATGCCTCTCATTTCGGAGCTTGCTTTGTGTCTGGATGAATTCCAATGGTCTATGGTCAGTGTGGATGACCGTTTCTTTTCCCAAGATGTAGTGTTTCCATTGTTTTTAGGCTTGCACAATGGCATAGAGCTCCTTATCATATGTTGGATATTTCCTGATTGTATCAGTGAAAGTTTCACTGTGATATGCAACAGGATGGCCATGTTGCTTGATGACAGCTCCCATGGCATATTCAGACACATCTATCATCAACTCAAAAGGTTGGTGCAAATCTAGCAAGGCAAGAACAGGAGCTGAGCAGAGTCTGTTCTTCAAATTCTCAAATGCCCTTTGCTATATTTCACCCCACTGAAATGTAGCTTTTGCTCCTCCTTTAGTCACTTGGGTTAGTGACCAAGCAACATGTGAAAATCCAAGAACAAACCTGCGGTAGAAATTTGCAAGACCCAAAAAGCTATGAAGCTCTGTGAGGGTCCTTGGTGTGGGCCATTCTCGAATAACCTGAATCTTTTTTGGATCAACATGGACCCCTTCCGCATTCACAACATACCTGAGGTACTGAATTGTTGTCATCCCAAATGTGCATTTGTCAAGATTTGCATACAACTTGTGCTCCCGAAGAGTTTGAAGCACCTTACGAACATGTTGCAAATGTTCTTCCCATGTTTTGCTATAGATGAGTATGTCATATAAGTAGACAACCACAAATGAGTTGGTGAAGGGTCGTAGGATGTCATCCATCATCCTCATGAAGGTTGCAGGTGCATTAGTTGAGCCAAAAGGCATAACCAACCATTCAAAGAGCCCCTCCTTAGATTTGAATGCAGTCTTCCAGACATCAGTGGGATCGATGGGAATTTGGTGATAACTAGATTTGAGATCAATTTTGGTGAAGAACTTCGCACCACGGAGCTGGTCCAACAGGTCATCAATCCTGGGGAGAGGATAGCGATTCTTCACAAAGATTTTATTCAGGGCTCGATAGTCAATACAAATCCTTCATGTTCCATCTTTCTTCAGTGCCAAGACAATTGGGCTACCACAAGGTGAAGAGCTTGGCCTGATGTGACCCTTTTGGATCAATTCTTGAATCTGTCTTTTTATCTCATCATTCTCCAAAACTGATCTGCGATACACAAGACTGTTAGGCAAAGGTGATCCTAGGATCAAATCGATAGAATGTTTTACCTGGCAATGTAGTGGAACTCCTATAGGTGACTTGAATAAGTCATCATATTCTCCTGTGATGCGTCCTATCTGCTTCTGTTGTTGTGTTGATTGCGTAGTCAGGACTGCAACATCAGCCTTCATGGATTTCTGTGGCTTGACCACCATGAGGACAAATTACTTTGTTTTCTCCACCAATCTCTTACATTGCTTCGCACTGATCAGGGAGACAGATGTGGGAGGTGGTACCTCTGGTACCCTATAGTGCCATTTTCCAAGGGTGAGGGTAATCCTTCAGGTTCGTGATTCATAGATGCCATGTCGTTCATACATGAATGGCTGACCAAGGAGTACATCACAAACATCTAGATTGACTACATCACACAAGACTTCATCTTGGAATGGTTTTATAGCATATGAAAGAAGACACTGATGGGTGACACGGAGGTCTCTCCCTAGGCTTAACCATCTAATACTATAGGGCTTTAGATGAGGCTTCACAGATAGATTTAGACTTTTCACCACTTTAGCAGAGATTAAATTCTTTTGACTCCCACTATCAAGAATGAAATGTAAAGGCGTACCTTTTACCCATAGTTTGGAGTGGAACAATCTTTCCTTGTCATCTGGTCTTTCTCCACAGTTTTGTGATGAAGCGATAATGGTGTCAGGCTCAGAATCTACAATTTCTTCTTCATCCTCTTCGAATGTGGGTTGTGTATGAGGCAGAGTAGTGGACGTCGAGTATTGTGACTCAGAAAGCAATGACTTGATGGCTCGACATTCTTCTTTGGAGTGAGTCCCAATTTTGTGGTAATCACACCATTTTCTAGCCTTCCCTTTCTGGGATTTCTTATCCTGAAACTCCTTTTGCTTCCAATTTGGGCATCGTGTTTGACCTTCCTTATCACTTTTCCATTTTGAGGGTTGACTCTTCGTATTCTTTCTGCCATTCTTTTGTTCAATCTTCACTGCAAATTTGTATGCCTCACCAAGGGTTTCCAAATTGAAGAGTTCCATTTCCCCCTGTATGTACCATTGTAGTCCACCATGATATTTGAGAGTCTTATGTTTCTCACTTTCTTGAATACCCAACCTTGCAGACAAAGAATGAAAAGTGTTTGTGTAATCTTGAACAGATTGGTCCTTACCTTGGCGAAGTTGTTGCCACTATATGTAGAGATCATCATATGCTCTGATGGGATAGTACTCTTCTTTCACTGCTTCTACAAAGTCATCCCAGGTAGGTTCTGCCTCAAGGCCAATGTCATCTGTGCTGAACCTCTTTTTGCACACTTCCCACCAGTTTTTCACAAGCAATGTTGATTTCAAAAGAGCAAAAGTAATCTTTTCTTCATCGGTGAACTTATTTACAGAGAATTAGGAAGACAGTTGATCTAACCAATTTTCTACTACATCAGCATTGATTTTACCTTCAAATGTAGGAATATCAAAATTTACCTGGACCTTGAAGGGTGTTGGGGCACTGAAAGGTCGTTCCCTGGATGAGGAGCCAGGAAGTGGAGCCGCGGAGCCAGGATTTCCCATCGAAAGTGTTTGAAGAATTTGGGCAAATTGTTGCAGCATCTATGCTTATTGCCATTGGAGGGCCTCATTCACCATTTCATTAAAAGGATCGGGTGTCTCGGTGTTGTCCACCATTTGAGGTCGTTTGGAGTGAACAGGTGGAAAATTTGGAAGCTCTGTTGTTTCCCACCCAAGCTTCTTATAGCCTGACCTCATCCTCGGGATCATACACTCTCAAGACAAACCGCTCTAATACCACTGATCCAAAACTCAGAAGCTTTGGTTGATAAATATCACAATAACATGAAAATAACACAGTAACAATGAATTCTCTGAGAAGAGATGTAGTATTACTCAAAATCGCAATACAAATATATGCTTATCTCTGGGAAGAGATGTCTATCTTCACCTTTCAGGTTACCTCTTATTTTATACACAATTTGAAAGCATGGGGAGGATGTGGAAGGTCACCAATCTCGAGGGAGATGAAGTGGTATGACTTCCAATATTTAAAACAATACATAATTCGAGGAATTACTATTTTTAGAAACTTACTATTTTTAGACAGCACTATTAAAATTGAAATTTGAGGCACTTCCGTTGGGTTTTCTGGGGTCAAACTTCATTGAGCAAAGTTCATGCCATTTCACGACATTCCCCTCGTTCTTAGCTTTCCAACGGTTCAAACGGCGAGTCAATTGGAGCTACGGTGCAAAAGTTATGGCTCCCGGAAGTTCCGTCATCAATTGGGGTGGAACTGTCACCCGAATTGTCGCCTAAATTGATGCCTGGATCAGGTCAGCACCCTCTCCCCCTAGTAATACCATGTTGGGTTCACATCATCATGTTGCTACTCTATTTGTACAAGTTACTAATCCTTAACAATAGCAACTTTCTTTTGATTATAAAGGCCCCTCGTTGACCCAAAATTGGAACAATACAACTAGATTCCCATGAGTCACCATTCAAGGCACTTTTCCTTCCTCTTCTAATTATAATAATTCCTTGCCACCTCTAGGTTGTGTAGTCACAACTAGATGCCCGTGAGTTACCATCCATGGCCCTTCACCCACTTTTTCCATAAAACCCAATAATAATATTGTGCTAATGGTTCCAAAGCTAAATATTATCCCAATAAAGATTAAAATAGTTCAATCCATAGTTCAAAGGCCTTATAGTCTAACAAATCAATTAGATAAAACCCCTACATAAATTTCCATATTATAACTCTTGTGGACATTTGATGCCCATAGAACCATCTTCAACAAAAAATTTCAAGAATCTATTGTGCCTAATGATATAAACCTTGATCAGTTCTAGAACCTAGTTGGACATTTGTCTTCATTTTAGCAAATCACATTTGATCGAAAATGCATGCCCACCCTCAACCTAAACCACAATAACCCACTATACATTGAGATGATTATTATGGATCACAAGATCAAGTGGGTTCTTATAGATAATGGTTCAAGGTTGAACATCATATCTCTTAAATTGGTACAATGATTGGGCTACGTGGATAAAGACATTTAGCTAAAAACTATTACAATCAAGGCTTATGATAATGCCAAGAGGGAGTCATCAGGTACAATTTGGTTACCAATCATAGTTGGGTTTATTTCTCATCATCACACATTATTCCATATTATGGATATTGAGCTTCCTTATAACATACTTCTTGGTCTTCCTTGGATCCATGAATTATAAGTAGTTTCATCTACTCTTCACTAATCCCTTAAGTTTCTCCATGATGGGACCAAGGATACTATTCCCACTAATCAGTAACCATGTCAATACTACAAACATCTTGAAGAAGAGTTTCATAATTATAAATATTGCCCAAGTTCTGAGTTCATTGTAAAGAAGAACAAATCCATCATTTCTCATCCATCTCCATCTAATTATATATACCTAATCTAACCTCTACTTCAACTCATCCATTTCTTGTAGCTCTAGCCAAGAAGGTTATTATTAGAGACATAGGCATTTCCACATACCATTTGAAGGACGTCCTCCATATTGTAAAATTACTAGAATCCTATAAAACATTTGGTAAGCCTAAAACTTCTTAGACTCCTAACAGACCCAATCAGATTTGGCAACTAAAGAAGACACAACTAAAACTTCCTATGGTTTTTGTACCTACAATTACACCAAATAAAGATCAAGAGGATTTTACCGAGGGAGATTGGTTATATTTTTAAGGTCTTGCTGATTATTTTCAAAATCCAAAATATCCTATCCCTAACAGGATAATGGATCATCTTGACTATACAAGGAAAGCCCTTGGTCCATAGGCACAAGGAATTTTAGAACCCTTATCAGTTGGAGTTATCAATTGGAATCATGACATTTTATAGTGACTCTTCTAAAGTGATTAGTAATGAGACTCCTAATAGTGACACAACATCCAATTATAGCCTTTTTAATGAGCTTACTAACTCAAATTTATTTGATTCAAATTCCATATTAACCATAAAACCTATTGGAGCTTACATAATGAAGAAAAAATTCATCCTAGTGGTGTTTCCCTTCCTAAAGTATGAAATTATATCTTTACCATTGGAGCTTCTCATCCTGAAGTAAAAACCCATCCTAGTGGTGCTTCCCTTTCTGAAGCAGGACATTATATCTTTACCATTGGTGCTTCCCATTCTAAAGCAAACCCTCATTGTAACCTATGCCTTTGGCACCCTAAACTCATAGATTGGGATCAATAAAATTTGGTCATATGCATCTATGGGTTTCAAAATAAAGAATCAATTTTAGAATACATGGGCCTACAAGATGCATTCCCCATTATTATTTATAAGTTGGGTTTTGATTTTTCATTGAATTATTCTACCTACTTTGGAGAGCAGGAAAACTTTCTTGGTTATAATAAAGAATAGACATCAAGATCTTCAGGTGAAAAACCTCATTGAGGCACTTATCAATCAAGGAAAAAGTAAAGAAAAATACAAGCCTTTAAGTGAAAACCTATTTTAGGCACTCCCAAGTGGGAAAGTTTACTCATCCCCTCAAGACATAGAAATCCCATCCATCCCAAGTTCCATAGCTAGTACAAGTATCTCTTTAGAACAACATCAAATATTTGAGCATCTTGTTGTTGAGTTTTCAGAGGTTTTTGCCAATTAGCCTTTACCTGACAAGGTAGATTCTGATTCTTCATATTATCTAGATCTTTGGGAGGAATAACAAGAAGATATAGTAGAGGAAGATGATCATGACCATACATTACCTACAATTCTAGAAGACGAATCTATGCTCCTTATGGAGAGCACAATAGAAGTGAATTTGGGAACCCATGAGGATCCCAAAATTGTCTATCTTGGATCTTTCCTTATTGAAGTAGAATGTGAACATATTATATCCATTCTTAAGGATTATATAGACATCTTTGCATGGGCATACTCTGACATGCCAGGCTTGGACCTAGATTTAGTTGTGCATCATCTTATTGTTCACCCTGATGCTAAACTAATCAAGTAAAAGTTGAGAAAGATGCATCTACACATCACCCTTTTGGTTAAGGCCAAGTTGTAAAAGTTGTTAGGAGCCAATTTTATCAGACCACTAGACTACTCTAAATGGATGTCTAACATAGTACCAGTGAGTAAAAAGACCCCAAGCATAAGTGTTTGTACTAATTTTCATGATATCAACAAAGCATGCCCCAAAAATTATTTTCCTTTGCCTAACATCAACATGATTGTTGACTCAACTACTGGGTATGTTATTATATCCTTAATAGATGGGTTTTATAGTTATAATCATATCAAGATAGCCCTTGAAGATTAGCATAAGGCCACATTCACCACTCCATGGGGGACATTCTACTACCAAATCATACCATTTAGTTTGAAGAATGTTAGATCCATATATCAGCATGTAATGACTATAATTTTCCATGACATGATGCATATCAAGGACTATGTTGATTATATACTATAAAAATAGTGAACAAGAGCTGGACACCTTGAAAATATACGAAAAAAATTTGAAAGGCTTCATGCATATAAATTTTGCTTGAATCCTTAGTGTGTCTTTGGAGTCACATTAGTAAAAATTTTAGGGTTCATTGTATCACAATGAGTGATTGAAGTTGACCTTGCAAAGGTCAACACTATTATGTAAATGTCCCCACCAAATAATCTTAAATAGTTATGAGGTCTATAAGGAAAGATCCAGTCTATACGCAGGTTCATTTTTCAATTGGTAGATAAGTTCCACCCATTTACCCACCTCTTAAAGAAAGGGGTAACATTTCAATAGATGAATATTTTCAGATAGCATTTTCAAATCTTACAACATACTTGGCCAATCCATCAGTCTTACAATCTCCAACACAAGGAAAGCCACTGCTTCTTTATATATCAGCCACGAAACATGTACTAGGGGCACTTTTGGCTCAGTATGATGATCATGGTAAGGAACACAATGTTTATTATTTAAGCTATACATTGGTATCCTATGAACATAATTATATACCTATTAAGAAGGCATGTTTATCTATGGTTTTCACCACTTAGAAATTATGACATTATATGATAAATAAAAAAAACTATTGTTATCATCAAGGTAGATCCTTTCAAGTTCCTTTTATCTAAAGTAGCTCTTCAAGGATGCATGGATGCATAGATTATGTTCCTTAGTGAGTTTGATATTGAGTACCAAAATCAAAAGGCAATCAAAGGACAAGTTCTTGGTAGCTAACTTGTAGAAGCTCCTATTACGACCACTCAACCTCTCAATGTTGACCTTCTAGATGATTCTATCATGATGATAGAATTAGCATCACAAGAAATTGAATAGTAGATGCTTTATTTTGATGGATCCTTCACATTTTGAGGGTCTAGAGCAGGCATATTCTTGATCATGCCATAAGGGTATTTGATCCGCAAAGCATTTCATATACAATTTTAGTGTAAAAACAATATGGTCAAATATGAGGCCTTAGTTGCAAGGCTTCATCTTGTCATACAGTGGGATATTCAAATCTTAAAAGTCTATGGAGATTCATAGCTAATCATAAATCAGATAACTAACTGGTATCAAACAAAGGATGATAATATTTTTCCTTAAAACCACATTGTTGATAACCTCAAAACACATTTTAAATATTTGCAATTTGAGCAAGTTCTACAAGTCAATAACAAATCTATCAATGCCATGGCAATAATTGGTTCCATGATTCAAATGCATGACAGTGCTAAAGAGTATCAATTCCTGATTAAAAATCTTCTTTAGATAGCACATATTCTATCAAATTTAGAGAGGATATGCATCGTTGATGATCCTAATCCCTCACCTGAGCTACCATGGTACCAAGATTTTTATAACTATTTCCATAATCATGTATTTCCCTCCAACCTTTCCAATAACCAAAAAAAACTATTCCTTCATCACTTAACATGTTATATCCTCCTTGGAAACATGCTTTATCATAAATGCTATGATGGAATGCTTATTCATTATTTATCTTTGGGAGAATCCAAGCTATCACTAAAGGAGGTTCATAAAGGAATGTGTGGGACCCATACCTATGGTGTAGTCCTAGCAAAGAAATTATTTAGAATAGGCTATTATTGGCCCAAAATGGAGACAAATGCTTGTAATTATGTAAATAAGTGTGTTCCTTTTCAGCATCATGGTAAATTGATACATGCACCTTCCTTACCATTACAATCAATTATAACACCATGATCATTCTCAACACGAGGTCTTTATCTCATTAGAAAAATTAACCCAACATCTTCAGATGGCCATAAGCACGTATTGACTGCAACCGAGTACTTTACCAAATGGATTGAGGATATTCCTCTCACTTATGTCACCAAGAAACAAATAGCCAAATTCATTCATTACCATATCATCTATCGATATGGAATCCCAACCTGTATTATATCTAATAATAGTGGATCCTTTATGAACCAAGACGTGAAATCTCTTTGTGCAAAATTCAAGATCAAGCACAAGAAATCCACTCCATATAATGCGCAAGGAAACAAACAAGTTGAGGCATCAAATAAAACCATTCTATCCATATTAAAGAAGATTGTCAATGATGTTGGCCGTAGTTGGAACTTGCAACTCGTTTCTACCCTTTGGGCTTATAGAACCAATCATCGCACCCTAACTAGAGCTACTCCATACTCCCTTATTTTTGGAACTAAAGCTATCATCTTGGTCAAGATTGAGATCCCATCATTTAGAATATCACTGGAGCACATTGAAGATAATGAAGACTATGGAGCCTCATGACTACATGAACTAGAGCTTCTTGATGGTAAGTATTTGGCTACCCTAGAAATTTTTTAGGCTTATCAAAATATATTATAAAGGAGCTACAACAAATTCATTCTCCCTTGAGAATTTGAGATTGGTGACTTAGTTTTTAAAGAGAACCAGAAGAACATGAATGTTAAACCCAAACAGAAAGGCAAGTTTTGACCTAATTGGTTAGGATCATTTATTCTAACAACAAACTATGGATTAGGAACATATCAATTGGCTAAACCTAATGGTGAAGAAATTTCATATCCCATGAACATCATACACCTTAAGAGATTCTAAGCATGAACAACTTTGAGCCATTGTCTATAAGACCCCTGACTTAGGGGCAACGTATGGTGTTGTAATCTTTATCCCACCCTTTTATCTTACCTTGAACACATTTTATACCACATTGGTCTACTTTTTATGATTCTTGATAGTAAAGGATTTGAACCCTTGGCACTCTGAACATATTCTTCATCACATTATAAATCGCTCTCTTCAAGAGGCATATTATTCGTTATGTCTAAGACACATTATAAGCTTGAATAGTTTTTATCCCTTGACCAATTATGATCTAAATTATGTCTCATGAACATTATGAATATTCTCAGCATGAGTTTTAAAAATAAATTCAGCTAGGGCAGTATTGTGTAACTTCAGACACGTGAACAAAAATGTCTTAAAGATAGTATTGTGTAGCTTAGATAATATTATGTATCCAGGACTATGTGGCTTCAAAAACTAACTACACCTATCTATTCCTATGGGAATTATAAAGGATATAAATAAAAAAATGAAATAAATAAATATCATATTAGCTTCCCAAATGGATTCACCATACCCAAGTGGCTCAAAATCATGTTCTCCCTTGATCAAGCATCCTTTTTTTTGTCAACAATGGTGGTAAGCTCCTCCAATGTCTCAAGAACACTCCATAAAACCTAGGCTCATGATTATAAATCACTAAAATAGCCTATCAATGAAGTTTGCAAACAAAATCAATGATCAAATGCAAATCCTTGTGGAAACAATTTAACATTATAAATTTACAATATTCAAGCTTAAAATTCATATCCATGATCTCTCTATTTATAAATTTTTGAAATTGGTCAGGATCAATCATGATCATCCATTTCAAGATTGAGATGTGTGGCCATGGATAATCCTAATATTTGGAATTAAATCCATAATTATCTTCGTCATGACCTTGGAATAAGGGGCATTGAAGAGGCATGGGAGGCATTAACTAGGCATGGATGACCCATAATCTTGATATTTAGGGCATTTATGGCCTAAGGATGTCTTGCCAAGAAATGATGTCACCTAATGATTTAGTTAATAGGAATAAATTTTCAAAAATAAATATTCAACAACTCTCATGTAAAATCCACTTAAGATCTTGATTTGGATTAATTATCCTTAAACAAGGTTAATCAACATTTGTGCAATTATTTGAAAATTGGTCATCAATTAATCAAAAAAAGTCATATTATTGAGTTTCAATTTGACTCAAGAAGAATTAGAAGGTGACGTTAGATGCATCATAACCGTATTTCCATTTATGATGTTTCCAACACAAAATAACAAAGGTACATGGCATGTACCAATGAATTCAAGAGAAAAGAGTGATCCAGACCAAAAAAGGCCAAATCATCATTTTGACTCAAAATGAATTGATCAAAGTTAGCTAACACATAAATTTTATTACCCTATTTAGGGATAATTTCACCTAAATTGGCACTTGTAAACAAAAATTTTGAATCATTTAGCATGTTTTATGGATTTTGACCTAAAATGTGTATTTGAGTGCAATTTGAGTAAGATTGACAATTTTAACACAAATGGTGTTAGGAATTGGATGTCTACATCCTCCATGCCCTTACTTTAATGCATAAATTCTAGTTAATTTTATTACTTTAGGAGCATCCATTTCTTCCTTTAATGCCTCTGTATTTTACACTCAGACTCTTTTTTTTATCCCTCTCCAACTACTCCCTTCACACTTCCAATCACTTTTTTCCTTTAAAACCCTCTACCCATTTTGAGCATGTCATGGCCTTCAATGTATTCCACTTAATTTTGGTTTATTATGAGATATATACCCATCCTACAACTCTATAACATAATTATCCAGGATCACAGGGTCATACGACCAACTAGCAAGCCTGAGCATTGTTAAGCCATTAGAATGAAAATTCCTTCCCCACCTCTTCTGGTCTTGCCTATTTTCAACCCCTTTTACTCCAACCTTTGAAGGTGTTAAAATCAACACTAAAACCACCTTCAAATGGAAGCTTTGGGATACCACATGGGGATGATAGCTACACCCTCTCATATGCCCTAACCTTCCAACCAATAATTTCCATTGATTTTCCCTTTTGGACTACATATTCTTACACCTTGAAATAGCCTTGATATTTAACCATAATCCACAACCTGATCCCTCAATTAATTAATGTTATTATTATTCACTTCACTCCATATTCCAAAACCCATCAGCATCTTTATCTGAATTCCCTAAAAAACTCAATGCTTACTTATTTTGGGGCCCCACAGACTCAAGGGTCAAGGGTTCAAATCTTTTCCACTTCTCATTTACCCCCTCTTCTACTTTACTTCCCCAAACTATTGAATAATAACCTTCCATATCCTTTTAACAACATTGTTATGGAATGTGCATAATGTTAGCTTATTTGGATGGTGATGAAAGAACCCGTCGGATCACCATGGCAATTATAGTAGTTTCAAATTTTCTAAATCTTGGTAAAGCATATTTCTCTCTTTTATTTAAATGTGGTCATAATTTCATGCTTCAACTTGTTTATCCATGGTTACAGATTCCTTTTACATAGTGGATGTAATCATCTAATTTCATCCTAGGTAATCTCATCCACCATTTCTACCACACCCATCAAAAACTATTTGCTAGCCATTATTTCCACCCTTTGGTGCTTCCCTTTCTCTAACATCCTTCACTTGGACCTACCTATATGATATCTAATTGGGACAACCAAGTTAACCAACACCCTTTACCTCAAAAAAACTACGTTTGGCTTAACATTATTTTTATATTCCTATCCATGGAACTATGTAGGTAGTGTCCACTTACCATGTGCATCTAGATTTAGCTCAACCATCCCCTTCCAACCCATACCCAATCCACCCATGATTTCACTATGACCACCTTGATGTCCATTGATTTTGACCCAAAACATTGGTGTTTTTTGCAATAAATTTTGACTGTATTGACCAAACTTATTGTGTGGAAATTTTAAATGTTTGTACCACCTCATGAAAAAACTAGACCATTTGTGTTTTCTCAAGATCACTTCCTACCGTGGATACCTGAGTCAACACTAACCCTATCTAAGAACCTTGATAAGACTAACTCGATCAGCTATGACCAATGTTGGGGACTAGTTACCTTGTTATTTATCTTAGAACCTAACCTTTTTGTCTCTACATAATCTTAAATATTATGCTTAGTCATATTTTATGAAACCATTGGCATTTCACATGCCCAACTACCTTATGGCACCACCTAGTACCTCCCCATCAACTATTTATCAAACCTACACCTGATTCAACCTTTCCTTATCAACTCTTAGTTTGAGGGGGAACACCTCTTCCCATACTCAAGGCATCCTGACCTTTAACCAAGTGATTTTTTTTGTTTTGCATCTTGTTAATTCAAAGTTGCATAATAAAAAGGAGCAAAATGTAGACACCAAGAAATTGTACATTTATAGTTTTTGATGAATAAATTCCTCAAGACCCCATAAAACTTCTTAAACCTTTCCAAAACCACCCTTAACCCAACCAAATCATTATTCTCTTAGTCACATAATATCATTCAAAATCACTATTTAAAAGTACTATTCATCATCACCATTCACTATGGGCCCTAATATCACTATTCATGATGACATGACATGGTAAGTGACATGAAGTGTGACATGGCATGTGATTTAGAGGTGATGTGGCAAGTGACATGGCTTAGAAATGACGTGGCTTGATGTGGGACACCATACCCCACTTGGGACCCTTTCCCAAAGTGCCTAATAACCTCATTTCAATATCAAAAAGTTCCCCCTTGAAATATGGTGAATTTCCATTTAAGGGGTCATTATTCAACATGTATATTGTCTTCCCCACATGAAATTAGACTTTAAAATATATACCTACCTTTTTAAGACTTTGGGAAAGACAAAGGGCACCAATTTTTGACTTCTTAGCCAAAATGGGAGACTTCTCAACCTAAATGAGAATATTCCATAACCTCACCTTGGACTTTTCATCCCCCACATGGAAAATGGTGCCACAGTTGGTGTGCCACCCCTTTAAGTGCTTGTGTGAAATCAAGAAAGGATGGGGAAAAGTATTTAAGCCTCATTCAAACCCATGTGCATGATTTCCATTCAAACTTGGAGACTCACCAACCCACATGAGAATCCTCACCCACCTCACCTTGAATAAATCATGAGGCCACTTGGATAAATTTGAATTGCTTCATATTCCTCTATTTTGGCATGTTTCTTCACACAAAAATTCTATAAATACCCCCTCTCCTTCACCCAAGGTTAAGGGGAAAGTTAGTCTTTTGTTCTTAGCATATTACTGCAAGGTTTTTTGGAAGAGGTCATCATATTGGAGGTCATCATCATCTTGAAGGAGAAATATCAAAGCAAAATAGCTCTGTCTAAATTACTTCAAGCTTCATCAACATTCAACCATCATCAACATCTTCAAGCCACTTCAACAACATTGAGGTAATTTACTTTGTTTTGTAATTTCAATTCTTTCTTTATTTCCCTTTGGCTTTCACTTTTCTTAACCTCCATACTCTTGAGACCTTAACCTCTTCCTCTTTATCCCATTTAATCCATTTGGCTATTTCCATTTCATTTATCCCCTTTATCCCATTCACTTCTTTGTCTAATTGACCTCTTTTCCATCTTTTCCATCTTTACCTTTCTTTTTCCTTTGCCATATTTACTTATTTACCTCATTTATCTATTCATTCCTTTATATACTTGTAGCCTTGACCATCTACCCAAACCAACAAAACAGTCCTTTTGACTCTCACCACTTTACCAAACTTAAACCATAACCTTTACTAATTTTTAGCATTTGTACTAATTAAACTATTGCGTTCATTTATTTATCATTTGCAAAGCATTTAACTTTATTGTATTGAATTTATTTATTTTTTGTTTTAGTATCATTTATTTGATTATTTTATGTAAAATATAATTCTTTTGTCATTCCAACTTAATTTTTTTGAAGAAGGTGGATTGATAGCCTCCTAGAAAGCTTTTACTTCTAAGATTGAGCTCATACTAGGCAATCCACCTAACTACTTGTCTAACAAACAAGTTTTTGTGGTAGTGTTTTCTTATTTGTAGGTATTCTTCCCTATTCAAAGAAGAGTTCTCCATAATCATCTAGATTTAATGTGTTCACTTTAACAAGTATTCTTCCACACCCTTCATTCTTAGTTTATTTCTTTTCAAAAATAAAAAAAGTAAGAAAAGAGAAAAAATTGAGAGAAACACTTAGTCTATAATGTTTGGTCCCTCTTATTGTTTTCGCCCTTTTTAAAAGTTTTTGTCTAAAGACTAATATTAATTTTAAGAGGTCCTTTTGATAATTCCTAACTTATCCTAATGTTTTAACCCTAAGGCCCTATTGTATTTATTAATACTAACATGACCTTAGTCTTAACACCTTAGCCTAAGTTCTGGTTCCCCGAGTCTACTTTTATGTTATCTCGATCCCTTGATTTCTACCTTAGTCTAAGGTTTTAATCCTAATGCCCTAGCCTATTTATTAATATAATTAAGACCTTAGTCTAAATACCTTATCCTAAATATTTTCATCACCATGGTCCTAACTTAACTTCCTTGAATCTTGTAAGATCTAACGACCCTCACTTTATCATGGCATTTGATCTAATAAAGTGAGGAAAACTCTAGATTTGACTTAAACAATGTGCATCTTGGATAATATAATGGTTCACACTTCATTATGACCTTTCAATAAGATGGAGTGAAGGACATTTGAAAAGTTAAAGGACTATGGAAGGTCTGAATAATCAACATGTGGCACCCTTGCATTCAAAGGTTAAAATCAAAGGGGCTCGCTTGGTAGAAATAACCAATCATGAGCAAAATTCTAAAGCATGATCCTATGGCTCTCACTGCATTATATATTTTGATCTAAAGAAGTTAATTAAGTCCAAGATCTTTAGAATCCCCATGAAGGTGCCAAATTTCACTCTTGCATTAGGTCACAATAATTTGAGGAACTTAAAATTAATGTTTGTATAATCATCATTTGATGTCTATGAGGACTTATTTTACATTTGTATGACCATCAAATTTAAGCCCATCAAATTAAAAGCCTCACTAGATTAAAATTGATGTTTACGTAACCATAATTTGACACTCACAAGGATGTATTTGATGTCTATGAGACCATCAAATTTAAGTTAACGAATTATTCCACTCAAGATCAAAATGCACTCCAAAATCTTGTTGGAAGGATTGGAAATGGATTTACAAGCTAATGGAAGTGCCAAAAAGAGGCTCAAACATTGGAAATCTTCAATATGCAAAAATGGAAATGGTCTCATGGTCTAAGTATATACAAGATATACTTAGTCTAAATCTATACTTTAAGGTCCCATTGTATTTCCTTCAAATACATTGAACCTCAAACTATAGACTTCTACTAAACCTCATTTTAAATGGTCCTTATAATGTAGAATATAGGATAAAATGCATCTAATCAAAGGTTTTAATGTGTTTGATAATAAATTAAAAACCTTACCTAACTTTAGACCATTATATCATGTTGATACCTTTGAACATATTGTATAAAACCTTGGCATTAATATTCCAAATAAATGCATACATTGTGTTTATTAAACACAATGTAAACTTTAACCTAAAATATTTAACCTTGGTCCCCTTTATATAATTAGAAAAACTCAGATGTAAATCCCTTAGTCTAAGTTTTACTTTGTGCTTAATAAACATGTAAAAAACATTAGCCTAAGGAATTTAAGCCTAAGTCCTCTTTTAATAATGTGCTAACTTAAAGTTTGGTCATCTCTACATATCAACAACCCATAGTACATCACGAGGCCCTATCGGCTTGCCATGTAGTAAAATCCCATTCAAATTGGAATTGATAGATGATCTAATGGTTCATGTTTTGTCACCACAGGATGATCCAATGGTGTGAAAGCACCTATGACTTTTCAAAGGCCCACAAGAACGTCGTATGGCCAATGCTTAATATAAAGCATGAGGAGACACATAAAGATGCCAAGTGTCTCAACCATGAATCTTGGAACAAAAGGAGCCAATCATAGGCAAGAGCCTAAATTAAAATCAATGGTTCATGCTAATCTAGGATTTTAATTGAGTGGTATGAAATGAAAGGTGTTTTAATTACCAATGTCTAGTGCTAAAAGGCATTTATGAAAAATGTCATGAAAGGTCTAGCCCAATGTCACATAAGCACCATGAAAGTATAAGAGGATAAAACAAAAGATCTTATGGGCTCAAAAATTCAAAGGTCCAAATCAAATCCAAGGTACGTATAAGCTAGAACTGAGATATATCTTGCCATTAAAGCTGTAAAACCCTAAACCCTACATAAAAGTGACCCAAATAGACTCAATTGGTTATAATTTGATCTAAGAAGAACTTTATTGTGTTTTTGAGTATAAAATAGATTTCACAGAGATCCTTTGCAATTCGATGTAAATAATTTATAAAAGTAGAAATCATGGTAGCTTGTAGGTAGCAACTAAAAAGATGAGACTGAGCTCTACTTATCGATAT
The DNA here is from genome assembly GCA_037957365.1 of Torreya grandis. Taxonomy (NCBI): domain Eukaryota; kingdom Viridiplantae; phylum Streptophyta; class Pinopsida; order Cupressales; family Taxaceae; genus Torreya; species Torreya grandis. The sequence continues at coordinate 1,759,336 of JARHVA010001935.1, forward strand.
ACAATGAGGGATGGATCTTCAAGGATATTGAGTTAGATGTTACACTCTTTAATGTCTTAGGCATTAAGAATTAGTCTAAATTATTATTTGTCATGGATGAACTAAAGCCCATTATAAAAGAGGATCATATGATTGCCATGGTGAGTTAAAGGCATTATGGTATGGTCATTGCCCAGATGGTTGGCCTTCACCATGCTTCTGCAAAGATTGAAGTACTACATTATATAAACATCCTTACTCCTATCTTTGTTTAGTATAGAATAGATAATGAATGGATCATTCAGGAAGGTAATTCCAAGAAGGTAACTTATATTTCTCCTGTAGCTTTTGAGAATTATTATAAGCTCCCAATCCCCCATGTGGATCTATCTAAGATCAAATAATGAACCACTAATCATGACCTAGACTCTATCTTTAGACTTTGGCTACACCAAAGAACCCATATCTTTATGGAATTTGAAGGCAAGATCCCAATAGTCCAATTCATGGAGGGCATTAGAGTTATAATGACCCTATTAAATCGAGCCTTTTTATCACCCTCAAATCACCTATGTGAATAAAATATAGGTTCCCTATGTACATTTCATGATGGAACAAAAGCTCACCCCTCCAATTGGAGATTTTATTAATGTATTCTTGGCCAATGAGTTTATTACCATAAAAAAGAAGACATCTAAGATGTTCTACATGATGTCATACCTACCAAATGCCCTTCTTATCTCAATCAACTTCCCTAGTTTTAGAAATTAGTCTCTTGAGGGAAATAATACCATTTCCCACCATTACTCAAAGTTATATATCTTTAAGTACATGAACCATATGCAAATTATTTGTGATGGTGTCTACCCAACCATGGTGGAGGCTATCACAAGTGTTCCCATGCCTAGGGTCCACACACTTATCAAGAAGCATGTTGAAATTATGGGTGACATCTGGTACTACCCTGATTACAAAGTCATCAGGATTAAGGGGATCACATCCCAACCTTAAAAAATGCTAGTATATGTTTCAAGTACACTTCTCAAGTAATAAATTACCTCCCATCTCATCCATGGCATTGATGGGACCCACAAATAAATGATGAAGGGTCTTCTCCACCCCTTCCCTCTAATCATTGGAAGAACTATACTTTAGGATTAGAAATAGGTTGATAACATGGCCAAGCATAGGGATTGATTTGGGTTTAATATTGATGAACTCAAGATGTGAGATACTAAAAAAATAGTGACCAGTCATTTGAAGGAGAAAAAACTCCCCAAACCTAAGTATGTGCATCATCTCGGTGTTCATGACACCATTTACATTAAGGCTATGAATTATGAAGAGGTTTTGGCCAGCATCTAAGGGCACAACATCAAACTTGAACATAGATTGACCAAGGATAATAATAAATCATAGAGTCATGGTAAATGCATCCTTTAAAATATCACATATTACCTAGACCATCTAGGACAACCCAAGAACAACCCCAAGTAGAACAGCCATAGCCATAGCCTTAAGGGTAGATTATGTAAAAGTATGATGAACAAGACCATGGTAAAGAAAAATTGGGGGAAGTGAAATTGAATGAAATACCTAGAGAGGGGCACTCATCTTCAAAACTCACACAATATCCACCTTCTCTAATTGACTATTTAGATATGATTGCCCTGGAGCTAGATGACACACTTGAGGGTACTCTTAAAGAGCTTACAAAAACATATGACAATGATAGGGAAGAGGAACAGTTTGAATAAGCTCAAGTCCAAGTAGGAAAACCTAAAAAATGGCACTAGTCCCTCTCAGACCCAAAATACCAAGGTTGACTTTCACTCACCCCGCCAGTGAATTCAATCTCTTCAGTGATGAATTCCCAATTCATGGACCAGTCATCCCTAACTTGTTCATTTATGGAAAATTAGAAAAGATCCCTACTCTTTCCCATTCATGGGCCATGAAAAATGTGAAAGTTCATAATGAAATGAAGCCATGGATTATGGCCATGGTAAAGGAGCAAGAATAAAGGAAAAGTGTGGTCACTCCAAGACTAGAAAGCAAGAAAATAGATGCTCTTAGAGCATCAAGTAGTACAGGTGTAGAGGCCCCAAAACCTCTAAAATTTAGAGAGTCATCCACAACCATGCATTTTTATCTAGAGATAGTTGGATTGGAAAGGGTCACCACCAAGAAAGCTAAGGTGGGATCTAAGGAATTCACCTTCCAAATGGTGGAGCCTTTTGTAGGTCTGACCCTAGTGGGAGGTCAAGAGCTTGGTGAGGCTAGTATTCATGAGGAAGATGTTGAGAGATCTATTAATTCACAATCAGGTCAAGCAAAGGTTGGGGTCCAAGGGATGAAATAGAGGATCAAAAACATGGAAAGAGAGAAAGAAAATCTAGAAACCCAGGCCATTTTTTTAGTCCATTACTCCATAATGGACATGTTCAAGGAATCATTATTTGATATGTTCAATTCTTTGAATTCAATAAAGTTAAGGTAAGATGCCCTAAGATAGCAAGGAAAAGTAACCCAAGAGTTAATAACTAAGTGTAAAAAGGCAAATACCTAGGTTAGGGATCTCATCAACATGTGATTAGAAACAAGAGTATTAAATTCAAAACTATAAGCTTGGCTCATTTGAATAACATACTAGCAGTAATAATACACAAGGTCTAAGGTCTAAGTACTTGGACAAAGAATCTAAATAGGGTTTTGGTAAATGATAAAGGATTGATCATTAGAATTGAGTAGCTCCTAGGAACAATGTTGTTAAATCTTACTAAGACCACTACAATTGGGATCTTTGATGATGTTGAATTCAAACACATGGTTACTTTAGTCATGCAGTCAGTTTGGAGAAAGAGCCAAGGCCAGTCTCAAAGGGATAATAGGGAAATTGGAAGAAATACCTAGAGATGGACCCATCTTTGACACTCCCAAAAAAACTCCTTCTGTAATTGGTTATTTAGATATGATTGCACTAGAGCCAGATGAGATGCTTGAGGGTGATCTCAAAGATCTTGCAGAAGCATTTAACATTAACAAGGAAGAGGAATAGTTTGAAAAATATCAATTCCAAGTAGGAGAACCTAGGGAAGATGAAGGAAAGGAGCTTTCTCTGGCTACCATCCCATTGGCTCCTAGGAAGAAGAGAAAAGCAAAAATGGCACCGGTCCCTCTCAGACCCAAAATACCAAGGTTGACTTTCACTCACCCCACCAATTAAGTTAATATCTTTAGTGATTAATTCCCAATTCATGGACTATTCATCCCTAACTAGTTCATTTATGGAAAATTAAAAAAGATCCCTACTCTTTCCCATTTATGGGCCATGACAAATGTGGAAGTGCATGATGAAATGAATCAATGGATTAAGAACATGGTAAAGGAGTAAAAAGAAATGAGAATTGTGGTCACTCCAAGAATAGAAATAAATAAATTGGATGTTCTTGGAGCATCAAGTAGCACATTTGTAGAGGTCCTATAGCCTATAAAATTCACTGAGTCATCCACAACCATAAAATTTAATCCAAATATAGTAGGATTGGAAAGGGTCACGACCAAGAAAGCTATGGTGGGAATTGAGGAATTCACCTTCTAAAAGGTGGATCCTTTTATAGGTCTAACCCCAGTGGGAGGTCAATAGCTTGGTGAGTCCATTATTCATGAGGAAGATGTTGAGATCTTGATTGAGGCCTAGTCAGCTCAAGTGAAGGCTGAGGTCTAAGGGATAAAATAGAGGATCCAAAAATTGGAAAGAGAGAAAGTAAATATAGAAACCTAAGACATTTTTTTAGTCCCTAACTCCATAATGGACATGGTTGAGGACTCATTCTTTGATATGTTTAATTATTTGAATTTAATAAAGCTAAGGTAGGATGCCCTAAGCCAACAAGGAGAAGTAGCCTAGGATTTAATAACTGAGTGGAAAAAGGCAAAGACCTAAGTTAGGGATCTCATTGACATTGTGATTAGGAATAATATTCCTAAATTCAAAACTATTAGCTTGGCTCATTTGAATAGAATACTAGTAGTAGTGGACAAGGTCCAAGGTCTGAGTAGTTAGACAAAGAATTTGAATAGGATATTGGCAGATGATAAAATATTGATCACTAGAATTGAGCAACTCCTAGGAACAATGTTGTTAAATCATACCAAACCACTGTAATTGGGATCATTGATCAAGAAGAGGTTTTCCTAATAGGGTCACTTTGGTCATGCAGTCAGTTTAGAGTAAGAGCCAAGTCCAGTCTGGAAGGGACAATAGGATAATTTTGAACATGATTTTCATAGCAGAACAGAAAATTAAAGAGCCAAAGAGCATAAAGGAAGCCTTGGCCTAGGATGATTGAGACTTGGAGAACCTGGTTGATCAAGAAGAGGTTCACCTAATGAAGCTAGATGTAGACATGGACCTCATCAAGGACCAACACCAAAATTAAATGGAACTTCTACAAAATCAATAGGGGGACCCCTCAATAATGAGCCCACCCAGTAGCTAATGTTCCTTTCATGTAAACATTGTAATATTTAAAATAAGAATATTCTTTTTTAAGGCATATGCCAGTCTATTAGCATATTTCACCTAAGTCAGTTTAATTGTTGAAAACAAGTGTATTCTAGAACCATATTAAAAGATAGTTGTCCTTGTCTTTTGTACATCTGTATATTGTAATTGATTGATGCATTACCTTGTCTTTCTCTAAAAGGCATGTATTACCATTTGTAAAAGAGAGAGAATTTGAATTTGAATATAGCTTGTCCACATTTGATATGTCAATTGCTAATATAGATTTTATTTCAATTGCTATTTTATGTCTTGAATTTGAATGGGTCTTTAAATTTTAAGTTATATTTTCTAGTCATAGGGTTTCTAATTTGTGCATATGCTAGATTATTTGGAGGATATTAGGTCTTTCTTCACTTCATTTTACTCTTATTCATATGTGCAAATGCTATTTTATTACATTAGTAAATCCTTAAAATAAACATGGTTCTTACTTGTGGCTCTTTACATTATCCTTTGAATTTTGCCTAGTATATAGTGAAATTTGAGCTTAAGATATGTTGCATTATATATTTGTTAAATGTTTACTCAGTTGCAATTGATGCTTTGTCATGATGTTTGAGACTAAAATTGGTAATCACTCATTTCTTTTTTGCCTTACCCTTTTCTTTGATATTTTTTTACACCAGACCACTTTAGTTTTAGATTCATTATAAATATCCACTTAGATTAGTCTATAGCTTAAATCTGGATCAAAATTCACTAAGTATTAACATAGTCTCTTTGTAATTCACCAAGAATAGACCATGATGGCTCCCAACCATCACTCATTATAAATTTATGGGACACTAATACATATCTCTACCACTATTTCACCATAGGTGACATCAAATTGCCATAACCTATTACTCATGCTCTAAATCCATCAAATTATAAAATGAGAAGTGTTCTTTGAACACTAAGGAACCCTATGGTGCAATTAGAGGCATTAACAAGGTGGTTCCCTGTTGGCACTAGAAGGAGGGTATGTCTCCATGAATTATTTAAATCTTTGTTGATCATAGCATATTTTTTTATCTAAGATCAGTGTATCTTTGTATTTTTGAGTGAATTCTTTGCTTAAAAGTATAAATATCATTTATCTTTATTGTTTGTGACACATATTTGTTCTTCCTTAGACAAAGATTGAAGTTCTTTGAGATTTGATGCTTGTTTTTGGTAAATTTAGCTTAAGCTTTGAATATCCATAGTATCTAAGGTTAGGATGGCTCAATTTGATCAAAGGTTGGCATATCCTTCATAGATCTAAGTTATTTTAAGTTTGGACTTATAAAGATAGATCATATTCACATAATTTAATTCATCTTTGAGTTAATTCAATCAAAGATCAATGTCCTTTAATGTTTTTTTATACAATATTTGAAAAATATGCTCAATGTGTAGGTCTAACTCTTGTTCTCTATAAAATTTAACTTGATACATCGTATTTCAGGCAAGATCTTCAAGTTTCAAGCTAGAATTACCCATGATTAGAACAAGATCACACTCAAAAACTAGAAACCTTTGCTCAAGCTTGAGGTTCATAGAAAATCTAGATGTGACAAACGTAGATGTAGGAAATCCAATGCCTTCAACCTTTATCTAAGTATGGCCTAGTTGGGAGAGTCTTCAATCACTGTACTAGGTATAATATAGGATCTTCCATGAAACCTTGAGAAGTATTTTCCTACATTTAGTCCAATCGATATTACACCTAATGAAGAGCACATTAAGTCTTTCAAAGTTGATTTAATTTTATTAAATGTTGTGCATGAAGATGTGTGTTGTAGGTTATTACCCTTTACCTTTAAGAATGTTTCCATTGAATGGTTATTGAACTTGCCTGATAATTACATCACTAGTTGGGATGGTTTTATTGATGTTTTTATAGATCAATTTGGTAAGATTATTAGTCCTTATGTTATTTACCATCAATTAGAAGAGACACAAGTGAGCCTATTAGACCCTTTAATGCTATATTTTATAAAATGTACAATAGGACCATACAACCCTATAATCTCGATGATTTCTTAGCTTTATAAATATATAAGGATGCAGTAGATTCCATGACCTCTATATTCTTGAAAAGATCTATGCCAGCTATAACTTCATTATCTAGGGCCTATTCTGAGGTAGTGGCCATAAATGACCAAATATAGCCCTAAGGACAAATGGCATACTCTATACCAAACATATACCCACATACGTGTGTGATGAAATTATTCCCAATAATAACCAAAATATCCTAATGTTAAACCAACTCCCAAACCTAAATCAGTTTCCATTGAGTCATGTTGCTCTCACTCAAAATCTAGGATTCTTAAATCATCCTACTAATGGATTCAATCCAAATTATCAAAGGTATTTGGCACCATTTATTAAAATAACTAGGTACATAATTCTAAAACTCCTAAAAATGAGAATGAAAATATCTTTAAAATTGTCCAAAAGTTGAGCACTAATTTTCTTTAGTTACAAAAGCAAGTTAGAAATACCACTAAAAGTTTAGGTAGGAACTTCTCATTTCAAAGGTATAATAGACCAAACAATATATTTATAATGATAGTTTACATAACAATAGGAATAATGAGCCATCTTCTAAAAATAAGACCATGGAAATTAACCTCGTTGATACTACATTACCTAATTATTATAGGGTGCATTACATAGCCAAGCATGGAGAAATTAATTGCATTGAGTTTTACAAAGCCTTTGAGGCTTTCCAAAAGGATTTGGATACATTTTAAGTGGTACCTAACAAGGAAAGTGGTATAGGTTCTTATGGATCCAAGTCATTTGATCAACCCTTCATGGTGGATACTTTTGATTTTCCCTTTCAAGAGGAGAATGAACCTGACAAGATCCAAGATTTTCAATCATTCTTAAAGAAGACCTATCCATTAAAGAATAGAGAGTAGAGGCATCCCTTGACTACCTCAACACCTTTGAATAATTTTGTAACTCCTCTAAACACCTCTTCAGGTAACAATCCAAAGCCACCTAAAGGGAGTACTTCTAAACCCAATGTTGATATTCTTAGTTCTTCTAATAAAATGGATATAATATAGTTGAGGATATGAAGAATATAAAGGCTAATATCACTTTACATGAACTAACATAGATCACAGAGCAAAGGGACCTCCTACTAAAATATCTATCAAAGGCTAATCATGCTAATGTGACTATACACAAGGCTAAGGCAAAATCTCTCCCTTTCCTACTCATTGTCAAGATGTTTGGTAAGAACTTACACAATTTCTTACTAGATTCAATGGTATCTACCTATAGACATCCAATTCCTAACACCATTTATGTTGAAATTGTCAATCTTACTCGTATTGCACTCAAATGCACATTTTAGGTCAAAATCCATAAAATACACTAAATGATTTAAATTTGTCATTTATAATTGTTAATTTAGGCTAATTTATCCCTACATAGGGTAATGTATTTTATGTGATACCTAACTTTGATCAATTTAGTTTGAGTCAAAATGATGATTTTACCTTTTTATGCTCTAGATCACTCTTTTCTTTCAATTCATTGGTACACATCATGTACCTTTGTTATTTTTTGTCAGTAACATCCTAAATGGGAATACAATTCCAACACATCTAACATTGCCTTCCAATTCTTCTCCATTCAAATTATGACCCAATCATATGACTTTCTGACCATTTGATTAATTAAGGGCCAATTTCTAAATAATTGCACAAATGTTGATTAACCTTGTTTAAGGCTAATTGATCTAAATCAAGAGATTAAGTGGATTTTCCATGAGAGTTGTTGAATATTTATTTTGGAAGTTGATTTCTATTAACTACATCACCTAATGACATCATCATATGGCATGGCATCCATAAGCCATAAATACGTAAAATATCAAGATTGTAGGTCTCCCATACCTCATTAAGACCCTCCATGCCTCTAAAATGCCCCTCTATCCCAAATATTTATGTGAGATATTTATGGATTTAATTATATAATTGGATTAATTCATGGCCACACATCTCAATCTTGAGATGGATGGTCATGGTTGATCATGATCAATCTCAAAAATATATAAATAGAGAGGCCATGAAGATCATTTTCAAGCTTGAATAATGCAAAGTTATAATGTTGAATTGATTCCAAATCTTCATGCAAATTAATATTTTCAAACCAAATATTGAGCCAAGCCAATCCAAGCCAAAGTCAAACATGGTGCCAAGGAGAGATGGAGGTAGCCACACTTCATTGATGCAGAATTCATGAGCAAAAATTGAGCAAGCCACTTCAAAAAGTTATTTGGAGTATCCAACAAAGGTTAAACAAAGTTTCTTTTGCATTTTAGTTGTGCTTTCCATTCTAATCTTGTCAACTAAGCTCTCCCTAGCATCTAGGCCTAGATATGTTATGTTAGTTAGTGTGTTTCTTTCAGTTTGCTTTTATTTTGGAACTAACACAATACTAACCATCCTCTCTTGAGTCAAATTCTTAGTTCATATAATGACATGCCTAGTGGGACCATACCCCACAAATTTGATCATAAAGTTATTTAAAGAAACTTATTAACCATGTTTATGCAAAAATATTAGAATGAGGGAGCTAAAAGAATGAAATTCTAGAATAAAAATATGTTTTATGGTAAATTGCATTTTTTTTTCCCCAGTGGCACAATTTTACTCTTTATTGCAATATCACTGTTGACATAGTAATGATTTTGCAAACAAATCATTGTCTGCTAAACAATAATTTTGTAGTTCGAAGTAGTGACATTGTTAACCAAAATAATGATTTTGTTTCACCAAAGCAGTGATATCATTCCTAGGGTAGTGATATTGTTGATTTGACTAGTGATTTCATCTACATAACAATGATATTGTGTTTTTTGATTGATCTAACCCATAACAGTGATATTGTTTTATGAAATTATGATTTTTCAAGAAAATAGTGGGATTGATGATGTAATAGTGATATTACAATAGAGAGTTAAATTTTTAATGTTATTTACTCAAACTCCTAAATGCTTCAAAGTAGGCCCTTATAATTGTGTTTTTTAAAGTTGAGGGATTAGTTTAGAAGTTATTTTGATTTCATTTGACTAACCGAACATACTTTCATTTGGGTTTAAAATGAATATGTTATGTTTTTACATATTTGGTATTTGGTGCCTGATATGAACATCTCATGTTAAATCTTAGAAACATTTCAAGTTTAGTGCTTAAACCTAATCTTAAGTCTTGAACATTTTCAAAATTGGTACATTAAAATTGAATATAAGATAAGTCTTGAATGCTTCAATCTTTGGGATTAAAATGAACTTAGGTTTGTTTTTGCTTCATGTGGTCATTTTGTGCAATCTTTTCCATTTTAGCAATTAAGACCAAAGGGTCAAAAAAACACCACCCAACTTTTCATTTGGTATTTAAAATTGAACTCATTTGTCCAAATTTGTATTCAATAGTTGCTTAATTAGAATTTGATTGGAAAAAAGAGGGATTTTGCATGTATGATCTTCCATCCATCCCCTTTAGCAAAATTTTAAAATCAAAATCATCATCCTTATTGCAAGCATGCCTAGTCCAAGGTATAAAAATAATATCATCTAAAGCACTCCCCAAAAACTCATAATAGTTTGGGTGATCTTGAAATGACCCTAAATTATTTCTATTAATCATTTATTTTATTGCATCTTGGATTGAGAGGTAGACTTTATTACCTCTCATAAGTTCTCTATGGAAGCTTTGACTTAGGGTTTCATCTCTTAGCACTGACTTCAATCACTCCCACTAGGATCAGAGGTTTGAGTGGTTAAACTACCTTCTAGTTTTGGAGTTGTATATGGGATGTATTTGTACTTTGGACATCACACTACATTGAGCAAGCAATGGATGTAGTGGTTAAAAAAGGGCAAGACCTTTTTGCAATAATCCAAGTGTTACGGACACCCAATTAAAGTGTGCTTCTTTTACATCATTTGACATGAAAGCCATTGTGTAATTGATCCATCTAGAAACATTTAAAAACTTGTAGTTTTTAGATCAATCCCCACTTTACCATACCTTGTCAGTTTAGACATATGATGATTGTTTTTATATTTTTCATTATCTTATTTGGTCTTGATTTGTGTCAAAAACTTCTTGTTAACCAAACACACTTAACCAAGACACATTGTCATCAAAATTCTTGAGTAAGGGAAGCCTTACGTTGTCTAATTAGAAAATTTATCTTTTCCTTATTCAAATTGTTGTCAAAACTTTGTGTCATGTCACCCACTTTGGTGTAGTTATGCTTCCCAATTGATTCTAGATAATTTACCCAATTTGTTTAAGTCCTTCATTTATAATTCACATTTGAAATTTGAACCTTTCTATGTTTTAAAGGTTGGTGTGTTAAATTAGGTTCACCATTTACAAACTAAACTTGTTCTAACTTGGGTTCAATTTTCCATTTAGATTAAGGGCCATTTATTAGACTCAAAATCATATTATCACCTTGATGGACTCAAGTAATTTTACGTAACACTCACACTTTGAGTCCTAAAACATATTTTATCTTACTAGAACCATGTGGCAATGTTGTGTTACACATTTGGTCCTAACTTTGTACTTAGTGATTAATGTATATTTTTACATATTGAGTTGCTTATTTCATATTGTCTTCTTTTTAATCCAAAGAGATTTCCTCTAATTTTATATGGCCAACTCATCGAAGTTAAAACTAGATTTTATGATATAGGTGTATCATAAAGATCTAGGATTTGGTGTACTAGTTTTCACCTTAGATCTTTGAATTACCTTACCCTCTTCCAATATATATGATTTCAACTTTGCCAAAATTGAATAAATTCATGAACCAAATCTTCCAATTATGTGTGGTTCCAAGCCACCCTCCTTTATAGTCTCTTTGGTACCTTAGTCATTTGTTTGAAGAGAACCAAGCATACCTTGTTTGAATGTTTTTAAACATTGTCCAAATATTCTCAAACATTAAGAACATTATTGTTAAATAATGACACTAAGGTACACTTGATATATGGTTTATTATGGCCCTAGTTGTAAAGTAGATAATTTTTATGATGGACATGAGCACTCCATCTTGTTTAAAGAGTTTACCCTCTTTGGGCCTATCTGTTGAAAACCAATTGCATCCATGCTAGTTGTTAAACATCATCCTCATCCTTCCTCTTTGATTTGCACTTTGTGATCAAAGGTTACTATTTTGGGGTATCCTTCTTCTCCTTCAAATTGTACGAGCAATCAATCTCTACAACATGCAAAGGTTACCATTTTAGGACCTCCTCCTTTGGTTTGTACAAGAAATAAAACTAAGAATCATCTAGTCATTACTATTTTAGGACCTCCTCCTTTCCTTTACACAAGAAACTCAACAAAGAAGCATCTAGTCATTACCATTTTAGGACATCCTCCTTTAGTTTTCATAAGTAACCAAATTAAGAAGCATCTAGTCATTACCATTTGAGGACCTTTTCTTTTAGTTTGCATAAGAAACCAAACTAAGAAGCATCCAATTATTACCATTCTTGGCCCATCACCAGTTTATGATGAACCTATTGTTGAATAACCTCCATTTGATGAACCAGTTGTGTTTTATCCCTTATTTAATAGTCTAATTTTTAGAAAGTCCATTATTGAACCACAAACCTTTGTTCCCACTAAACTAAATGTTCCCCACTTTACAAATTTTGTGTTGATATTTGAGCCAAAACAAGAACCATTACCTCTTTAAGATCCATCTTATGAGGACCAAAATGTGTTCAAAATTGATTTTTTTCAACCAATTGTGAACCAAACCCATGATGTTATTATCGAAACACCCATTTGTGACAACTCAATATGTGATAAGTTACCTATTCATATTTTACCTATTTTTAAAGAGTCTCATCTCCTTGATAAGTCAGTCTTTGTAGAGTTGTCTCTTGATCTTTTTCCACTCATTAATAAGTCTCACTTTGAAAAATATGATTTTGTCAAGATGCCCCTTGAGCGGTTCCCTCTCTTTGAGGGGCTCCACTTAAATGAGCTAGTTTATGTTGAACCCTTCCAAGATGAATCAATTTTTATTGAACCCATTATGCCATCATAGGTCATTACTTATCAAACATTCAACATTCAACCAAACATTATAGAAACAACCACATCAAATGAAGAATCAATATTAGAGTCAGGTTCCATTTTTGAACTAACATTAGATTTTGCATCAAAAACAAAATCAACATTAGTTATGACATTAGATTTAGAGTCCTTTACATTAGAATCAAATTCAAAAATAGATAATAGTCATGGTTATTAAAACATTGGTTACACTTGTCTTGAAAATCAATATGAAGATATTTTTGACCCTTCTATAGTTTTTGAGGATGATTACTTTAGCATCGACATAAGTTCTAGTATTTTTTATGAGGATTATGCTGCCTTTCATCATCCCACCATTCTTATTGCTCAACATAGGCATTATATTGGCATTCCACCTCCCACAAATATTGATGGGGATCGACATAATCACATTTTATTGAATTACATCTATAGTGACATGCTATTTGTAGAATATCAAGGGGATAAGACCACATTCTTTCAAAACAAGAATAATCTCTTAGTGAAACCTTTTTGAAGGCATTAGGAGATTAGCAAATATCAAACTCAGCATCCTTTAATGAAACCTTTGGAAGGCACTAGAAAAAAATAAAATTCAAATGTAAGCATCTCTTCTTGAAACCTTCTTAGAGGTGATATGGGATTATCATAATAAATTCATTGGTGAAAACTTCATCAAGGCACAAATAGTTGAGCACAAAAGTTCTTCATTATTTAATAAAGATATTATTCAAGATCAAATCAAAAAAACTTCTAATATACAACATAATCAGATGGTAGCTACTCTCAAGATAAAATAATATAAAAATTTGGTGGTCCTATCAATAGTGTCTTCAAAGGTATTCAGTCCCACCACAACCAAAATTATGTCAAATCTGGCATCAACAACATTATGTGTGATTGAAAGTCTTGATCTTCATTTATTACCCATTCATTATACATTCTATTATCATCCACCTATTCATTACCCACTTATATCATGTATCCTAACATTATTTACCATCACTAGCAATATTTTCCTTTGTAGAAGCTATAAGGATATCTTGTCTTGACATTTGAAGGAATCAAATTCAATGACCCAAGAAGATCACAAACACATTATTGAGATCTAGATTTGCATCTAGTTATTGATAGAGAAATTTTTTTGAAAGGAAATTAGGTATTAAATTATAACTAATCATTTATGTTGTCTCACATATTGACTAGGATGTGCATCTCCCTATTAGCAAGAGCAACAAAACCATTTTCACTTTTCCAATTACTATTTTCCATTGCCATGCCTCGTCTCTTAGGGGAAACCCTATAGACCCTTTTTAGGCATTATTATATCATTATGTTCTATTTACCATGTTATTTGAACTACATTGACTTGAGGTCCTTAAGAACTATGTAAGCAGTGCTTAGTTTCTATTGAGGTCAGCTTAGTCACCCATTTCCCATGCTCTCACCATTTTGTGAAAAAATTTAAGTTTGAATGCTCTTGCCATTTTTCAAGCAACCTAAGTAATGCTCTCACCATTTTGCGAGTAATCTAAGCTAATAATTACTTGGGGTAAACTTTGTTTCCGCTATAACCAAATGTCTTCTGATCATTTCATTATACCATTTCTTTACTATTGATCAAGGATTAATTTTAGTCATCTTACCGATCCCATTTTGATCTTGGTTCCTTTATTTCATCTTACACTTTTTGTAGGGGGATTCCAATCTAGTTTCAAAAAATATATAATTTTGTGTTCAATGATAGTCTATGGTAGCAGTGTGGCAAGTTATCTTTCATCTATCATCTTATTTGGTATCACTGATTATAACCACCTATGGGCAAATTAGTATTGTTTTGGTACCCCTAAATATAACTACCTTTGGGAAAAGCAAAATTATGATGTTGTTTCCTAATTATAACTTCCTATTGGTAAATTAGGTATAACACCTTTTTATCATACATTACCGTATCATTTGGTCATTACTATTATCATTTGTCTTGTCACTCACCCTTATTTGTGAACTTATTGTCACCTAGTCAGTTTTTCATTATCTTTTGTGTGGATAGAATTACTATGACTTGGGATTATTTTGGGGTTATATAAGTCATGCCCAATTTATGTTGAGGTGAACTTATTCCCTCTTATCATATGCTCTCACTGTATTATGAGCATTTTAAGTTGGCACACTCTCACTGTTTCATGAGCTGAACCATTTTGTATCTCTTAATCCTCAATTGAGTTGAGATACTTAGAAAATTATAAAAACATTTAAAAAATAAAAAATATTTTATGTGAGTTTATTTTATTATTATTTGTCATGCTAATCTTTTATTTTCCTATTTGGTCTTACTTCTTTGTTTTATTTTCCAAGTACATCTTGATGGTCCAAATAGATCTTGATTATTTATAACTTGATCTCATGTTATCATGATGTCCTTGTATTTTTTTGAAACATTTTAAGTTAGGTCTTGATTTTTCATGTCTTGATTTTAAGTTAGGTTCATTTATGTTTCTTTTAATTTGTCTTTGCTTTTTTGTTTAAATGTAAATAGTTGTAACTCTAGTTTTGGTCATTGTTTTACCATTATCATTAGGTATAAGTATTCACATTTGAACCAACTTAGCATAATTTTAATATTATGTCAATCTAAGTTATTCATACTTATGATTACTAGTTTATTTTGCTATAACAAGCACTTTATGCTAAAGTTTCAAAGTCTTAACGTCAACATCACTTTGATGAATAGTTCTCAAGAACACTTTGCATAATCTAGGCTCATGATATTATATTGGGCATCTAGGTATCATGCATTTTATCACTTTGAATATATAATTAGACATGTATTTCTTCACATACATTACAATTCTAATCAATTCTTGGTCAATTTTCTTCATCCCTCATTCCATTATATCCCATTCCTGAGAAAACTACATCATCTTGAGGTCTTATTGGACTATGTAGGCAATCATCAATTTATATTGAGGTCAACTCATCTATCTTTCATTCTTATTTTCATCTCTTTCAACACTTTGCGCATTCTCATATGCTTGGTTTTATGTGGCTTTCTAAGCCATTACACCTTTGCATGTATATTCACGCCTACTCACTCTTACCTATCTTTTGGGTTATATCCTTGAGCTATTTTGATTTCCAATTGCCCATGATGGGACACAACATTTGAATAATGTCATGATCAAGTCATCCTTATAAGGGCAAACCATTATTTATTCTTTATCAAATGATCAAAAAATTTCCTACTGGGGCAAAACTATTTTATTATGATCACATTTACTCTACTAGAGTACGTATTATCTTCTCTTTGGAGACCACATTCTCTTTTCATCTAATTCATGGCTCTCCACACTAATGCCCATGATGGAAATATTTTAGTGTGTAACATGTCTCAGGATCGATCAATCTTGTAAGCACATAGCTTTTACTCTCAAATTGGGTACATTTAAAGTGTGTCCCTTACATTTATGGATTGTATCTTTCCCATTTCCCCCATATCTAGGGCCTATTATACCTCTAAATTATATTTTGATCATTTACGGTAATCATGTGTGCAAGTATTATCTCATCTAGATGTGATCTATTCTATGGATTAATCTCCCTCTCTCTCTCTCTCTCTCTCTCTCTCTCTCTCTCTCTCTCTCTCTCTCTCTCTCTCTCTCTCTCTCTCTCTCTCTCTCTCTCTCTCTCTCTCTCTCTCTCTCTCTCTCTCTTTGAGAGTCCATCCTTCTCTTTCATCCTCATATGTCCTCTTGAGGGGACATTTTGGGTCATTTCCAATTTCTTCTTAATAACTCTTTTCTTTGAAAAGATGTTTCTTCACTTGAATTTCTCACTATGCCTTCTCAAACAGGGTTAAAATGTAGAAATCCAATTCCTAACACCATTTGTGTTGAAATTGTCAATTTTACTCTAATTGCACTCAAATGCACATTTTAGGTCAAAATCCATAAAACATGCTAAATGGTTCAAGCTTGTCATTTACAAGTGTCAATTTAGGCTAATGTATCCCTAAATAAGGTAATTAATTTTATGTGATACCTAACTTTGATCAATTCATTTCGAGTCAAAATGATGATTTCACCATTTTATGCTCTGGATCACTCATTTCTTCTAATTAATTGGTACACATCATGTACCTTTGTTATTCTATGTTGATAACATCTTAAATGGGAATACAGTTACAACACATCTAACATTGCATTCCAATTCTTCTCCAGTTAAATTATCACCTAGTAATATAACTTTCTGACCATTTTGATTAATTGAGGGCCAATTTCTAAATAATTTCACAAATGTTGATTAACCTTGTTTAAGGATAATTGATCCAAATCAAGAGCTTAAGTATATTTTCCATGAGAGTTGTTGAATATTTCCTTTTGAAAATTGATTTCTATTAATTGCATCACCTAATGACATCATCATATGGGGTGGCATCTATAAGCCATAAGTACATAAAATATTAGGATTATGGGTCTCCCATGCCTCATTAAGACCCTTCATGCCTCTTAAATTACCCTCTATCACAAATATTTATGAGGGATATTTATGGATTTAATTATATAATTAGATTAATTCATGTTCACACATCCCAATCTCGAGAGGGACAGTCATGATTGATCCTGGTCAATCTCAAAAATCTATAAATAGATAGGCCATGAACATCATTTTCAAGCTTGATTTGTACAAATTTATAATGCTAAATTGTCTCCACAATCCTTTGTGTTGATCATTATTTTTCATTTATAAGCTTCATTTGATAGGCTAGATTGGATATTTCATCTACTTTGAGCCTAGGTTATACAAAGATTTCTTAAGACATGGCAGGAGATACCACCATTGTTGATGAAGACAAGAACTCTTGATCAAGGGAGAAAATGCTTTTGAGCCACACTTGTATGGTGAATCCATTGGTAAAGGTAATTGATGTTGCTTTCTTTCATTTATTTCTTGTTATCTTTTGTAATTCCTACATGAATAAATAGACTAAGTTTTGTTATGTCTTTAATGTATTTTTCATGATTTCTTGACTAATGCTTGACAAACTCTCTTTGTAATCCTCTCTACACTACCAATATCATGCCTACAGTATATGCAAACAACTTGGCTTAACCCCTAGAAAGTTGTATAGGGTTGTCACCCAATTAGGAAAATCTAGAGTTAAGGTAATTGGAGAGATTTTAAATGTTCACATGTAACTAGCTTCTAAGCCTAGGGTGCGACAATTCATTTATATTCAAGTTGTTGATATCCATGATGTCTATGGTATCTTGCTAAGTAGGGAATGGACCAAGGATTTGAATGGTTACATGTCCATATATTGCTCACATTTGTGTCTACCTTGGAAAGGGGTTCCTAATCAAATAAAATTTGGGAGAGACCCAAGGATGAAACACATGATAATGAAATATAATGTTGAAATGAGAGGGTCAACATAATTAACATAGACTTAGGGCTTTTCACCCTAGAGGCTAATAAGGTATATATTCCTAAGAGTGCTCATGTTGTTGTTGGACTTTGGAAATTAAATTTTGATGGTGCTAGGTGTAATGTTGGATCAGGTGTTAGTGTTGTCTTAACTAACCCTACTAATATAAAGTACCATGTTTCTTATAGGTTCAAATTCCCTTGCACTAATAATTTGGATAAATATAAGGCCCTTATCTTAGGTTTGAAATTTTCTATAAAGATTAAGGTCAAATAACTACTTGTTTATGGGGATTCAAAACTAGTGGTCAACCACGTAAGAAACAAATACCAATGTAAACTCTCATATCTCAAAAGATATAATTTTAGGGTTTGATTTTTGAATTGAGTCTTTTGATGCTTTTATCATTACCTCCATCCCAATATAATAGAACCAAGTTTTTGATCAATTGGCATCTATTGTATCCAACCTCATGCCTAACCAAAATTCCACCAATTTTAGTATTGAGTTGATCCCTTATCCTTTAATGCCTAATAATGTTAACCATTTTCAAGTTTTTAATGATGAATAGTAGCTATTGGATTTCATGACCAATTTTGGGGAATTTGATGCTCATATTATTTATGAGACTGATGAAAGTGCATCTACAGAGGACAAATTTGATGGTAAAATCATTTAGTTGAATGACAACAAGATGCCCAAGGGGATGATTGCTTTAATGAGACTGTTTGAATAAGATAAACTGGTTAAAGTTTCTAAGATTCCTAAATTAAGTGGGAAAGATTATAATGTTGTTGATCTTAGCCTCTAAGATCAACCCCAACTAGTAAATGTTGGAGAAGCATGTACAAACATTGAAAATAAGAAGGCTAAAGATATCCTTACATAATATAGGGATATCATAGCATGGTCCTATGATAACTTAAAGATCTTTGATCTAAGAGTCATTACCAATACTATACCCCTTAAAGAAAGTTTCAAACCATTTAGGCAAAAACAAAGACCTGTAATCCCTATCTTAGAACCCATGATCTTTAAAGAGGTCAAAGATTAATAGATGTTAGGATAGTCTTCCCTATCAGGCATTCTACTTGGGTGGCTAACTTAGTGCCAGTCAGGAAGAAGAATAGTGAGATCAAAATTTATATTAAATTTAGAAACTTAAACAAAGCATCAAAAAAGGACAACTATCCCCTTTCCTCTTTAGACCAAGTAATCCAAGCTATTTAGGTATAGCTATGATGTCTTTCCTTGATGGATTTTTAGGTTACAAATAAGTATTGGTTGACAAAGATGATAGGATGAAAATAGCCTTCCCAACTAAGTGGGGAACCTACGCTTACAAGAGGATGCCATTTGGGTTAATCAATGTAGGAGCTACTTTTTAAAGAGATATGGACCATGCCTTCCAAGGCATGATTTATAAGTGTATTATTATATATATGGATGATCTAATAGTTTTTTCTAAAAATAGGGAAGATCACTTCTTACACTTACAACAAGTTCTTGAGAGATGTAAAAGGTATGTGATCTCCTTAAACCCTAATAAGAGTATATTTTGTGTTAGAGAAGGAAAATTATTGGGGCATGTTATAACCAAAGATAGGATCTCTATAGATCCTAAAAGAGTGGAGGCCATATCTAGAATAGAGCCCTCAAATAGTAAGAAAGAGCTAAAGTCATTCTTTGGTAAGATAAATATTGTAAGAAGTTTATTTCTAGATTTGTAGAGATTATCAAGCCACTAAATGACATGTTGAAGAAGGATGCTAGGATCACATGGAATGAATAATCTAGAAAGGCATTAAATGATATCAAGGAAGCCATTAGCCAAGCTACAGTCCTCATAAGTCATAACTTCTCAAGGGAGTTCTACCTTTATTCCTTTGCATCTAACCACACTATGGCTATTGTATTGACTAAGAAAATTGATGGGTGTAATCACCCAATAGTTTTTATGAGTACTAATTTTAAGAATGTTGAGTTAAATTATTCATCGACTGATAAGCAAGCATATGCATTAGTTAAGGTAGTTAAGAAATTCAAGCATTATATCCTTATAAATAAGGTGCATGTTATTTTATTTGACCCTACCACCAAACTTATGTTAAGTTAGAATCAATTGGGAGAATGTAGAGGTAATTAGATGTCAATTTTGTAAGAGTGTGACTTGGAAATGAAAATAGAAAATTTGATAAGGTGCCAAGGCCTGATCTAGATGATTTATAATATTAACCCTAGGCTAAGTATTATGAAAGTAGATCAATAGAAATTTCAAGATAGTGAATGGTATGATTCAATCATGCATTTACTAATTAATGGTACTTGTCCTATATGATTATCTAGGGAGAAAAAAAGGGCCCTAAGGTTGAAATCATCCCATTACCTAATCAAGGATGGGGTATTGTATATAATAAATTTTAAAGGGGTTTACTTGAGATGTGTCTCATAATAAGAAGCCACCCAGATCATGAGCACCTTTCATGAAAAGCTAAGCAGTGGACATCCATCAGGAAGAACCATGGCCTATAAAATTCTTAGAGCTGGCTATTATTGGCCAACTATTTTTAAGGACACTCACAACCATGTGAGAGAATGGCACTCTTGTCAAATCTTTAGCACCAAAGAACCAAAAACAACAATGCCTCTATAACTAGTCATGGTTGATAAACCCTTTGCTCAATAGAGGTTAGATTTTATGGGGATAATCAACCCTAATTCATCTAAAGGTCACAAATATGTCTTGATTTCCATAGACTATTGTACAAGGTGAACTAAAGGTGTAGCCACCAAATAATGCAAGACTGATGAAGTGATCAACTTCTTAGAGTAAAATATATGTACTAGGTTTAGAACTCTAGTCTCTTTAGTGTGTGACAATGGATCTGCATTTGTATCTATAGAGATGACTAAATGGGCTTATGATAATGAAATTACTCTCAAGTTTGAATCTAACCATTATCCCCAAGGGAATGGAGTCTCTTAATCTACAAATAAAAACCTAATGAAGGAATCCAAAAGTCTACTATAGACAAGCCCAAGACTTAGCACAAGCTCCTTAAATTTGCACTATGGGATGATAGGATAAGAATAAAGCAAGCTTTAAGAGCCTCATATCTATTGGTGTATAGATAGGAATACATTTTTCCTATCACTCTTAAGTTTCCTACATACAGATTCATGTAGGAATACATGGAGGAGAGCTAAGAACTTGCCATTTCTATTGTTGGACATCATTTAGATGGAAGATGCAAGGGAGAAATCCTTTACTAATTTTATCAGGCATCAATCCATAGTGAAAATTTGGTTTGATAAAAGGTCAAAGATTAAGGTGTTCAAATAGAGAGACCTAGTTCTCTTTTGGGATAAAGCATCTAAGTCTAAGGGCAAGCATAGAAAATTCACAACTTTGTGGATTGGCCCATACCATATTGCAGAAACATTAAGAAATAAAACATTCAATCTCAAAGATCTATGAAGAGAAGAGCTCACATTTCCCACCAATGGGCAATACCTCAAACACTACTTCTCTGCTACTCCTCTTGAGATCTTCATAGAGTAAACTATAAGATGGTTAGATTTAGTGTAGGTAGACTAGCTAGTTTCCTTTCAATTCTTTCTTTCTTGTCCCTTATTTATATATAATCATGTAAATATTTATTTTCTTTCCCTTGCTCTCTTATTTTCCTATTTTATATCAAGTTTTTTCTTTCATGTTCCTTTGTTCCTTAATTCCAATAAGTCCTTTTGTATAATTCTAAGCTCAAAGTTATGAAGTTTACTTTAAAATGCCCAAAATTTAAAAATGAAGGTGTGTACCCCATGCATATAATAACCAAGGTCCTAAAATGTAAGAATAATGTTGTAATTATCTAATAAAATAAGTTAATCATTTCATGAGAACTTGACCATTATCTAGACCCTAAATTGGTTTTAATAAGACTTGCATTTATAGGGTGCGAACTCAAACTATCATGGTATAGCCATACTAGAACTTAATCAAAATCCTTTCTTAGGATAATGGTTTTAGCCATAGGTGATTTTCCCAAAATCAAACATCTAACTAAATCCTTAAACCTAGCTAGCTTGGTTCCCAACCTTATTGAAATCATAAAAGTCTCAAGAAAATACAAAAAAAGGAAGAATTTAATACAAAATCAAAAGCCTTTAGACATATGTGATTTTGGTAATCTCCACCAGGGCTATGGATGCCTAGTTGGTAGTGGAACAAGGCCTTAAGTGGAGCCAAAGGCATCTCTATCAAGGCTATGGATGTCTGGCTGATAGTAGAGCAATGCCCAAGCCTTCCCTGAGTTAAATGCATAGTTCTTAATGAACAGCTAAACATGTTATAAGTCAGTGTTAATAATTGAGGACATGAAACATGGAAGTTATTTCTTGAACCCCATGGCAATTAGTAAGTGGAATTAAAGCACACACATAATATGGCTATGTCCTGATACCTGACCCTCACTCTACAAATATGAGGTTTGTTTCAACTATGATCTGATATAGATAGTGATATCAATATAATAGAGTGGATGACCTAATTATTTTTCTAAACTAGAGTCTCTAGGTTATAGCATATTTCTATATTTTCCCCTTAAGTCACCATTTATTGGGACTAATATACCCCCCATTTTTTAAAATTAGGACCCTTGAGAAACCTTGAAGATTGAACATGGAAATTTAGCATGTTAAGGTCACTTGTAGAATTTGAAGATCATCCACTTTATCAAAATCAAGCTTACTTAGCTATGTTTTGATTTAATTTTGACTAACAGTGCTAATAAATGATCTTTATTACTTATAGTTTTAGGTTCCATGGTGTTTTTCCTAATAAATTCATGCTCCAAAACTCTGGCAAAACATTCAATTCAAATTTGAATACTAGTGAGAAATGATTGGTGAGAACCTTTTTAAAGTTCAATTTTGGACCTAAATATAAAGTTCATGTTTTAAGATTAATCATTTTTTTAAGACAACTAGAACTTAGTATATAATGTTTGGTCCCTCTTATTATTTTTCCCTTTTTTTAAAGTTTATGGCTAAAGACTAATATTCATTTTGTAGGTTCCTTTTGATATTCCCTAACTTACCCTAATGTTTTGACCCTAAGGCCCTATTGTATTTATTAATACTAACGAGACCTTTTGGAGGGTCCTTTTGATATTCCCTAACTTACACTAATGTTTTGACCCTAAGGCCCTATTATATTTATTAATACTAACGAGACCTTAGTCTTAAAACCTTATCCTAAGTTTTAGTTCCCTGAGTCCACTTTTATGTTAGCTCGATCCCTTGATTTATACCTTAACCTAAGGTTTTAATCCTAATGCCCTAACATATTTAATAATATAATCAAAACCTTAGTCTTAATAGCTTAGCCTAAGTCTTTTCATCACTACATTCCTAACTTAATTTCCTTGCATCTTGTATGATCTAATGACCCTCACTTTATCATGGCATTTGATCTAACATAGTGAGGAAAGCCTGAGATTCAACTTAAACAATGTGCATCTTAGATAATCCAATGGTTCAAACTTCCTTATGGCCTTTCAATCAGATGGAATGCAGCATAGTTGAAATTTCAAAGGACTACATAAGGCTTGAATGATCAACATGTGAAACCCTTGCAGAAATAACTAATCACAAGCAAGCTCCGAAATCATGATCTTATGGCTCTTGTTGCATCACAAATTTTGATCCAACAGAGAAAATTATGTCCAAAATCCCAAGAATCCCCATAGAGGTGCCAAGTGGCACTCTTGTATTGGGTCAAAATAATTTGAGGAGCTTAAAATTAACATTTACATGACCATCATTAGACATCTATGAGGACGTATTTGACATCTGCCTGACCATCAACTTTAAGCCCATCAAATTAAAAACCTTACTAGCGTAAAATTTACATTTGCATAACCATCATTTGATTCCCATGAGGACATATTTGACGTCCACAAGACCATCAAATTTAAACTAATGAATTATTCCACTCAAGATTGAAATACACTCAAAAATCTTACTGGAAGGCTTGAAAATGGCTTTACAAGCTAAGGGAAGTGCCCAAAAGATGCTCAAACATTGGAAATCTTCAATATACAAAAATGAAAATGGTCTCATGGTCTAAGTATATGCAAGATAGATGTAGTCTAAATCTATACTTTAAGGTCCCATTGTATTTTCTTCAAATACCTTGAACCTCAAACTATAGACATATACTAAACCTCATTTTAAAGGGTCCTTATAATGTAGAACTTAGGCTAAAATATGTCTAATCAAAGGATTTTATGTTTTTGTTAATACATTAAAACCTTACCTAACACTAGACCACTATATCATGTTGATACCTGTTGATGTCTTAAAATGGCGCTAGATCTTAATCAACAACAATGGGAAGTTTCAAGCTATGGGATAATGCGGCTTGAAAACAACCTCCATATTTTAAAGAAGCTAGTCTCTTCTTTTGTATTGGGTGTTGGGGAAAAGGGATAGGAGACTAAACAAAAATGCAAAATACAGGAATTGAAACCTAACTATGGTGATGCACCTAAGGGTAATCCTAATCCTAACCTGAGCATAGTGAAACTATTATGTGATTCTATTACATTTAAGAGGAGACAAGTACATGATCAATGTAAAAGATTGGAATAACAGAAATAGAGTCTCACAATAGGGGAGTCTTTTGCTGAGATACAGGAATTGTCAATAAAGGCATAGTGTTCAATCTTCTTAATAGAATCTTCCAATCACATTAGAGGCGCAGAAGTCACACACAGTTATGTAGAACTTTAGACTGTAGAAAATGGGACAGAAGCAAATAACATTTCCAATCACAACACTAGAAAATCTATAGCATAGACTACTTTACAAATGACACAGATGACATCAACAAGGGCATAGTGTTCAATTTTCTTATTGAATCTTCCAGTCATACAAAATATGTAGAAACACACACAATCATATAAACCTTTAAACTCAAGAAAATGTAACAAAAGCAAATGATATTATAGGTCAAAAACTCTGAAAGTCTAAAACTATGAGAATTCCCCCCTCCTTTCTTTTTATTTTACAATCCTACTTATATAGACTCAGTTGTCTTCCTACATCATCGCCTTCTTTCCTACTCAATTTTAAATTCTAACCTAACTCACAGGGGGCAAACAGACGGCCCATTAATGCCTTGGGAAGGCCATGTTGGAGAAAGGGTGGCTGCCCATTACTGCAGCATGGTGATTCCTGACTGGTACCTTCTTCCATGCCTAAAATTTAAATTCTATCACCTACTGGGCCACACACTTGTCTATTCCATCTTAAACTCTGAGGGGACAAACAGTCAACTCATTCAATGCTTTGGGGGCTCCACAAAACTACCCAATCACTGTTCCATCTACTTGAATTAACTCTAGCCAATTTTCCCTCCATTTTGCTTTAATAGGTAGGTGGATACTCTATTCTATTAGATACGGGAGAGGACACTTAGATGATTCATGAAAATTCTCTTCACAGTCTAGGAAACACTGGGGAATGACACTTGGCACCTTCTGCCTGATTCATCGAAGACACGCAGTTCCCTCCGCTTCTCTTTGACTAAGTTATAGATTTGTTCAGGACACATATTAGACTCTTATGGATGGCAACATTTGGTAGCTTCCATAGACTTTTGAAGTAACACCCAAGACCCACCGCCATTTCATATTCGTTAATAGAGCTTGGTGATGATTCTCTCAGGTGTTGACATGTGGAGACTTCTGTGGCTTCAAGGAAGATAAGTGGCATCTGCCGCTTCTTTTATAGATGGAGTAGAGGGGGACCCAGAGAGTGACACTTGGTAGCATCCGCTACTTTGTGGTACTTAAGCAAAATAAAATGATGCCTTTGTGCATTGAATGGAAAGTATTAGACTCATGGCTTCCCAAATGCCGACACATGGTGGCTTGCAATTTTTCTCCAAAAAGGTCTTTCAGGGCCTCTGTAACTGCCACTTGGTGCTTTCCGTCTTCTCTACTACCTTATGGTGAAAGTCTCTGAATGAAGTGCAGATGCCGATATGAGATGCAAATGCTGACATGTGGTGCGTTTTGCTTAACTTCTACTAGGTATGTGGCACGACCCGCGATTCTCAAAAGTTACAAAAAGGTGACTCAGGGGACGCCAACTGTCAGCTTTCTCTCTCAAAAAGCAATGCTTAGCAGCATCCACTTGAACTAATAATCAGGCAAAAATGAGATGAAAGAAATAATAAGGGGAAAAAAACTTGCTCAGAGGGTGACACTTGGCAGCATCTATTGCTTCGACACTTAGGCAAAATATGAACCCGTCCTCTGCTTTGAAACTCTACTGCCATGACCAAGGCACGCAGGAACCAAAATTATAGCACTAGGATTAAAAAATAGATTAAATACAACATAGAGTAAAAATTACTCTATAGTTATTGGCAACCACCAGGACTTTTGAGCCTGCTAAAAAAGAACCCGACTCCCGTTATGTGGTCATGTGCTCAAAGAACACTTATTTAAAAGAATGGAAGAATAAATGGGAAAATAGAGCAACAGAACTGAAAGCAAACTACTATATATAGCTAACCAGGTATATTTTCCTCCCTCCTGGATCAAAAGGAATATTTTTGAAGTCTCCTTTATGGTGAGAAAACTTATGGTGCCAGACAAATAGCTGAATGGGAAGGAGATTTTGTGACCTGCTCCTCTTGCCTGTCACCTTGTCTAGCTTGTATCTGAGTGATTAGAATCAAACATGTTTTCAACATATATGCTATCTACTTGTCTTTGAAAGCTTGTTGAATGTCACTCCCTCAAACTGGTGCTCTTCACCAAGAAATTAGTGGCTGCTTGTTTATCACTGTTAGCCCTCTGTAGTGCATCATGGTTTGACCTGTTTCCTTTTGCTTCATGGCAGACTGCGTCAAACTCATCTTTTGTTACATTATCCTTTTTTTTCATGACTTTGACCTCTTAGATGGATAATTTTGATAGAGTGTGGTAATTTTGCACATGTAATTGAGGCCCAGTGCTACTCTTTTCATCTATAACCAATTCATGGCTATCTTAAAAAGTGAGAAGAAAGTTTGAGATTATTTCCTCCTCATTAGCATTCCAACTTGCATAATTTCTTGGGGGTATAGAGGCTCCCATATTTGGTACAGGTTGAAACTGATTGGCTCAAAATCATTGTTGGTGTCGATAAAACCTCCAAAGGTAGATTGGCTGAAGAATACACCAAGATTCTTTAACTCTTTGAAAGATCTATCCCATCGGGCGTGCCAGAAAACTGTTGATGTCTTAAAATGGCGCTAGATCTTAATCAACAACAATGGGAAGTTTCAAGCTATGGGACAATGCGGCTTGAAAACAACCTCTAGATTTTAAAGAAGTTGGTCTCTTCTTTTGTATTGGGTGTTGGGGAAAAGGGATAGGAGACTAAATAGAAATGCAAAATGTAGGAATTGAAACCTAACTATGGTGATGCGCCTGAGAGTAATCCTAATCCTAACCTGAGCATAGTGAAACTATTATGTGATTCTATTACATTTAAGAGCAGACAAGTGCATGATCAATGTAAAAGATTGGAATAACAGAAATAGAGGCTCACAACAGGGGAGTCTTTTGCTAAGATACAGGAATTGTCAATAAAGGCATAGTGTTCAATCTTCTTAATAGAATCTTCCAATCACATTAGAGGCACAGAATTCACACACAATTATGTAGAACTTTAGACTCTATAAAATAGGACAAAATCAAATAACATTTCCAATCATAACAATAGAAAATCTACAGCATAGATTACTTTGCAAATGACACAGATGACATCAACAAGGGCATAGTGTTCAATTTTCTTATTGAATCTTCCAGTCATACAAAAGATGCAGAAACACACATAGTCATATAAACCTTTCAACTTAGGAAAATGTAACAAAAGCAAATGATATTATAGGTCAAAAACTTTGAAAGTCTAAAACTATGAGAATTCCCCCCTCCTTTCTTTTTATTTTACAATCCTACTTATATAGACTCAGTTGTCTCCCTACATCATCAGCTTCTTTCCCACTCAATTTTAAATTCTAACCTAACTCACAGGGGGCAAATAGATGGCCCATTAATGCCTTGGGAAGGTCGTGTTGGAGAAAGGGCAGCTACCCATTACTGTGGCATGGTGATTCTTGACTGGTACCTTCTTTCAAGCCTGAAATTCAAACTCTATCACCTACTAGGCTGCACACCTGTCTATTCCATCTTAAACTCTGAGGGGACAAATAGTCGACTCATTCAATGCTTTGGGGGCTCCATAAAACTACCTGATCATTGTTCCATCTACTTGAATTAACTCTAGCCAATTTTTCCTCCATTTTGCTTTAATAGGTAGGCAGATACTCTATTCTATTAGATACGAGAGAGGACACTTAGCTGATTCATGAAAATTCTCTTCACGGTCTAGGAAACACTGGGGAATGACACTTGGCACCTTCTGCCTAATTCATTGAAGACACGTGGCTCCCTCCACTTCTCTTTGGTTGCACTATAGATTTGTTCGGCACACATATTAGACTCTTATAGATGGCGACATTTGGAAGCTTCTATAGACTTTTGAAGTAACACCTGAGACCCACCATTGTTTCATATTTGTTAATAGAGCTTGGTGATGATTCTCTCAGGTGTTCACATGTGGAGACTTTTGTGGCTTCAAGGAAGATAAGTGGCATCTTCTACTTCTATGGATGGAGTAGAGGGGGACCTAGAGAGTGACACTTGGTAGCATCCGCTGCTTTGTGGTGCTTAAGGAAAATAAAATGATGCCTTTGTGCATTGAATGGAAAACATTGGAGTCATGGCTTCCTAAATGTCGACACGTGGTGGCTTGTGATTTTTCTCCAAAAAGGTCTTTTAGGGCCTCCACAACTACCACTTGGTGCTTTTCATCTTCTCTGCTGCCTTATGGTGAAAGTCTCTAAATGAAGTGCAGATGCCGATATGAGACGTAGATGTTGACACATGGTGCGTTCTGCTTAACTACTACTGGGTATGTGGCACGATCTGTGGTTCTCAAAGGTTACAAAAAGGTGACTCAGGGGATGTTAACTGTCATCTTTATCTCCTAGAAAGTGACGCTTGACAACGTTCGCTTGAACTAATACTCAGGCAAAAATGAGATGAAGGAAACAAGAAGGGAAAAAAAACCTACTTAGAGGGTGATACTTGGTAGCATCTACCGCTTTGACACTTAGGCAAAATATGAACCCATCCTCTGCTCTGAAACTCTGTTTCCATGACCAAGGCATGCAGGAACCAAAATTGCAGTGCTCGAATTAAAAAATAAATTAAATATGACGTAGAGTAAAAATTACTCTACAATACCTTTAAACATATTGTATAAATCCTCGGCATAAATATTCTAGACCAATGCATACATTGTGTCTATTAAACAAAACATAAATATTGACCTAAAATATTTAACCTCAGACCCCTTTATATAATTAATAAAACTTAGATGCAAATCCCTTAGCCTAAGGTTTGTTTCATGCTTAATAAACATGGAACAAACCTTAGCTGAAGGAATTTGAGCCTAAGTCCCCCTTTAACAATGTGTTAACTTAAATTTAAGGCATCTCTATAGATCAATGGTCCACGCTTCATTTCCAGGGGATGATATAATGATGTGAGGCCCTTGAAGAATTTTTAATGGGGTCTTGAGGCCCTACAGGCTCATCATGTGGTGAAATCCCATTCAAAATAGAACTAACAGATGATCTAATGGTTCACGCTTTGTCACTGGAGGATGATCTAATGGCATAAAAGTTCCCATGACTTTTCAAAGGCCTAAAAGTATGCCACATGGCCAATGCTTGTTTAATAAAGGATTGACATATGATACGAAGCACAGGGAGACACACAAAGATGCCAAGTGTCACAACCATGAAGCTTGGAATAAAAAGAACCAATCACATGCAAGATCTTGGATTACAATCAATGGCTTGTGCTAATCCAAGATTTTAATCTAATGGTGTGAAATAAAAAAAGGTATTTTAAATACCAATAGCTAGTACTCAAAGGTATTTATGAAAAATGCCACAAAAGGTCTAGACCAAAGCCACACAAGTAGAAGAGGACAAAATAAAAGATCTTATGGGCTCAAAAATGCAAAGGTATAAAGGTAAAGGTCCAAATAAAATACAAGTCATGTATAAGATAGAACCTAGTTATATCCTACCATTAAAGCTCCAAAACCCTAAACCTACATAAATGTGACCCAAAAAAACTCAATTGGTTATAATTTGATCCAAGAAGAACTTGATTGTGTTTTTGAGTGCAAAAGATCTTTTACAGAGATCCTTTATAATCTAGTGTAAATAATTTGAAGAAGTAGAAACCAAGGTAGCTCATAGGTAGTGGCTAAAGAGGAGATCAATCTCTATTTATTGACAAATAATAAGGGATGAATCTTCAATGATAATGAATTAGACATTACAACCCTAAATGTCTTTGGCATTAGGAATTGATCTGAATTATTCTTCACTATGGAGAAACTAAAGCCCATTACAAAAGAGGAGTAGAGGATTTCCACGATGAGTCAGATGCATTATGACTTGATCAATGTCTAGATGGTCAACCTTCACCATGATTCTACAGAGGCCAATGTACTACATTTTATAGATATCCTTTCTCCAATCTTTATTGATTGTATGTAGATAATGAATGGATCATTCAGGAAGGGAATTCCATGAAGGTAGCTTATATTTATCCCATAGATTTTGATAAGTATTATATGCTCCCAATTCCCCATGTGGACCTATTTAAGATTAAATAATGGACCAACAATCATGACCTAAAATTTGTCCTTAGACCTTGGCTACACCAAGGAACCCATATATTCAAAGACTTTGAAGGAAAGATCCCAATAGTCTAATTCAGGGAGGGTATTAAAGCTATAATGACCTTGTTAAACTAAGCCTTTGGAGGCCCCTCAACCACCTAAGTGAACAAAATCTAGGTTCCTTATATACATTTCATGGTGAAGCAAAAGCTAACCCCTCTAATTAGAGATTTAATCAGTGTCTTCTTGGCTAAGCAGTTCACTGCCATCAAAAGGAAGACATCTAAGCAGTTCTACATGATGTCATGCCTAATAAATGACCTTCTCACCTTAATCAACTTCCTTGGCATTATAAATTGGCCTCTTTAGTGAAAAACTACCATTTCCCACCATTACTCAAAGTTGCATATCTTTAAGTATAGGAACCATATGCAATTTATTTATGACTATGTCTATCTAGCTGAGGCTATTATAGGTGTTCCCATGCCTAGGTTCCACCCACTAATAAATAAGTATGTTCAAATCATGGGTGACATCTGGTACTACCCTAACTAAATAGTCATCAATATTGAGGGGATCATGTCCTAGCCTTACAGATTGATAGTATATGTTCCAAGTAAGCTTGTTGAACAAAAAATTACTTCCCAATTCATTCATGGCATTGATGGGAACTATAAAGAAAAGAAGTAGGGTATTTTCTACCCCTTCCATTTAACCATAAGAAGATCTAACTTTAGTATTGGAAATAGGTTGATACAATGGCCAAAAATAGGGATTCATTTGGGTTTCAATTTTATGAACTCAAGATGTGGGATCCTAAGAACATAGTGAGTAGTCATTTAAAGGATAAAAAACTCCCCAAACCTAAGTATGTGCATCAGCTCAGTGTTCATGACACCATTTACATTAAGTCTAAGAATTATGAAGAGGTGTTGGTCAAGATCAAAGGGCATAACATCAAACTTGAACACAGATTGACCAAGGATGACAAGCCATCTAGAGAGGCATGGCAAATGCATCCTTTACAATATCACTTGATACCTATACCATCTAAGATATCTTAGGAACAACCCCAAGAAAAATATCCATATCTATAGCCTCAAGGTCATATTGTGAAAAAGTAGGATGAACAAGGCCATGGTAAAGAGAAAGTGGGGGAAGTGAAATTGAAAGAAAGACCAAGAGAGGCACACTTATCTTCAAAACTCGCACAAATTCCACCTTCTCCAATTGAGAATTTATATATGATTTTCCTAGAGCTAGATGAGACACTTGAGGGTGCTCTCAAAGAGCTTTAAAAAGCATATGATGATAATAGGGAAGAGGAATAATTTGAAGAAGCTCAAGTCTAAGTAGGAAAACCTAGGGAATATGAAGGAAAGGAGCTTACTCTGGTCATCATCCCATTATCTCCTAGGGAGAAGAGAAAATCAAAAATGGCACTAGTCCCTCTCAGACCCATAAGACCAAGGTTGATTTTCACTCACCCCACCAGTGAAGTCAATCTCTATAGTGATGAATTCCCAATTCATGGACTAGTCATCCCTGACTGGTTCATTTATGGAAATTAGAAAATATACGTACTCTTTCCTATTCATGGGCCATGACAAATGTGAAAGTGCATAATGAAATGAATCCATATATTATGGACATGGTAAAGGGTAAGAAGAAAGGAGAATTGTGGTCACTCCAAGACCAGAAAGCAAGAAAATAGATGTTCCTAGAGAATTAAGTAGCACAGGTGTCAAGGTCCCAAAACCTCTAAAATTTAGAGAGTCATCTACAACCATGCATTTTAATCAAGAGATAGTTGGATTGGAAAGGGTCACCACCAAGAAAGCTAAGGTGGGAGCTAAGGAATTCACCTTCCAAATGGTGGATCCCTTTGTAGGTCTGACCTTAGTGGGAGGTCAATAGCTTGGTGAGGCCATTATTCATGAGGAAGATGTTAAGAGCTCTATTGAGGCCCAATTAGCTCAAGCAAAGGCTGGGGTCCAAGGGATGAAATAGAGGATCAAAAACATGGAAAGAGAGAAAGAAATTCTAGAAACACAGGCCATTTTTTTAGTACATGACTCCATAATGGACAAGTTTGAGGACACATTCTTTCATATGTTCAATTATTTGAATTCAAAAAGTTAAGGTAGGATACCCTAAGCTAGCAAGGAAAAGTAAACCAAGAGTTAATAATTGAGTGGAAAAAGGCAAAGACCTAGGTTAGGTATCTCATCAACATTGTGATTAGAAATAAGAATCTTAAATTCAAAACTATTAGCTTGGCTCATTTGAATATCATACTAGGAGTAATAGTGGATAAGGTCTAAGGTGTAAGTACTTGGTCAAAGAATTTGAATAGGATTTTTGTAGATGATAAAGGATTGATCAATAGAATTGAGTATCTCCTAGGAACAATGTTGTTATATCCTATTAAGACCACTACAATTGGGATCATTGATGATGTTGAATTCAAACACAGGGTCACTTTGGTCATGTAGTCAGTTTGGAGCAAGAGCCAAGGCCAGTCTAGTAGGGACAATGGGAGAATTTTGGACATGATTTTGATAGAAGATGAGAAAATTGTAGAGGCAAAGAGCATAAAGGAAGCCATGGCCTAGGATGACTAAGACTTGGAGGACCTAGATGATCAAAAAGAGGTTTTCCTAATGAAGCTATTTATGGACATGGACTCATCAAGGACCAACACTAGAAGGCAATGGAACTTTTAAAAAATTAATAAGGGGTCCCCTCAGTAATGGGCCCACCTAGTATCTAATATTCCTTTTGTGTAAACATTATAATATTTAAAATAGTAATATTCTTTTATAAGGCATATTCTAGTCTATTAGCATATTTCCCCTAGGTCAATTTAATTGTATAAAACTAGTGTATTCTATAACCATCCTGAAAGATAACTATCCTTGTCATTTGTACACCTATATAGTGTAACTGTCTAATGCATTGCCTTGCCTTTATATAAAAGGAATGTATTACCATTTGTAAAAGAGAGAGAATTTTGAGAAAATTTTGTATACTTTAAGAAATTAATATAATCAAGGAGTTCTGCAAAGATTGTCCACATTTTGTATGTCAATTGCTAATATAGCTTTTCTCTCAATTGCTAGTTTATGTCTTAAATTTTAATGGTATCTTTAAATTTTGAGTTGCATTTTATAATCATAGGGTTTCTAATTTGTGCATATGCTAGATTATTTGGAGGATCTTAGGTCTTGCTTCACTTCATTTTACTCTATATTTAAATGTGAAAATTTTATTTGATTATAGTAATAAATCATTAAAGTAGACCCAGTTCTTATGACTCTTTACATTATCCTTTGAAATTTGCCTGGTATATACTGAAATTTGAGCTTAAGTTATGTTGCATTATATATTGGTTGAATGTTTAATTAGTTGTAATTGATGTTTTGTCATGATGTTTGAGACTAAAATTGACAATCACTCATTTTTTTCTACCTTACCCTTCTCTTTGCTCAGTTTTTACACCAGACAACTTTAGTTTTAACTTCATTATAAATATCCACTTATATTAGTTTGTAGCTTAAATATGGATCATAATTCACTAAGTATTAACATAGAACCTCTGCAATTCATGAGGAATGGACCTAATGGCTCCCAACTATCACTCATTATAAATTTTTGGGACACCAATACATATCTCTACCATTATTTCACCATAGGTGACATCAAGTTGCCACAACCTGCTACACATGATCTGAATCCATCGAATTATAAAATGAGAAGTGTTCTTTGAACATTAAGGAACCCTATGGTGCATTTAGAGGCATCAATAGGTCCAAAACTTGAGAAGGGTGGAAAATTTATAAATAGGGGGCTTCCCCTAAATTCAAAGGTTGTTGTCAGCTATTGGTTGTTGTAAGTCATTATTTTAGGCATCCATTTTCTCCAAGTCTAGGTTTTTCAAAAAAAAAATTGGGATCAATTATTGTGTGTAGATCTTGTCTCCCTTGCTAAGGTGGTTGTAGTTGTACATCCTTGAGAAAGATTTGAGAGCATGTTTATGTCTCCCTTGTCAAAATAACAATCTCACCATGCTGTTCCCCATGGAATCATTTTGAAGTGTTGATGCTTGTAATATTTCTTTTCAAGTTAATGAAAATGCTTATGGTTTTTTGCTATTCCTTATACATAAAATTGTAGTGACCTATTTTAAAAATATTCTAGATTAGATATATTTTTTTAAGCCTATTATTGGTTGTTATTTTAGGATTTGGTCTGGATTATAAATCCCTTTCTACATTATTTCATAATCTGTTGTTGAGTAACTAGTTAGGGCACCCTAGATTTATGGATTCAATAAGGAAAGGTATTTGAAAGATTAATATTAGTGTATGTTCTAGTCTCTTAGGGATCATATTGTATTTACCATTATCTTTCATTTGAATTTTTTCTACATCTTTGCTAAGAAATATTGTCATGAAATATTACCAAATACCCTATCATTTGGAAGCCACCATCATGCCACCCTCCATTTTATAATAATCTAAATTTTCCTACCCCATCCTACCCTATAAATAACACACCCCTTGCATTAATATAACTATTATCTACCTTATAAATTCATAAGATCTCTCATTTTTTTAATTTTTTTGTAGTTTGTGCTTTTAATCATATTATTACAATCTTTTATTGAGCCCTTTTATTGTTGAAGATTCTTCAGAATGAAGATTGCAATCACAATTTCATCTATATTTAGTAGCTTGTATATGTCTTAAAGAATTTTTTCATTTCATGTAATAACCCTTCATGGGTAAAGTGTGTAAATTTAGTTATGCTCTGGTCATATTTATTTCTTATACCAAAAACTCCCATGGAGATTTAATTTCAAAATCTTTCCATGTGAGCAAGTTAACCCATAGGTCCTCTAACCTTGGTTCAGGTAGAGCCAAAATTAGCATGGAGATAACCATACCCTCTATATGTACCTCTTAGTAATTTTTTGCATTCGATCTAATCTTGATACCAAACCTTTCCTTGGATACAATAAGATTCTAGCATGTTTTTCACCATTGTTTGTCATTCTCTCTCAAGTGTGCAAGGTCAAGTGTACAAAGTATACAAATGGGAACCAACACCTTAATAGTGACATTGTAGAGGACTAAACTAAAATCTTATTTACTTGTGTGTTGTTGGGGACTCTTGCAGAGAGCTATAAATATTTCATCTTTTGAAGTTCTTTGATGTTACTACACTGATCTAACTATCTTGGTTATCAATGTCACAACACTCTACTGGGGACGTGACAAGAAGTTTTTAAGGTTTGAAAATTTGAATTTTGTTGTAAATAACTATTAACATCACATGTTGAAAGTTCTTTTGTATTTTTTGAACATTATTTTGAAAATTTTAGTGTGTTTGTTCTTTATCTCATCAAGCTTCAGCAAGTCTAATTTCAGCATGTATCACAAGTAGTTTGTCAACTATTATATTTTAAAAGTTTGATTCTAGTGGAAACTCTGACTTTATTTTTTGGTTTCAAGAAATATTGTTTCCTATTATAAATATTATGCTAAATTTCAACATTGATAATTTTCTTGTCTGGAAAGCTGGAAGGATTGATATCATCTTTCAAAGGTGAACCATCTAAGAAACTTGTTCCACACTTAAGTATTCCTTAAAGAAGAAGGAGACAAGTTTGGAGGATTTTTGAAAGGAAGATCTCAATTTTTAAGGGTTGTCTAGATTTTGATAATATTGAGATCTTTGTTGACCCCCTATTATTGAGGACTATCATAGCTCTTTTATTGATTTTAAAACACATAGTCTCATTTATTTTCTAGCTTCTTCCCAAAAATTTGAATCCCCTCCCAAGTCTGATCCACCAAGTCCACCTCATTAACCCCCTCATATCCCTTTATCATTTGTCCTTTAACCTATTATTGAACCAATCATGAGGCATAGGGACAAAGATGAGAGTGGACATCTTGTATTCTGCATTCCCAGATTCAACTCTATTAATTTAGATGAAATAGAAGTTTATCCTAATGAAGTTAGGAAATGCCTCCCAAAATTCCAAGGGAACAATGCAGTGAGTGGTGATCAGCACTTGAGGGCCTTTCAAAATATCATTGAATATTATGAGGTTGAGTATGAGTATGTGTGCATCAAGTTGTTTGTGTACATGCTATAGGAAGATGTTCATGAATGATTCAAGTCCCTTCCTACTAGATGCATTAATTCATAGGAAGAGATGCAGAATGTTTTTAGAATTTAGTATGGTTCTAAGATTGATCTAAGGTTTCTATTGGCTAAATTTGAAAATATCAAGAATAATCCTAATGAGTGTTTGTATGACTTTAATAGATGGCTCAATAAGACCATGATGAGGTTGCCCAAAAACATCAGGCCCAATGATATAGTGTGTTTGATAAAGTACTATGATGCTTTTGATAATAATATTATGTACTACTTGAGGGACAAGGCTCCCACTAAAGTAAAGTGTTGGCTCCCAATTGTACACATTGTACACTCAACCTTGCATACTTGAGAGAGAATGGTAAGCAATGATGGAAAACCCATTAGTATGTCATTATAATCAAAGAAGGGTTCAGCATCAAGATTAGACAAAATACAAAAAATGATTAAGATTCACCTACAGAGGGAATGGTTATCTCCCTACTACTTTTGGCTATACCTAAACCAAGGTGAGAGGACCTATGGGGTAACTTGCTCACATGGAAATATTTTGTAATTCAATCTCTATGGGGATTTTTGGCATAATAAATAAATATGACCAAAGCATAACCAAGTTTACACACTTCACCCATGAAGGGTTGTCACACAAAATGCACAAATTCTCTAATTCATATACAAGCTACTAAAGAGAAATGAAATTATGACTGTAATCTTCATTTTAAATAATCTTCAACAACAAAGGGGATAAATAAAATACTGCAATGCTAGGATTAAAAGTACACACTACAAACACATTTTAAATATGAGAGATTTTATGCATTTTCAAGTTAGATAAAACTTATATTAATGTAAGGGGTGTGTCATTTGCATGGTAGGATAGGGTAGGACAAGTTATATGATTATCAAATGGAGGCTGTCATGTTGGTGGCTTGTAAATAACAAGGTATCTGGTAGTATTTCATGACAATATTTCTTAGCAAAGATGCAAAAAAACTTCAAATGCAAGATAATGGTAAATATATTATGATCTTTGAGAGACAAGAATATACACAAAAACTAATCTTTCAAATGTCTTTCCTTATTGAATCCATAAACCTAGGGTGCCCTAACAAGTTACTCAACAATAGATTCTAAAATAATGTAGAAAGGGATTTATAATCTATATTGAAACCCAGAATGACAACCAATAATGGGCGTAGAATAAGATATCTAGTCAAAAATATTTTTGAAATTGGTCACTTCACTTCATCCATTGGAAACAAAAAGAACCACAAGCATTTTCAATAACTTAAAAAAAAAAACTACAAACATCAACACTTTAAAATACTGTTATGGGGACATGCATAGTGAGATTGCTATTTTGACAAGGAAGACATAAACATCCTCTCAAATCTTGTCAATGGTCATATAGCTATAACCACCTTAGTAAGGGAAAAAATATCTACACATAATAATTGATTGTAAAAAAAATTAAACCTAGACTTGGAACTAATGGATGCCTAAAATAATGAGACCTAAAATAACCAACAGCTAACAACAACCTTTGAATGGAGGGGAAGCCCCCTATTTATACATTTTCCACCCTTCTAAAATCTAAGACCATGGGTTGCAATTTTAAAAAATTTCATAGAAAACTTTTCCATTCTGTCAAGTTGCTCCTAGTTGAAAAACTCCCTTGACAACACTTGAGATTTTTGTCCATTTATAATAAAAATCATTGTTGCAATTGCCTCTACAAAGAATGATGAGGACTTGCAACTATCTGGAGATGCTCCTAACCCATTTCTTGCATAGTTGGAGGGAGAAAATCATTTGAGGAGCCAAAAATACTTTGTCATTATGTGGAACTACCTAAATATGCCCCTTTACACCTACTTAGAAGGTGAACTTCATGGCAGAGGTTAAATAAACATTGTTACCATGTGTAACTACCTCAAAATGCTAGTGATTGGGTGCCATCATAGCTAGAACCTCTTAGATAGATGCTTTTATTCTTGTGCATGCCATCAAAAAACCTATTCTTGTAATGATGGCTTAAGAATGATCTATTTATGACATGAAATAGAAAATGACCCATGATCATGGTTGGAAATATTCACTCTGAAATGGCTCATGGACCTTCTTATGTGCTTCAACTCATTGCCTAACTAGGAAAGAGCCATTATGTTTAAATTTTTAGACCAAATCTTGCCACATACTAACATTTATCATGTTGTATCAGATCCAATTGGGCATTTTTGGGATTTAAGAGTACCTATGTTGATTAATCAAATCTAATTTGGACACTTTTTATTTCCTTATGTAATTTGGGCCCTTTGAAAATCCCACATCAGCTTGCACCATTAGATCTGCTTACCCAAGAAAGCATGTGCCATTGATATTGATCTTAAAGATTGAATGCCATAGGCTGCCTACAAGTCTTATACCAAAATGGTGCCACTTTTTAACTTCATGGGTTCTTTTTATCCTGATCTATCAATCCTCTCAGGATAACACACTCTTACCAAGTTATGGTCTTACAATCATTTTGTGCTTTGTTGAAAAGTCTTGAATTAATATGCACCATAGATCAGATTGTGTACACTTGAATGTGCAGCATCAATCTTCAGGAATGTTCTCAATCTTTAAATCATGCCTTGTGATTTAATGATTTTGGAAATATTGGTATATTATTCCTAATTTAGTTAAAGGGTCTGAGTAGTAAAATCAATAAGTAAATATGTGATTATTAAGATACTAATTTGTGAAATTCAATTGCAATTTTGACCTTTCTACAAATAATAATAAGAGATGGAAAAGAATATTTAGCTAGAAACTAATTTATTTGACTAAGACAAAGGTTAGAATTTACTGTGTAGGACTGGGACACTTTCATAAACTGAGATCTAAACTTTTTTTGGTGATTGGATAGGAGTGATAGAACTAAATAGGATCGTCATCAGTGTTGTATTCCACCTATGTCATTGTTTTCCTAAGGATCTATTCTTTTTGGGTTTCATTTGCTAGGTTTATGTGATCCTATTCATGAAGTTTCAGTAGCTGAAATCTGATAGATCTCTTTGTAGATTATATTTTATTTTCAAACCCTATATTCTATTATGCTTTGATCCATTTCAAGAAAGAGGGGGGTTAATGTGTGTAATATTCACTAGACATCGATCCACACCCCTTATGTGGGCATGTTTCTTACATATCAATACTTTGAAGAGGGATCAAGCCATATATAGTTCTCCCACTTGATGTGCTTTGTACAATTATGTGTATGAAAATGTATAATGATAAAATGGATATGCTTGAGGTGGCTAAGGATTGGTGTAAGAATTTGAATAAGCTTATAAATGTGTTGGTTGGATGTATGCAGAGAATAGGGTAGATTACTAAAGTAGTCTTGCTTGTATTCTTGTTTACTTAGTAATATTTGCCAACCCTTTCCAAATGATCTTGGAATGGGATTTTATAGGGATCTACTTGTCATGGGTTGAATATGCTCACATTAGGAAAACAAGAAAAAGGATGGCGAAGAAAAATAAATTGACTATTGGGGCCAAAAATGGACTTGGATAATAGTATTGAAAGTGGATAGGAGTGGAACTGATGTTATAGTCCTAGTGTGGTGCTATTGTCCTGAGTAGATGGGACCTATGGGGATGGATCTATCATGAAAAGAGAGGTTTGGCTCAGCTAGGATCAAGTCTAGAAGGCTATATAGAGGACTAAGAATCGGTGAATAAATGCCTATGAGGATCATGAGAGCAAGTAAGAGGGACCTATGGGTTGGGTGTCATTAACCACACTCAAGTTATCAATTTTCACATTTTATATGACTACATTTTCCCTCCCTTTATTCTAGTGATACAACAAAGAAAAATACTAGGATAAAGGAAAAATAAAAAGTGTACAAGAACTTACCTATAAGGGTGAAGCTCAAAAAGTTGTGTAATTTTGGGTGTGCATAGAGAGAGCACATTGTGAAGTATGATTCTGAAAGAAAAATAAAGAGTAAATCAATTCTTACTAGATATGATATATCTAAAATAATAATGTATAAAGTTGGGTTTAAGAGAGGAAAAGAAAGGAATGAATACACCTCATCTAGTATGTAAACCAATAAAAAAACTATTATGATGTTGATTAATGTTGGATGATGTTATACCAAGAATAATATCTGAACGGAGCTAAGTGCTTACTTCCCTCAGAGTAGCTCAAGAATGCAAAGGTTGTCCATTTGGTTCCATCATCACCCACCAAGTGAAGCTAGGTAATTATGCATATGTTGATTTATGTTTGGACTATGTGTCTAATCAATTTGAATAGGTAGCCAAATAATACAAAGGCTAGTTAGTCCTTTGTCTCTATCATTGCCCTGTGAAGTGAAGCTATAAACTGATACTGGTATAAAATATGTATCATATGAGATGGATCCTAAATCACATTAATACACTATGATATAATAATTTTATCATGGATATCTAAATGTATTATAGAAGCTAGGTCACTCTTGGACACTTTGAAAGATGGAGATTAGGATTGTATAAAAGCCACTCCAAAACTGGTGCACTAGGCTTATATGAAAGCCACTTGAGAACTCAGGAAATTAGAAATGTGAAAGTTGAGATTGTATGGAATCCATTACAAACTGATGCTAAACACCTATATATGGAATAAGGGATGCAATTTCTAAGAATGCTTGGGTAATACTAAACTTGAAAAGGAAAAGAAAATAAATGTGTCATGCACATTACCCCCAATCATTGGTGTCTAGAACATGGATTTTGATCTAGAAGTTATATCAACTGTCATGTCTAAAACTAGAAATGAGATCCATCATGACATGCATGATTCTCCCTATATTTATATTCTCTAAGCAAAAGTGTACTAAAAACTACTAATTCTAAACTAGTCTAGCTATGCAAAACTGTAGTTGAACCTACCTTTCTACCTACTTTTGGAAAGTCTTTTTTTTTGTTATTTGTATAGGAGCACCAAAAGTAAACACTAGTGGCACTATCACTATATTCCAAGTTGGGCACTATTGTCCTAGGCCAAATATGATGACTATTCTAGTATTTTCACTATCTACTTGGTCTGTTCTGACTATTTTTATGTTTGGTTATTGTTTTGGGGGTTCTAAAAACTATTGTTTCAACCATCAGGAGCTCTGATCTCTATGACAAAACCCTTATTTTTTGTCTCCTCTTTTGAGGGTAGGAATTAAGACCCTATAATGACTACCCTCAAAATAAATAGCCTTATAAGTGTGTTATGCTACAAAGATACATTATATAACAATCATAATTGACAAGATATCTCAAGATATAGCATAATTTGTATTGAGAGATTGTTAGATCAATAGGGGTATGCCTATATGTATATAACAATGTAATAACATGTGCAATGTTTTGAACTAGAAATGAAACTCTAGTTAGTCATTAATTTTTAGTTAGAGGGATGGACCATGCTGTCCATCATGGCATCCAAGAAATCAAGATAATGCATGATGTGGATCATGGAATTACAAACAAGCAACAAGCACATAAGACAAGAAGCAATAAGCATACAAGGGTGGACAAGGGGCCACACAAACAAGGTATATGGGCACATGTCATTCATACTAGAAGGTAAGTATACAAGGCATGTTCAAATGCCACATACACATATAATTGAAATAAGCAAGGTTAGAATGGAATCCACAGTCACATAGAAGAGTACAAGCAAAGTACATTGGCAAATGTCCTAAGGCACACATAAGAATAGAAGTAAAAGACATTATCAAATATCCTAAGGCACATACAAGAGACAAATAAGAACTAGAAAATGCAATCACATCTAGCTATGCAAAGTAAAAAAGGAAACCATATAAATACTATAAATACAATCACAACTAACTAATAAAAGAAATAAGGAAGGTATACAAGACATGTTAGTACAAGACTAGGTGTATGCTAGGAAATACACAAGTGTTATATATTAGTGAGATGTCGATATAGTAATATGTGTAAGATATTAATTAATGGACATCAACATGATAACTAGAGTGTGTGGTGTAGGAATGACATAACTTGGATGGTGTAGTCATGTAGATGATGCCCTTAGTGGGTATATGTATCGATGTCTATCTCAATGTATAAGTAGGATTCCCCCTTAATGGGTAGAGTGAAGCAATCAAAGAGATGGATGCCACTGCACACACTCAAAAGAGATCAAGTGAAGCATGATAATGTAGATAAATTGACAAACAATAACATATAACAACATATGTAAGTCTAGCATGATAGTAGAAATGTAAAGCATGGATAATGCAGACATTCAAAATATTATTGGTGTTTTTGAATTATTTACATGTTTTTATATTTTTAACTATTTGTATATTTTTGAATTTTTTATACGAGCTATGTACAATCAATCAAAATAATACTATGTATAATAAATTTTAAAAAAGCTATATACAAGTCAATAGAAGAAAGCTATGTACAGATGTTAGAAAAAAAAGGTTATATACAAGCATATGAATAAATAAATATGTACATGATGACATAAAATACAAGGTTAAATGGGGTAAAGCGTCCAAAGATGGAGCTTACTAGGGATGAAGATGGAGGAAGGGATCAATACCATCATAAAATGTCTTAAGATCATCATCTTAAGTATCATCATATGTTGTAGAAGCTACGTACATGGTGTCATATTTTTGAAGGTGAATAGAAGGTTGATCTAGTGATGGAGATGTTGATTCCCCTTTGGGACGTTTAGCTCTGGTAGTAGATTGCTTTGGTGGAAGTGGATAAACTTGTGATGGTGGTGCTATAATATGAATAATACCCTAAACCTTTAGTTTATCTAATCTCTGATGTAATGTTGTACATGAGTTTGTATCATGGCCTATGATCTTGTGAAAAAGACAAAATAGGTGACCATCCTACTATGATAATCTAATAATTGATATGTGATGTACTATAGGTAATGTGATTAATCCATGATCAAGTAACATCCATAACATAATCTATGGTTGATGTTGTGTGTTGCTTGCCTAAATCTGAATGACTAGATCTATATCCATAGAGGTAACTAAGTGAATTGTATGTGCCAAGTGGTCTATCTATGGC
Source organism: Torreya grandis (assembly GCA_037957365.1). Lineage (NCBI taxonomy): Eukaryota > Viridiplantae > Streptophyta > Pinopsida > Cupressales > Taxaceae > Torreya > Torreya grandis. The sequence goes on from JARHVA010001935.1 coordinate 1,803,481, forward strand.
CATGAATGTTGAGTATATATTGAAAGTGTAGTGTGAGATGATAAGAGTGATGTGGGATGTCTAATGAGAGATATAGAGTCATATCAATACTCTCCTAGGCCAACTAGTGTAAATATCAACCCACACAAATAGTCATCTATGAGTGTGGGTGTTGTATCATCATTTGAAGAAGCTTGGGAATCTATATTAACATCATGCACATATGGTAGCTTAGAGTTTACCATAAGGGGTAACTATGATATGGGAGTCTCATCAACTATAGTAGTAGAAGACAATGGTGATATGAGAGTATCTGTAATTGATGGAGTAATTAAATTTTTATAATCAACTGGCATTACTAGAACTATTGTAACTGAATGTATAATTGTAATAGGTGTAGGAATTATGATTGATGAAGTAGCTGGAATGGCTGAAGTTATTGTGATTGGCTGAATATCTGGAGCTAAGGGAACAACTATAAGTGGAGTGTGAGAAGTGCTAGTCTCTCCAACCTCATATATATGTATCTAATCAAAGGAAATGCAATGAGGTAGTGGCTAAACTATGATATGAGATGTCCTATTTGGGAAAATAGTCAAAGATGACTTTGTAGTTTGATAATATTTGAATGGCCAGTTATCTGTTGGACATATGTATATGTATCCTTCATGGAGAAAATTAACACATAGATAAAGAGTATAAGTAATTACCCCCATAGCATGTATCTAGGGTCATCCATGTAAAATATTATAATAAAGAATACCTGGCATGACCTAAAACTATGTAAAGAGGGTTATGGGTCCTACCATAATATCTAAAGCAATGGTGACCAATATCTATCATGGCATATCATCAAATCCTCAAATTTTCTTATTTGATATTTTCATGGATTCCATGTCTACGCCCATGGTATTTAAGAATTTAATATTACATATATTAAGTCTAAAATAACTGTCAACTAGAACTCTCTTAACTATGCAAGTTTTGACTTGAGCTTATTTGAATAGTGGTAAATTTTGATCAATTACTATCTGAGATGGCATGTCATCATGATCAAAATTGATAGCATCTTCTATAATTTTTACCATTTTAACCACTTATGCAAAATAAGAAGGCTTGGATTCAATGGGCATAGAAGTCTAAGTGAGTTCTTGATAGAGAATGTCCTTGAACACATTAGCTTTCTGAAGTAGTTCTAACATGGAAATCTTAGCTAATGTGTTTCTTAACTGATCAAAAATATCATATACCTTGTATATATTTGCTTATACTAGTGGGTTTGGCCTAGGATGGGAAGGAATGGGAGTTTGTAAGGGCTCCTGATTAGGTGGAGGAGGCATGGTGGCACATTGAGTAACTGCTCTAACTACATTATCTACTATCTATATAGAACTAGTAGTAGTAATGGGAAGAGATAGGTTGAGGTGGTGTAGGGATAAAATGTGTTAATTGGGCTCTCTAGTGATGGGTAGTGTCCTAGGGAAGGGTAAAATATACCATGCAACATGACTTGACATGAGATAAAGTTTCTAAGCGAGGTGATGCAAAAGATATCTTAACATGTTTGATAATAACTTTCTTAAGATCATTCCATATAATGAAAAATAAGCATGAAATGCAAAGAATGAATCTTTTTACTAACATATGATAGACTTAATCGTTCATGTACATGATAAGACCCATGATGGTCTCCTTATTATTTTCAAGAAATGTAAGAAAAATTTGTAAATAAGTGAGATCCATCTTTGAAATATAATTTTAGAATGTAAGGTGATATCTCAGAAAGTAGTAGGACCTAGTGTATGCAACTAGGGTTTGAAAAATGATATTTTTGAAAAATAATATGGAATTTTGAAAATGAAAGTAAATTTTTTATTTAAATATGCAGCTAAAAATTCAAAAAATTATTGGAAAATGCTTGATTGAATAGGACCTAGTATGTGCAGCTAGGGTTTTGAAAGATAAAATGTTTTTGAAAATTACTATTGAATTTTGAAATTTGAATGGATTTTTTTTGTTTTAATATGCTAGTAAAAAATAATAAAATTATTGGGAAAATACTGGGACCTAGTATGGGCAACTAGGGCTGGAAAGAAAAATTATTTTAAAATTACTACAAAATTTTAAAATTACTAATTTTTTTAAAAATTTAATGCTATTTTCTGGTTTTATTATGTAGGTAAAAAAAATATAGGAAAAATTAGTAGGAAAATTACCCAAAGTTTTTTAGGGTTTTTATGTGTAATCAAAGTAAGTCAGGCTCACCAAATGATTCAATAATTTTGTGAATACTGATATATTATTCCTAATTTAGTTAAAGGGTCTGAGTACTAAAATCAGTAAATAAATATGTGATTATTAAGATACTAATTTTTGAAATTTGATTACAATTTTGACCTTTCTAAAAATAGTAATAAGAGATGAAAAAGAAGACTTAACTAGAAATGAATTGATATGACTGAGATAAAGACTAGAATTCATTGTGCAGGACTGGGACACTATCATAAACTAAGAATTAAACTTCATTTAGTGATTGGATAGGAGTGTCAAAACTAAATAGGAATGTCACCAGCATTATAGTCTACCTCTACCACTATTATCCTAAGGATTTGAGCTTTTTGAGTTTTGTTCACTAGGTCTGTGTGATCCTATCCATAAAGTTTCAGTAGTTGGAAGTCTATAGAGCATATTTTCTCTTCAAACAATATGTTTCATTATGCTTTGATCCATTTTGAGAAAGATGGGTGGTTAGTTTGTGTAAGATTCACTATACATGGACCCATGCCCCTTATGTGGGTATGCTACCTACATACCAATACTCTAAAGAGAGATCAAGCCATATGTAGTTCTCTCACTTGATATGTTTTGTGCAATTATGCATATGAAGATACATAATGTTAAACTGAATGTGCTTGAGGTGGCTAGGGATTGGTGTAAGAACTTGAATAAGCTTTTAAGTGTGTTGGCTAGTTATATATAGAGAATAGGGAAGATTACTTGAGTAGTATTTCTTATATTCTTACTTGCTTAGGGATATTTGTCAACCCTTTCTAAATGATCTTTGAATGGGATTTTATAGGGATCTATTGGTCATGGCTTGAATGTGCTCAGATATAAATGGACTTGGACAATAGTACCAAAAGTGGATAAGAGTGGCATTGGTGCTATAGTCCTAGTGTGGTGCTATTGTCTTGAGCAGACAATACCTAGAGGGATGGATCTGTTATAGAAAGAGGGGTCTTTTTTAGCTGGGATCAAGTTTGAAAGGCTACAGATGATTGGGAATTAGTGAAAATATCCATATAAGGGTCATGAGAGAAATAAAGAGGGACCTATGGGTTGGGTGTCATTAGTCACACTCAAGTTACCAATTTTCACATTTTATATGATGACACTCCACTATCTTGACACTTGTGCTACACTTGTCTTGGGTTCCTTTGACTTTAAACTTTGATCTCACATAATTAAATCATTTTGCTTATGAAAATGCATGTCATTAGATCTACCTCTATTTGAAAATAAACAACTACTTCACAGGGTCTAAAATTGATGCTCACACGACCATCCTGGAACATTTAAATCCCAATGACTACTTGCCATGCCTTAAAATTGACATCCACGTGCCTATCAAAATACATCCATGCACCTATAAAAATATATTCTCAATACCATCACACCTATGAAATTTAGGAAAGTTTCTTTGAGACTTTTCTCATCAGGACTTTATCTTCATATGGCCTTTTTAGATAAAGGATTTCTATTTTGAGAAATTTTTCTATAGCAATTTGGTCTTCACCTTTTGTGGTCCACATCATCTTGGTATCAAAATGCCTTAAAAAAATTACCCTTTGGAGATTTTGTAAAGGAAAAATGACCTTTCAAACTTATTAAAAAGGGAAAAATGACCCTTTAATATTTTTATATAGATAAAAGGCATGAAGTAATTACCCCTTCAAGCTTTTTGTGTGGATAAAATGCCTAAAGGAATAATCCTTCATAATTTTTATGCAGACAAAATTCCTGAAGGAATAATCCTTCAAAAAATCTATAGACACTTTGGCTAAATTAAATAAGTCCTTAAAATTTACCCAAAATAATGTAAATATCCCTTTGGGCTTATTATGCTAATAAAATGCCTGAAGGAAATAGCCCTTCAGGCTTTTTGTGGAGACAAAAAGCCTAAAAGGCTATGGCCTTTAGATAATTTATGAGAACACTTTTTCTAAAATACTCTAAGGACTTGTACCATGTACATACCAAATTGACATGAATAAATACCTAATTCAAAATTCCCAAATGAAATACACTAAGAAAATACCAAGTTAAATCACCTAGCTGATTCAACATGAACTTGACCTTTCAAAGGAAACCTAAAAGATAAGAATTTGGCTAAGGACCTAGGCTTTGATACATAACTTGGGATGGACTTAGCCATTTACATTTGAAAAGGGATCAATTACTTTAATGTAATTTTGGTCATTAACACTAGCTCTGACCCAGGGATGCATACCCCCTGTGAGTGTGCAAAGAACCCCAAAATATAAGACCAGGTGCTAATCTAAAGGGCCACAGTGTCAAAACATAGCAATTTTCAACAAAATCTCATTAAAGCTCAAGAAAACATGGTTGACTTAACAAAAATAGATCAGTAGGATCTATAAATGAAGACACAATAGAACACAATTGTATAATCAAGGTCTGAAATAAAGGGGCAACAAAAAAATAAAAATACAATGTAATAAAATACTATATAATATGGTACACATGTTAAGGACTTAATCAAGGAAGTGTTTTACATGTTTATCATTGACTGGTAGCTCCAGTATTTCACCATCCAAGTCTCTCAAGAATAAATTATGCTCCCTAATCTGGTAGTCAATGGAATAGGGACCCATCCACATGGCATCAAACTTGCCATGTTTCCCCTTATCCTCATTCCTGTTGTCCCAAAGTAGAACCATATCACCTACTTAGAAGGTTCTTAGAGTGACATTTCTATAAAAAAAATCTTTATCTTCTACTTGAAATTGAGGTGTCTTTCATGATCTTGTCTTTGAATTTCATCAAGCTCAATAATCTAGTTCAACCTGTTTTCATAGTGGTGGATCTACTCATCATCCCCTAGTTGTTACATGAGTTGATCAGTGGCCAACTATAAATTCATAGGTTTAACCACTTGAGCTCCATAAATAAGCTCAAAATGGATTTTTCCTATATATTTCTTAGGCATGATCATGTCAACCTATAAAACAAACTTTAGCTATTCACCCCACTTCTTGTTTGCTTCCAATGTTCACCTGATGATCTTGAGCAAGTTTTTATTACTTGATTCTACTTTCTCATTCCCTTGAGGATTGTAATTGGAAGCATAGGTCAATTCAATCCCAAAATCTTTGGATAATTCCACTAAAGGTTTATCTTTGAATCTCATAGAATTATCAACAATAATTTTAATAGGCACACCAAATCTACAAATACTTTGATTTAGAAAAAAATCCATTACTACCTAGTGTATTTCTTTCTTTGTAGGGACTGCCTCAACCCATTTTGTGAAGTAGTTAGTTGAAAATAGTATCCATATATGTCTATCATTTTATGAATCAATAATTTCTCCAATGAAATCCATTCCCCATTGTTTGAATGCGCCTTCAATTGTTATAAGCTACAAAGGGAGAGAACCTGAAGCTTTCATCCTCTCAGCAAAGTGCTAACATTTCTCACACTTTCTAACTATCTAAGTAACATCTTTGAACAATGATGGACACCAATAACCAGCCCTCATAATTTTTTTATCTATAACCTTAGGTTCAAAATGACCACCACATACTCCACTATGGAAATATTCAATCGGGTGAACAGTTTGTTCTTCTAGCATGCATCTTAGGAGAACCCCATATGGATTCTTCCATGTTAGTCTATCCTCAGTCAAGAGGTACTTTTGGAAGACAAGATTGAGAGTTCTTATTTTATTCTTATCCAAATTAGGGGGATATTTCAGATTTTACAAGTAGTAAATAATGTCTCTATACTACATAGATGTGTTAAATTAACTCAAGGAATCATCAACATTCAAAATAGTAGTGTTTACCTCAAGAGCTTGAAAATTGGTCTTAGCCATAAGCTTGGATAGACCCATCCTTCTTACTAGCTTGGTATTTTGAATATCCATGTCATACTCTTGTAACTTGTTAACCCACCTACATTTATTTCTAGATACTTCAATTTGAGTCAAGATGTCCTTCACCATGGTATACAAGACATAAACAAAAATATTTGAACTCAAAATATATGGCCTAAACTTTTGAACAGCCTTCAAAAGAGAAAAAGATTTCTTTTCCATGATATTATAGTTCATTTTATGACCTTGCATAGCTTTTCTAAATAAATCTATGGGTTACTCATGACCATCCTCATTCTTTTTCAATAAAATAGTAGCAGCAATATTGTATGATGCAAAAGAGAATATTTGGAATGGCTTGGTGTAATCAGGGCTATCTAATATAGGAGAATAATTTAAAGCTCCCTTTATGTCATTAAATGCTTGCATGACCTTCTCCTCCCATTTGATGGTCTCATCCTTCTTTAGAATAAAAATAATCGGTAGAGTAATCTCTATAAAATTAGACACAAACCTCCTTTCAAAGTTAATTTATCCAAAGAAAGACTTAATTTCTTTCTTAGACTATGGGATAGGCACTTTGTCAATGGCTTAGACCCTTTTAAGATCAATCATGAAACCATCCTTGGACACTATATATCCTAGTAACTTGGCCTTTTATACTATGATGTGGCATTTATTTGGGTTACAAAAAATGCCGAACTCCTAGCATCTAATCAGCACCTTTCAAGATGCTCCAAATGTTCTTCTCTAGTCTTGGAGTACATATTAATGTCATCCTAATACACAGTAATGAACTAGTTAATTATCCATACAAAAGTGATGTCCATATCTCATTACAATGTTACACCAACATTCATCAACCTAAAAGGCATCCTCATATATACATATATGCCCTAGGGCATAGTTAACGTAGTCTTGGATCTCTTAGATTCCTTTACCATAACTTTATTTTACCCTAGAAAGTTGTCTAATGTGGGAAACATCTCTGATCTAGTAACACTTTGCAATAGGTTCTCCATATTGGGAAGGGGATAATTATCTTTTAAAGAAGCTTTGTTCATATTTCTTAAATCCACACACAAGTGAATGGCATTATTTTTTTTTTTATAAGGACTAAACTTGCAAGCCATGATGAATACCTTATAGGATGAATGATACCACCATCCCTTAGCTTCTTTAACTCATCCAACATCTTGGTGTCCAAGATGGGGTTAATGGTCTTTATTTCTACCTAAAAATATTGTTATTAGGATGTAATGGGATGACATTCTAAAATAAGTCTTCCCTATACACTTTCAACTCAAAATAAGACCATGCTAAGCAATCCTAGTACTTCCTTAGTAGTTGCATGTAAGCTTTCTTCTCAGCTTCACTTAATTGAGTACCCAGCCAAACCTTTCTTGGATTCTCATGAAAACCCAAGTTAAACTCAATCACATCTTTTTAAATGAATGAGTCTCTCAACTTCATTCTATTAGCTCTATAAAAATATGCCTCCAAACTAGCTAATCCCCTCAAGATCATGTTTGTCTTCAACTAAATTATATCCTTCCCAAACAATGTTTATTTTCCATCACAAACGTAAACCATAGGATTTTGGTCTATGAGTTGATCATGGAACTCAGCTTTACATTTCAAAAACCTTTTAATCTATCCATCATCATCAAAGACCTATCAATGATGAACATTGTCTAGTTTGAAGGCCTGATAAGTGCCTCCACTTGATACTAATAATGAGGGATCATATTTGCAATATCAAATTGAGCACCTAACCCTAAAAGTCTATCAAATTCTTCATTAAAACTTCTATCATGATAATACATGTTGAATGTATTAATGAATTTAATAAAATCCCAAATAGCATTTTGATATTATTTCAACCTCTTATTTTTGGTGTCATAAGTATTGCAAACTTTCTTTACCACTAGCTTATAATTACCATTAATAATCAAACATTTAATTCCATTTTCATGGGCAATATTAAATCAAAAAAGAGTGCCTTGAACTCAGCAGTATTATTCATGCACTAAAAAGAAAGCTTAAAAGAAAACATAAAAAAAATTACCATCACGAGCATAGAAGACCACCCCAGCTCCCTATCTAATACTGGAGCAAACCCCATCAAAGCACATCTTCCAAACTTCACCTTCTTTGTTAGGTTTAACATCAACAACAATAGATTGTTCACTAGTATCAACATTTCTAAAAAGGTTGCCAAGTTCAACATCCATGTATAGCACTTCATTGAGAGCATGTTTTGGATCTTCAATTACATGTAGCATCTTTATCTCTCTATACACTATGACCATCTTACCCTCCAAAGGAATGGTGTCATAGGAAAGGTTCATCTACACACTTCCACCAATGATATTAGTCCATTTACATGATAGCAACATCTCTCATTTAGGTGGGCAATCTAAAACTACCATGTCTATATTCAAATACTTTATTAGATGCACTACCAACTATACCACCAACCCCTTGATTTGTTTGACAATTGGAGCTTCTCATGATTCCATGGCATAACACTTGTTAAAGGCTAACATAATCTTCACTCCAAGATTTTTGAGGACACATAAGGGTGTCACATTACAATAAGAACTAGAATTAAACATATAGTTGTGAATAATTAGACCATTTATCAGTAGGGTTGTATAAAATCGATGCACATTTAGCTAACTTTTTACATGTACATTCCCTAAATATACCTTTGAAGTAGGTTCAATAACCTCTTCTAATTATTCATCTTCTTTTGGGGGTACTTGGGGTAACTCAATTTCACTTACATCTAACCTTTCACCAAATTATAAACATACAAAGGCCCTCTTCCTATGTTCAAGTATTCATAATAGTTTAATAAATGGCATGGTGATTTTTATTTGACTCAAAACTTGGGCCATATCACACACACTATACAGAGCAAGAGGTGTATTTGGTATAATAGTAAAAACACCTTTAGCTAGAATATAATCACTCAAGTTCTAAAGTGTAATAAGTTAGGGTGGATTTGAATCTTTAAAAAATTTCAAAGGTGGATTTTGTTTAAACTCATTATCACCCTTAGGGATACTAGAAAATATGGGCATTATGTTACTATTAGTAGGATCACTTCTGGGCTTAACAGCTTGGGACATGGGTTCTATGTTGGAAGCTTATGGAACTATTGTAACTTTCTTTACTTATTTACTTGCATTCCCTACCTTTGGATTATTATGGGTAGTGTCTTGAGGAGTAGCACTTGGTTGCCTAATTCTCAAGTTATATTCCATCTCTTGGATAGCTACAGCATTAATTAATAACTACCTATCCTTAATTGATGGAATTATCATAAGATATTTATTAATCATCATAGAGAATAAGAGATCAAAATAATGAATGGGTAATTCATATGCTTGTGCCATATTAACATCACAAGCACAATCAAAATTTGGGACACTCTCCATTTTGACTGCGCTCCAAATATGATCAACTATAGTATCATTCAACAATTATATGGAGGTAGTTGATTCACTGTGAGGACTTTGATAATCACACATAAAAATATCATATTTAGATTCATCTGAATCTTCATTAAATTATTTAGTAATATCACATGGATGGTGTGGAAGGAAGCACTTGTCACACCAATCAATGTCTAAATTAGAATTCATAGTATTTATCTTGGCATTTAAAGGATCAAGCACCTCCTTTCTAGACCCTCTATTTTGTTTTCTATCCAACTTTTCTTAACATGTAGGCCTCTTCCCTTTATCATTATCTCTATTATGGAAAGTAGGCCCTTTTGGCGCTTGATTAATATTTGGATCCCACTCATTGTTAGTAGACACATGAGGGACCCCTTCTTCAGTTTTAGCCAACTTGTATGGCATTTTTTCGACAGTAAAGGCCAAAGTTTTGATGGTTTACTTCAAGTTGGTTGTCTTCATGGGTTGTGTCTTTTTTAGATTGACTAGCTTCACATCATCCCACTTGTTTATGGCCTTTCCCATAGCCTTTATGTTGTTCTCAATTTGGATGGCCATATTGAATGATAACGATAGGTTAGTGGGAGCCTTGTCCGTTAAGTAGTATGTAGACTTCTTATCAAAGGCATCACATTACTTTATCAATTACATTGTATCACTAAGCTAGATATTTTTGTGCATCTGTATCATGGTATTGTTAAATTTTGTATTGAATTCCTACACACACTCATTAATATTCTTCTTGAGGTTTTCAAATTTATCCAAGAGAAACCTTAGACTAATCCTAACATCATACTAAATTCTAAAAACATTTTGCATCTCTTCCCATGAATCAATGCATCCAGTGGGAAGGGAATTGAACCATTCACAAGCATCTTCCTTTAGCGTGTGCACAAATAACTTGATGCGCCCATCCTCATACTCAACCTCATAATATTCAATGATATTTTAGAAGGTCCTCAAGTGCTAATCACCATTTACTATATTATTCCCTTAGAATTTTGGGAGGCATTTCCTAACTTCATTTGGGACTCCATTAGGATGACCTTTAATTTCATCAAAATTGATAGGCTTGAATTTGGGAACATAGAATGTAGGATGTGCATTCTCATCTTGGTCCCTATGCCTCATGATTGGTTCAATAGGAGGTTCAAGAATAGATGACAAAGGGATACAAGGGGGTGAATGAGATGGACTTGGTGGATCAAACTTGGGAGAGGATTTAATTGGTTTGGAATGAGCTAGAAAATAAATGATACTATGTTTTTTAGAATTAGTAGAAGAGTTATGATAGTCCTCAATAATGGGGGGGTAAATAAAGATCTCAAGATTATCAAAATCTAGACAACCCTTAGGAGCTAAGCTCTACCCTTCAACATCCCTCCAAACTTGTCCCCTTATTTTTTTAGGAATACTTAAGGGTGGAACAAGTTTTTTAGATGGGTCACTTTTGAAAGATGATCTCAATCCTTCCATCTTTGCAAACAAGAAAATACTCAAAGCTGAAATTTATTAAAATATTCAAAATAGGCACCAATCTTTCTTGAAACTATAAAATAAAGTTGGAGTCACCACTAGAATCAAACTTATAGAATATAACAATTGATGAACTGCTTGTGATATATGCTAAAATTAGACTTGTTGAATCTTAATGAGATAAAGAATAAAGACACTAAAATTTTTAGAATAATGTTCAACAGAGACAAAACACCTTTCAACATGTGATGTTAACAACTTTTAATAGTAGAAGTAAAATTTTCAAACCTTAAAAACTTCATGTCACATCTTCAATGGAGTGTTGCAATGTTGATAGCCAAGATAGTCATATCAGTGTAGTAATAATAGAGAAACTCACAAGATGAAATACTTACATCTCTCTACAAGAATTCTTAGTAACACATAGGTAACCAAGATTTTAGTTTAGTCCTTGACAATGGCATCAATAAATTTTTGGTTCCTAGTTGTACACCTCATACACTTAGCCTTGCACACTTGAGAGATAATGGCAAGTAATGATGAAAAACATGTTAGTATGTCATTGTAGCCAAGGAAGGGTTCGGCATCAAGATTAGACCGCATATAGAAAATGACTGACAGACACCTATGGAGGGTATGGTTAACTCCTTGATACTTTTGGCTCTACCTAAACCAAGGTGAGAGGACCTATGGGGTAACTTGCTCACATGGAGAGATTTTTCAATTTAATCTCCATGGGGATTTTTGGCACAAGAAACCAATATGACTAGAGTATAACCAAGTTTACACACTTCACCCATGAAGGGTTGTCACATGAAATACACAAATGATCTAAGTCATAAATAAACTATTAAAGATAGATGAATTTGTGACTGAAATCCTCATTTTGAAGAATCTTCAACAACAAAGGGGCTGAATAAAAGACTACAATGTTAGGATTAAAATCACACACTACAAACACATTTCAAATATTAGAGATCTTATGCATTTACAAGGTAGATAAAACCTATATTAATGCAAGGGGTGTGTTATTTATATGGTATAATAGGGTAAGACAAGTTAGATGATTATAAAATAGAGGGTGGCATGTTGGTGGCTTCTAAATAGTAGGGTATCTGGCAGTATTTTGTGATAATATTTCTTAGCAAAGATGCAAAAAAACTTCAAATGCAATATAATGGTAAATACAATATGATCCCTGCGAGACTAGAACATACATTGAAACTAATCTTTCAAATGCTTTCCCTTATTGAATCCATAAACCTAGGGTTCCCTAACAAGTTACTCAACAATAAATTCTAAAATAATGTATAGAGGTATTTATAATCTAGATCAAAACCCAAAATGACAAGCGTAGATCAAGATATCTAGTCAACAATATTTACAAAATAGGTCACTACACTTTATCCATAAGAAACAACAAATAACCACAATAATTTTCATTAACTTGAAAATAAATATTACAAACATCAACACTTAAAAATGCTACCATGGGGACAAGCATGGTGAGATTGCTATTTTTACAAGGGAGACATAAACATGCTTTCAAAGCTTACTAATGGTTATACAACTATGAACACCTTACCAAGGGAGACAAGATCTACACACAATAATTGATCCTAGAATTTTTTTTGAAAAACCTAGACTTAGAGAAAATGGATTCCTAAAACAATGACCTATAACAACCAACAATCAATAATAACCTTTGAATGGAAGGGAAGCCAAGTTGTAATTTGAAAAAATTGCATAATAAAATTCAAGTTTATCTTAGCCAAAAAATTCCCTTAGACATGCTTGATATTTTCATCTATTTATAACAAAAATCATTATTGTAACTACCTCTACAAGGAATCATGAGGACTAGTAACTTCCTGGAGATGCTATTGACCACTCACTTGCATAGTTAGAGGTAGAAAATCATTTGTGTATCCAAACAAACTTTGTCCCTATACAAAACTACCTAAATATGCCCCTTTACACCTACCTCAAAGTTGAATTTCATGGCAAAGGCTGAACAAAATTTGTTACCATGTTTAATTCCATGAAGATGCTAGTGAATGATTGCCTACATAGCTAGAACTTCCTACATAATAACCTTTATTTTTGTGCATGCCATGGAAGAACCTATTATTTTAATGATGGATTTGGAATGATCTGGTTATGAAATTAAATATGAAATGATCTTTGATCATGATTTGAAATATTCACTCTAAAATGACTCATGGACCTTCTTATATCCTTCAACTCATTACCCAACCAAGAAAGAGCTATCAAGTTTAAATTTTTAGACCAAAGCTTACCACATACTAACATTTTGTAGACCACATTAAATCTAACTAGGCATCAATGGGCTTTAAGAGTGACTAAGTTGATTAATCAACTCTAATCTAGATACTTGTCACTTCCTCATGTAATCTGGGCTCTTTGAAAACCCCACCTCAGCTTACACCATTAGATCTACTCATCGAAAAATCACGTGCCATTGATCTTGATCTAAAATATCAAATTCCATTGGTTACCCATAGGTCTTGTGTTGAAATGATGCCACTTGGTAACTTCACAGGCTCTATACATCCTGCTTTATCTATCTTATCAGGCTAATGTACTCTTACCAAGTGGTAGTCCTACATTAATTTTATGCATTAGTAAAAAGTCTTAACTTAATACACACTATAGATTGGATTGTGTACACTTGAATGTGCACCATCAATCTCCAAGAATGTGCTCAATATTTAAATCATGCCCCATGAGCTTGACACTTATCATGCTTGCACTTGTCCTAGGTTTCTTTACTATTTAGATTTGATCATGCACTATCAGATCATCTTGATCTATGAAAACATGTGTTGTTACATTTACCTCCATTTTAAAACAAACAACTACTTCATGGGGTCTAAAATTGACACTCGTGTGACCATCCTAAGACATTTGAATCCTAATGACTAGTTGTTGTGCCTTAAAATTGATTTCCACACACCTATCAAAATACATCTATGAGAGTGTCACACCTGTACAATTCAAGCAAGTTTCTTTGAGACTTTACTCATCAAGACTTGTTCTTCATGTGACCTTTTTGGATCAAGAATTTTTGTTCTAGGTAATTTCTCTACAACAATTTTGTCTTTAGCTTTTATGGTCTATAGTATCTTGGTCTTTGGGAGAATTATTTTAGGCAATTCTCTTGCAACAATATCTCTGAAGCATTGAGCATTCTTTTAGACCATTTACATGTCAAGATAATTTTCTCAGACAAAATGTTTGAAATAATTTTCCCCAAAAAAAATAATCCCTACATCTTTCAAATAAATTTGAATTTACACTTTCCCCAAAGGAATGTAATTCTTTTAAACTTTTTTCATGGGTAAAATGTTTAACAGAAATAGGAATTTTGCTCCACAGAAACTTTGCCTAAAGTACCCTTTGGGATTTTTGAAAGTACCTATTGAGCCCTTTGCGCATACCTTCTAGAAGTTTTGTCAAGGGAACTTGCACTGAAGAATTGTCCTTTGACCTTTTGGAATGGCCTTTTAGTTCTCTTTAAAGTGCCCTTCAAACTTATTGAAAATGTCCTCTAGATCTTCTGAAAGTGTCTTTCAAAAAAAATTCAAGGGAAAAATGCCTGAAAGAAATGACCCTTCAAATATTTTGAAAAGTCAAAATGAGCCTTTGGACTTATTGAAAAGGGAAAAATTACCCTTTGAGATTTTTGTGTGGACAAAATTCCTAAAGGAATTATCACTTTGGGCTTTTTGTGCAGACAAAATGCATGAAGAAATAATGCTTCAAATTTTTTGTACAGACATAATGCCTAAAGGAATAATCCTTAAAACTTTTTGTAAACACTTTGGCCAAAATAAATAAGTCCTTACAATTTACCTAAAATAATGGAAATAGCCTTTTGGGATTTTTGTGTAGATAAAATGCCCAAAGGAAATAGCCTTACGGGTTTTTTGTGAGGATGAAATCCCAAAAGGTTATGGCATTTGGATAATTTGTGTGTTTTTCTGAAAGACTCTAAGGACATTGTACCAAGTATAAACAAAATTAACATAAATAAATACCTGATGTAAAATGCCTAAAGTAAATACACTAAGTAAAGAACAAGTTAAATCACCTAGCCAATTCAACATGAAATTGACCTTTCAAAGGAACACTAAAAGATAATAATATGGCTAAGGACTTAGGCTTTGATACTCAACTTAGGCTAGACTTAGGCATTTACATTTGAAAAGGGTTCAATTGATTTAATGTATTTTTTGGCACTAACACTATATTTAGTCTATCTCAAGTAAACTTAATCAAAATTTAACCATCTATTACTACTTATATGTCTGTTGGCTACCACTATGTTGCCATTTGCATGACTACCAATCATGTTCTCCATATCCATGTGTCCTCCAAAAACATCCTCTCTAGGTCACCATCTAAAAATAAATCCTAGAGTTTTAGCTTGATCCCATCTCAACCTATGCTTGGATGGCCTTTATATCATCCAACTATGCTCTGGCCCACCTTTTAGGTCATCTGGGATGGTGATAGTCTTTTCTATCTCTTACTCTGACTACCTCCATCAACATCATGTTTTTAGTGGTTTCTGATCCTCTTGTTATGGAGTTGGTGGTCGTACTTTTGGTGCTCGTACCTCTACATCCATCTCCTCTTTCTCTGCTACCTATCATGCTTGACTAGTTCATGGTCTCTCATGATGTGGTATGAGCTCTAGCCTAACAACTAGTGATCTTAATCCTCCTCTCACCTATGGCTCTCTCACATGTCAATCCCAAAATGTGGGCACCACTATCAACACCATTAAGGGAGGTAATCCCATCTACCCTAGTATTCATGCCACTAGATGTGGATTCATCCACCAGGTATAGTGCCATGTCACCTCTATCCATGCCAAAGCTAGTTCTCATCATAGTGAGGTGTTGAGGATGTCCAACATACCTTACTAGTAGACACACTTTTTAGATCATATCAATTGGATTCCCTATCTACATGAAGGATTAGGGTTTTACTCACAAAATAATTTAGTACATGAAATATAAAGGGTTTCATAACTTGTGCATGTAGGATCAGGCCCTAGATATCTAGACAAAGGTGCACCTAGAAACTTGGGACACTCCTACATAGAGGAGACTACTACCAATATTATAAGAATATAACTATCTCCTAGCTAGTCCATATCATAGAAATATGCCCATATGGTTGCCATATAATATCTATTCATCTCGCCATCCATAACACTAGAACATGGGGCATGACCCACACTACCTAGTCCTATCTCTATCTCTAAAATCTAGGTAACCTATCATCAACTGCATGGGGTAACCTAGTTGGTTGATACATGGGGAACCTCTCATATATCCATGTCATCAATAATATGATCAGTCCTAATAATATCTACTTTTTAAACAACACTCCATAGATGTCATGTATGAGTTGTACCCAGATGATAGATACCAAGTCATATAACACCCTCTGCTCTAATATCATTTGGCTAAAGACTATCATAAATAATGGTACCTTGCCATCTGACTTGTGGCACATCACCCATACTATCATAAGTCCTATCACAACCTTTTATATATCTATAATCTATGATGTGTATACATCAAACATGATCACCCTCAATCCTGGGTATATCCTCTCCAAGCTTGTCACCCATTAGACTAAGGCTCTCTTATCCTCATCACTATCAGGTACTCATGTGACTATGGGTATCCCTGCTATAGGTAGTCCTAGGATGTCATACACATCCTCCAAGGTGATACCCACCTCTATGGTATCCCCCTCTACCTCCCACCTAAAGGTGTTAGTCAATTGTTCCTAGCATCTCATGAACAGGACTAACAAATCCAAACTCATAAGTATCTTACACATGTCTACTATGCCTCTTAGGCCTAATGAGATCAATCTAGCTCTATCCTCTATAGACAAGTGCTCTAATAAGTTTGGGATACATGATGTATCCACCAAGTGATAGAATCTCAAACCCCCCACAACTAAGAAACAATAAAAGATGTATTAGAGCCTCCATGTCATTTCTAGTCAAAATACATTATTTTAAAATTTTCAACTAAAAACAAGCTTAATTACTTTAATCTAGTCATTTTTAATCAATTCCACCTATGTTTAGCCTACTCAACCCTTTTATCCCTCACTTGACCATTTTGGGCCCTTTTAGCACTTTTTCAATTCATTGCATGCATTTGCATACTATTTTGGTCCCTTGGTCAAACACTAGTTTGACAAAAAATTTCCTATTTTTGACCTAGTTGACTTCACAATCTAAGTCAACCCCTTTATTTTTCTTCTCTTAGTATTGAGTTGTCATACTAGATTTTTATACTATATAGACAATAATGTACTAGGTCGGTAGTATGGAAAATAAACTACGTCGACACATACCTACTAGGTCGGCAGTATGGATTTTACCAATTTTCAGCCTACTAGGTCAAAGAAGTTGACCTAGTTGTTTTTCCCTATCGACTCCTTACATTTTGTGAAATAAGTACCTTCTAATAGTTATTTCCCCAAACCCTTTAAACCCATTTCCTTAGACAGTTTTTCGTACCCTTAGCATTTAATTTGGGTTCATTTTGATGTCTAGAAATGTGTTAAATTAAAAAAAAACTAAAATACACTTAAAATCACTAAAATATTGAAAAATTAGCTTGAGATTCTCAATTGTCTACTTGTAGTACACCCACTGCCACCTTTTGGGATCCCTCTCACCTAGCCTATCATCTCCTTGCCATCCTAGCTCATTTGGTCTCTTAGAGCTCTTTTTCTCTCCTTCACAATTCAAAAATAAAAAATGACTTCCCTTTGACCTTATTTATAATCACTTTTCAAAAATCTAAATCTTTCAAATCTTTTCCGTCAGATTCCTTATTTTGCTCATATCTTTTTTTCTAATCATAGATTTTTCTAACCATAAAATTTTATGATATCATGATGATGTATAGAATATTTTACACTACTATATGCCTATCTTTAAAAAAAATAATGTTTGGCTATTTTTTGCACTCACTTCTATAGGTTTGCCTAATGTTCTTCACATTAGATGCCTTCATGTTTCTTGTAGTCTACTTCTTTATCTACAACATTAAGGTAAGTAAAGGTATGTGTTTTTCAATTATGTCCTTTTATTTATCTTATTTATTACTTACTACACTTTACTTAGTATCAGTTTTATGTGTTATAATGTTATATTTCCTGAAGCACCATCCTATGTTGCATTCACATGACACGTGATGAGCTTTGAGTGGGGCATATGTATACACATACTAGTTTCAAACTTTTATCACTTAATAACACTTTTTATTTTTTAGGAACCCATCGAGTCTCAATCTCTCTAAGTACACACCTTAAGGGGTACACCAGGAAAGGAGTGGGTAGACCATTGGTGCTTCGTAGGATTATTTTCCCTTTTGCCACTTGTTATCTACACACTTATCTCCTAAAAATATTATCCCTAAGATTTTTATTCTATATTTTACCCTTTCTAGTCATTTGCTACATTTATCCTCATATTCCTCACCTTAATCCCCTTTTGTTAGTCGGCTATACTAGGTCGACTACATCGACCCTGTATAGTTTTAGGTGATTTTTACTTAGGAACTAGTTTGGCCTTTGGCCAATCTAGCCCATGACCTAGTGAATTATTATCCAAAATTGTGCTAGTTTAACTAAGTCAAACCTATCATCTGAGATTTTTGGAAGGGTTTAGGGTTAAATCTGCCTATATATACAAGTTCATTTCACCATTATTTAAAGAAGAGAATAAGTAAGAGTGATTGAACATCTGCTTATTGACCATTCAACTTGAGAATAAAATCTCAAGGTTTCATACTTTCTTTCTAGATACAGATCTTGTCTTGTAGAGAAGTATTTTAGATGTATTAATAGGTTGTGTAGCCTAGAGTTGATTTGTCTTTATCATCCTTACATACCAAAACAGCCTCTTGTGAAACACCTTGGCCAAGGGAAATATTGAGGCTCAATGGGTTCATCTTCAAAGTTAATTATTCCTAACTTTGTTTCTCCTTTGAAAGAGTAGATAGATATGCATTTGTACCTCTCTTCCATGCATTAGGATTATGTATATATTGATGTGAGTATATGTCTCTTATGCATGTTTACTTTTATTATTTATAACCCCCATTTTGTTCCATAAGCTTTGGTGAGCACTAGATTAGATTTACTTTACTTGTTATTAGTTTAGGTGAAATATCAAAAATCAATACCCCCTTAGGGTTATTACATGATTGTGTTAGATTGGAGATTTTGGAACCCTCCATAACTTGGTGTATTGTATTAAGAGATCCTCTAATCGGATCTAGTGGATCCCCATATTGGTCATGTTCCCTCTTAACAAATGTGTCCCCAATTGAAAGTGTATGGTATTATCTATCTTCTTTGAGTTAGGATTTATTTATAGACATGATGCATTTCTGATTACATACAGTAAGTGTTCCCTTAGGTTTAACAGATCCAATTTGGTCATGCTATTGATATAAAAAGTATTATAATAAATGTTAGTTGATTACCTTATCCGATCTTGGATTTATTAAGTATCATAACTTGTAGATCTATACTAATTTATTGTATACAATTAGGATACCAACAACCATAGAAATCATTCAAAAAATAATCAAACAAGAAGAAATCTAGTGACAATTTGTCAAGTGCTACCTATCGAGGTTGCAATGTCTTAACCTTTAAGATTTTGGTTCATCGCACCATACTAAACTTAATTTTACCAATATTTAAATGATGAATAACTACCAAGAAGATAAAAAGACAACATAACCCAATATATATTGATAGACATTTTAATATAATAAATATTTAATGATTAAATGAATACAATTTTGATCACGTTGACATTCAATAAAAATAGATATTCAATATTCCTTTAAATGGATGATTCTGCATAAAATTTATCTCATCACAAAGGTATTTAATGAAAGGATGCATATATATTTTATTTAATAACTTAATCTCAATAAAAATGTCTAAATGCTTAGCATCAGATGAATTTTCATAGATGTGAGATAAACTCTTTTCTTTGCATCTCTTATCCATTTGTCATTAAGTTGACAATGATATATATTTTCATTCCCATCATTCATAACTATTGAATTACAGTCATAATAATAAGATTGATTCATTTCCTTGATTGCAAATAAAAATTTCTAGAATGTCATACTTTGTATCAACTATCAAACATGCAAAAAAGATGTAGTAACATGGTTTGGACAACAACCATGCTTATTAAACATTTATTTTTGACAAAAATTTATACATGTACAAGAATAATAGAGTGTCCATCCAAAAAGTGACAAATTCATAACAAGATAATAACTTAACAATCCACTTCTTCATTAAACACAATAAATCTTTATTATCATATTCTTCAAAATAAAATTTATTTAATAACAATCAATAAGTATGTTAGATAATAGTCATAATTTATTCTCAAGATTTATTTCAATGCTTTGAATATTAAAAAGTAATTTATATTACTCTTATAAATAGGATTTATGGGTTATAATAATGTATCAATTATTTTCTCGATGTGTTTCAGATCACTACCCATGATTCATCATCAAGAAAATCTTATGTTGAGAGATATAGACCTACTACTATATAAAGCTTCATTATATGTCAAGAGATGTTAAAAATGGTTAATCAAGAAATAAATTCTAAGGAAACATCCAATGAAAGAAATAAATAAATTATGTGAACGTTAAAAAGAATTAAAATCAAACAACCATTGGAAACTTCAAAAATGAGAGCAAGATAGGTGTATGCCTACTAAGATAAGTGCATGTCTACCCAAGGGAGAGACACATTCAATAGAGAGAGATTAAGAACATGGAATGGAGATTTGAAAAACAAGTTCAAAAAATTAGGTTAAAACCATTAAATAATGATTTAAAATATAATTCTAAAAATGAGTAAAGGGGAGAATAAAAATAGTCAAATATTCAAAAGCTCTAAGAAGCCACATTATTAGGTGGAGTTGTTTTTAATTTATTAATTAAAGGTATCCAAGAATGGTTGAGACCCATCCCATTATCTTGATTTAAATTTATCATATGATGACTTGTCTCCATCATTTATCTCAACTTACATTTTTTATAATGGTCTTCTATAGCCGGAAACTTCATCTTGTCAATACAAATAGAATGTTTAATTTTGAAGGAGTGTTCTACTAGTGTTGACTTCTCTATCCTCTCTAGACAGATGTCTACTACATGATCTTTAATATTCATCTGAATGGTTATCCATATTTCACTGATATAGTGAATACCACAAGAACACTCAATTTTGTACACCCCACATTTAGACCAAGGTTCCACATGATCTTAGACCAAATTTCTATGTGGAACCTTGGTCTAAATGCAAGTTGTAAAAAATTGAGTGTTCTTGTGGTATTCCATATATTAATGAAATAGGGAAATCCATTCAAACAAGGATTAAAGAGCATGAAATAGACATCTATCTAGAGAAGATAGAGAAGTCATCACTAGTAGAACACTCCTTCAAAACTAAACATTCCATTTGTATTGACAAGACCAAGGTTCTGGCTATAGAAGACCATTATCAAAAATTTAAGTTGAGAGAAATGACATAGATAGGTCATCATTTGATAAACTTAAATTAGGATAATGGAATAGGTCTTAACCATGCTTAGATACCTTTGATTAATAAATTAAAAACAACTCCACCTAATGATGTGGCTCCTTAGAGCTTTTGAACATTTGACAATTTTTATTCCCCCTTTTCACTCATTTTTAGCTTTATATTTTAAATAATTATTTAATGGTTTTAATATAATTCATCAAAAAAAAAATTCAAATCTCCATTCCATGTTTTCAATCTCTCTCCACTGAATGCATCTTTCCCTTGGGTATATATGCAGTTATCTTGGTAGGTGTGCACCTATCTTGTTCTCATTTCCTTCCAACAGTTATTTTCTTTAAATTATTTTTAATGTTCACATCATTTATTTCTTTCTTTCTTTGGATGTTTCCTTGGCATTTATTCCCTAATAAGCCATTTGTAACACCTCTTGACATATTTTGAAGCTTTATATAGTAGTATGTCTATAGTTATCAACATATGATTTCCTTGATGATGAATCATGGGTAGTGATTCAAAATGCATCAAGAAAATAATTGCTACATAGTTATAACCCAAAAATCCTATTTATATTTTTATGGACTCTGAAAACATCAAAACTCTAATATATTACTCTTATCCACTAGTAACTTTATTATAACACTATGTGAAGAATAGAATAATAACAATTAATTCAAAAACTTCCATATCAACTCTATACTTAAGAGTGATGTAGTTTAGCTAAAAGTATGTGTAAGTAAATAAGTTAGCAAACAATTAAATTAACATCATATGTTAAAACATAATATTTATTTTATAGTTATTAACTACATCAATTAAATAACTTATCAATCAATTATTAAAAATCCCCAAATAATCCCAGATTAACTCACATATTCAAATTCCCTTATAACAGAAGAACAAGGAGATCATACAAAAGTAATAATTTTTTTTTTCATTATTTTAAATAATGCAGTAATATCTCATTCACTAACTATAAATAAATAAAGAAATTATTTTATTAATCAACTAATTCAAGTAGATATTTGAGCAAAGAAGATATTATAAGAAATACATATTAAAAGTAAACGTGTATATACTTATTTACCAATAATAAACAACCAACCAACATCTCAATCTATAACCATTTTTCCAACAAGAATTACTAAAATTATACAACTATTATGAATAGAGGATCATTAACATTTATGATTTATCATTTGATGTACATCCAAGTGGTATATATATGAATGTTACAAGATTGTTAATGTTGGAAAAATTAATGGTTAAGTGGTTCATTCATGCACCCTGAATACATTATATTACATTAGTTTAATAATAATATGCTTCATTATTTATTATGAGGTGATGATCATGTAAAAAAATAATAAAGTATATTAATATGACCATTGGGGAGGTGGACCCTCTAATACTAACATTGGAAAAGGTTGTACCATGTTATTATTGTAGACTCAAATTGCACCCTAGCTGAGTAAAGGATTGTTCATGTCCTTTACCCAAACAAGGTCTAACATGGGAATGGCCCTAGGCTATGGGTTACCTAAGTTTGGGCCAAATCTCTAGGATTTTTAATGAGGCTAGCTCCTCAAATGCATCACTTAGCTCATCTATACTGAGACCTACTAATTACTTGGGGTGAAAAGGGAGAGAAATATAACTAAAAGGGAAACCTAAGCTAATGATGGTGATGCACCTAAAATATTTTCTATCCACTCATATTTGAGCCTCCAAAACACTAGTGAGACATAAATAAATGACTATATCTATGACTCCAAATGCCTATCATGTATCAATATTTCATGCAAAGGTTTATCAAGTGATCAAAACCTAAGAGAGGTGATGGAGAGGCCCAATTCAAGGCACTAATCCAGTCAATATATCCACTATTTGTTTATACAAATGACATTTTAACACTAAACATGACCTACATAACTAGACAAGTTAATAGTTACGTGAGATCAGGACTTGACAAGGGAAAAACTTTTACCACATATACAAATCAAACTGACATAAACACACTAGACTAGTATATGAAATTTGAAAATAGTCATTTATTGTATACACCCTAAATTGGTCAAGCAACCACACATATCATGTCTTTTCACAATCCTTTCACAAGAGACTCTGACTAGAGAATATGAGCCTTGTTCACATTAGCCATGTCTTTTATTTTACTTATCTTGGTCTTGTTTCATGCTTGAGTCACCTTTTTTCTTATTCCCAATCATCCCAAGCTTTTCAAATGATCATTCCACCTTAGCTAGGTTAGATTTCCTAGGCTAATACTATCCCCCTAGGTCTCAAGCCTATAGGATAGGAGCATTAGAATTGGACTATAGCACTAGACCCTAGGGTGTCTTATTTCTAGTGCTCCTATCCAATTATATTTTAAGTCCCAACAGTCAGGTTTTCTTGCTTAATGAGTCCCAAGCCCTTCTTAACTTCATCCTTAATTTTTGTTTATCTTTTTAATGTCGATAAAATGTGAATAAAGTTCCCAAATTCAAAATAAATAGTCTCCTATATAAAGGACTTTGTAAGAAATTTTATATTTAGCACTTACTACTTTGGCATAGTACATAATTAAAAATCACTTAATAGTATAGCTCAACATTCTGCATCACACATAGATTTGCATCTACTATTCAAGGAAGGGCTTAGGTGAAAGTTCATTCTTGCATCTACTGTGTGTGTTGATTATGCAAATTTTATAAGGGAGAACTATATTTGATTTGATACTTTATATTGAGGGTTAATGCAGGCAACGATCAGGACAACAAGGGTTCTAGATCGTGCGATCACACTTCCCCTAACCTAGTTTTTCCCCCTTTTGATTTTGATGTATTTATTATTTCATGTGTGTAGATAGATCGAGGGTTTTTAATATTAAAACAACTCTATAAAGAGTTTTTTAATCATTTATCATCCAAAATTACATAAGTAGGATCACATAGGGATAACAAACAAAACCCAAAAAATTTAGGTCTCCATAAGTAGTTTGGATAACAATGGTATAAAATGACAACAATACCAGACCTTAGGGTGTCCTATTTTGGTAGTCCAATCTTTTCATAAAATTAAATCTAGATTCAAGTTCCTGACATCTTCCTAGTCCTGGACAATAATTCTCAAGCTTTGAAATAGTAGTCTCAACCTATTTTTCCATATAAGTTACCTCTCTCCCCTATGTAATCAATTTAATCAAATTGATATAACTCTATAATTTACTATATTTAATTATAATTCTCCCCTTTATTCTAGACCCTTTATTTTTTAGGAACTAAACCCTAGTTTCCCAACATTTGGTGAACTTGACTTACTTCGACCAAAATCTAAAAAACCCTAGGTACACTTAGGGTTTTTCCTTCATACTTTGTGCAAAAATTTAATTTAAAAATTCTAATTTATATATAAATTTTTGTGTATTTATTTTATTCAAATTTATTTTAGAATTTAAAATTATTGTAATAAATTTCAAAAATTCTAAAACTCCATCCCAAAACCCTAGATTTCCAAACTAGGTCCTCAAACCTCAAGCCTTCCTTCCTTTTACAAGTTTTAGATAAAAATTTTGGAATTTTTTGCAAATTGTTTGGAGTGCCAAAAATATTTTCAAAATATCTATATTAGTAGTTATTTTTTACTAAAATTCAATTTTAAATTTCTGATTTTTTGTATAAATTTTGGTGCATTTATTTTATTTTAAAATATTTTAGAATTTAAATTATTGCAATAATTTTGAAAAATTCTAAAACCCCCAACCAAAAAACCCTAGATTTCCAAACTAGGCCCTTAAACCCCAAGCCTTCCTCCCTTACAATTTTTAGATAAAAATTTTGAAATTTTTGAAAATTGTTTGGAGTGTCAAAAATATTTTCAAAATCTCTATGTTAGTAGTTATTATTGCATTTATTTTCTTAATAGTACTTTTACACATTATCTTTGGTGAAATAAATAAAAATGGCCACTAAGGCACTTCTTCCCTCTCATCCCATAGATCAATTTCTAAATTTTTCTTATAATTATGACAATAAATGGATAAAATTGCAAAATTGCATATTAGTTAAAAATGTGGAAAATTATTTCATTTACAATGAAGATAAATTACTATTATTGTAATGATGAATATGATGATACATATGAAAGTGATAGTGAAGAAAAAGTATATGCATCTTCTTCTCTCAAAACCTATCTCTTTTCTTCCCTCTTCTAAAGAAAATAATTTTGATAAGTGGGAAAGGTACTTTTCACCTTATTATCTTATGCACAATGCACCAAATGAACAAATTAGTAATGCATTTCTAAGTGAATCTCTTATTGGTGATAACTTTCTTCCATTTGAACCTCTCTCTCTCTCTCTCTCTCTCTCTCTCTCTCTCTCTCTCTCTCTCTCTCTCTCTCTCTCTCTCTCTCTCTCTCTCTCTCTCTCTCTCTCTCTCTCTCTCTCTCTCTCTCTCTCTCTCTCTCTCTCTCTCTCTCTCTCTCTCTCTCTAATTACCAATGCATAGTTCAAATGATACATCTCATGTTCTTAACTCCACTTTATCATCTCAAATAATGGAAAAATAATTTTTTAATGATAACTCTCTTACTCTTACTTCTCAAATTGCAAATTATCATCTCAAATAATGGAAAAATAATTTTTTAATGATAACTCTCTTACTCTTACTTCTCATATTGCAAATGAAAATAATGCATCTACTCCATTCAAGGATAACATAGATGCACATAATATTCCAATTTCATATGATAATTTATTGCATATTAAAAAGAATTTACATCTTCTCTTACTCCTCTCCCTCATGATGATGGAAGTGATAATGAATATGATAGCGAACATGCCAATGAATATGAAAATTAGAATGAATATGCATAAAATTTTGATTATGATAATATACGGGCTAATGATGATTATTATACACATAGTGAAGAATAAAATGCATCTTATGCTTCTAACTCTTCTCTCACTCCTCTCAAACATAATGCATTATAAAATGTTACTACTATTTATATGCATGATTCCATTTCAAATAATGCACATGTTAATGATAGCATCACATCCTCTACTCAATTAGAATGTGATTCACTAAATAATAAAGATACCAATGAATCTCCCAAGCCACCCCCTACTACATTAGCACCTGTTTCTCACTCTTCACCCAAAGAGAATGGTAGCCCACATTCCTCTATTAAGGTCCAAGTTATTATTCCTCAAAAGTTTCAAGTGGGCACACCCCCTGTCTAGGATCTAATTGCTAAATGTAACATTCCCATGGCTAAAATAAATGATCAAATTCAATGTTTAAATGAACCACTTCAAAATGCTAGCATACCACCCTAGGAGATTATTTCTTTGATGCATGTCATTGGTGAATTACAACACCAACTACATCTCTTTACCTTGGAAAACAAGGCTTATAATTTTTGGATGGATGCTAATGACTTACATGGTAACCCTCGAAGACATTTGTAAAATTTTCATTACCTAAGCATTTCTAGATACCATCATTGTCTCACTTTGATGGAACTGGAGATCCATTTGTACAAATTCAATCCTTTTAGAAGGCTTTTCCATCTCATGCAAGTCCTTTAATTCTACTCAAGTTGTTCTAGAAGAAACTAGTGGGTAATGCATAGAATTGGTTATTTCATATACTCTGTATTAGTTCTTGGAACACATATTATGACCTAGAGGAGGCATTTCTCATATATTACATAGCAAACATGGGCCCTCATGTTACATATGAGAAACTTACTGCATTATATCAGAATACTTCAGAGCTAGTTAGTGATTATATCTTATGATTCAAGACTCACATGTTAAGACTGATCTACAAACCAATAAATTTAGAGATTCAACATATCTTTATTAAGGGGCTTTGCCAACTTCTCCTTGAGTATATACTATATCAGATAAATTCCTCTTTCTATCACTTATGTTATATAGTTTTAGCCTTAGAAAATAAATTAGGATTGATTGAGTCAAATTTAGTCAATTAGGGATTTCATAGCTTTACCTCCATCTATATCTCTTAGCAATTATTATCCACCATGTCCTAAACAAGATAGGATACCACAACCAAAAAAGAAACTAGTTAAGAATAGAGAGCCAGTCTCTAGAACACAACCTATAGTATGCACTATAGAGAACAACAGCAAGGCACCACTATAGTTTTATTCAAAGTAGGATAGCCCATATGTCATATTATCAACACTACTAGATAGGAGGTTAATCACATTAACTTCTACTCATTGATGAGATCCATATATCTTACATAAATAGTCACATCAACCCTTTTGTAACTATCATCATATCCATGGACATAGAGATAATGATTATTATGGACTCAGGGATTGCATTAACAAATGTATTGATAATGGCATCATAGCATTCACATAGGGGGCACTGAGTTTTCCTCCATCATGGATTCCTAGACCTCATTCCTCCATGGTTGAGTTATCCTATGACATTACTTCATTGGAATCATCAGTTACTCATCATGAGAGTAATGTAGCTTCTAGGACAAAACCTTATATTAGATCTCCTATTCCACCTATTCATAAGGTTTGAAAACTAGTATAGTGAGAACAACCTACATATAGCAGTGTAGCCTGAGGATTACATAGTGTAGTTCCATATACATATCCAACATAGTCATAGGCACAACAAAGTACTACTCCAAATAGATATTGATTACAACCAAGTTTTTAGGGCCCTATCTCATTTATCAACCCACTATGGTTAATATTAGATAAACCCACATCATAGAGTACTACTTTAGATAGATATTCACTATGGCCAAGTTTTTAGGGACCTATTACATAGAGTAACCTGCTATGATTGAGATTAGTTGAGCCACCATCATAGGTTTCATCTCCTTCTCGATCCATTGCTTAGTCATATGCATCATAGCAGAGGCCACAAGGTATTATTTCATACAAAAATCCACTACAATTATGGATAGATGAGCCTTCTTCATAATACACACTTTCAATTTCCCATCCAATAAGGTTATATTTAGTAGAGTCTCCACACATAGCTATAGTCAGTGCATAGTAGACAATATGAGATACAATGCATGTTCCTACATAGCATGAGTAGTATGGGCACTTGTTCAGTTAGACATCAGGGTTTAGATAGTGATACAACACACCTTCATACCATTATCAATTCATAGTTTCATTTCATGAGGCAATGATGGAGCCAAAGGACCAACCTTTGCATTCTTGAGCCACTCTCAAGGAAGTGATATGCATAGTGTGCTCTCTTACATCCAATTCTACTAACAACTAACATTCTTAGTTCTAAGTAACCATCCCTAGCTAAACTAAATTATCCAAATTTTGATCTTACCAATATCCCATTTTATCCAATCTTGAACCAATTCACTATACCAAATCAATTTACAAATTACAAAACAAATAAAGTTTTTTACTTACATATGAATCAAAATCAAACCTAACATCACACTTGAACATATCATGAACAATCAAAATCACATCCTAAAATTCCATTCTACTAAAACATATGCAACCTCACATCAATGTCAAATTATTTATTTATAAATCAACCATTTGTAATAAATATACCAATATATTCTAAAATCCAAAACACAATACACATGATTCAAAATCAAATAAATATCCATAAAAGTGTGTGTGTGTGTGTGTGTGTGTGTAATGAGTTGTCAAAATATATACATCATATCAAAGTGTAATCAATCATGAATGGGAATCAATCCCTCACTCTCAGTCTCACTCTCTCCTCTAGTGCTAAACCCATAATCCACCCTATCACTCGATGGCCCTGCACCTCCTCAAGCTACCACATGCCTCTTGTGATGACTCTCTCACTTGAATAGCTGACCATGCTCCTCATGCAAGTATACATATCACCTCTAAATATCCATGTACTCATCTATAATCCTTTTACTCACCAATCCAAAATCAAGTGAGGGCATCTTATGCCTATCCAGCTTAGCACTCATCTCATCTCTCTCCCACTACCCTAACATATGCAGTTGTCACTATAGCAGCCCTATCAAATAAATAAGCTAAACACCAGCCATAACTTTCACTCTATCAAACCATCCTCCATTGCATCATTAGGTACATGTCATGTGAGATCTAAGAGTATTGACTCAATTATGGTCTCCCAATACACATCATCTCTACTCCCCACCCTAGCATGTGCCTCATCATGAGCACTTCTCACTCCACCTACACATAAAGTATGGAATTACATTATTTATATACTTTGAAATCAAACTAAAAAGCACAAACTTATACATAATTCAAATACAATCATTGTTTACCTCCCATCAACTAGATTGGCTCAACATCCTCATACTCAGGAGCATCCCCTACCTCAACAGGATACAATGGAGCCCACTAATGCCTAGCCCACCATGTGGTATATGCCTCTGTACTTCCAACATCATCTACATAAATAATATCTATATCTACATCATGTGCATCCAAAGGTAATGGTGCTACTTCAACCTTAGTAGGCCTCATATAAGCTCTTACCCTTGCTAGTGCTCGTGCACTCCTCACCCACACCCACGCTATTAGAGGCACATCTTGTGGTACCACAAACTATCTAGTAACTTGCTCATATTTAAAGTGTTTATACACTCTAACCTAGTGGCCATGTATCCTACAACTGACCCTCATATACCACAACTGTACTCCATCCTTAGATCACCTAAAAAATCCTCTAGAGGGCCTCCATATGATATCATGAGCTATCAATCTATCTAAAAATCATCTATAATGATCCATCCTAGGAGACCAAATATTCACCACTCCCTAAATGACTTTGGAGGTACTCACTCTACCCTAGATAATCCAATCAATCGTATAAATGCTATATGCTTATAAGCCCAAAAATGCAACAAGGTAGCTGCACTCACACCACTAAAAAATGCCTCCTATGTAAACATATAAATATCCCTATATAGGGGTGCAAGCATATTCCTACCCCACAAGAACATAGTGCCATATACCTCCATAATTTTCATAATATTATGCATCCGATATGTAATCGACAATCTACTCCCATCTATAGTAATAAATGAGGCTGACAAAATAGCCAACCACTTCTATAAGCACACAACACTATACTACATAATAATTGATAATAATACGTCATTTTTACTCCCTCTTTTATGTATACCTAAGGGCACACTAGAAAAATATAAGGATATACAATCAATAGCATCATCACCCATGTCATCCTATAATGTCACACCCCATCCACTAATTTGTAAATGCAGAATGTGATACACATCTTCCATAGTCATAGTAATATCCCTTGTAGGAAGCCAAAAGGTACATGTATCTACATTCCACATCTCACCTAAGATGGTAATTATATGTCTATCCCACTACATTATGCCTAGGTCACACACATGACCCAACCCTGCCCTATCCATGATAGCTCTCATTAATAAACAATGGTAATAACCTCAATGTCTCCATCACCTGGCCCCTATTGAACTCTCTCATCCACACCTCACCTTGGAAACACAAAGAACTATAATCTAAGAATTTGACTTGGGAGAGGATGGTTAGTATTGTGTTAGTTTTAAAATGAAAACAAAATGAAGGAAACACACTAACTATCATAACATCTCTAGGCCTAGACACTAGGGAGAGCTTAGTTAAAAAACATGAATATAACACACAACTAAAATTCAAAAAAAACATTATTTTACCCCCCTTGGATGCTCCAAAATGCTTTTTGTAGTGGCTTGCTCAGCTTTTACTCATGAAGTCCTTGGCAATGGAAGCTTGTCTACTTCCATCTCTCCTTGGCACCTTTGGCTTATGGCTTGGCTTGGCTTAGAATCAATTTTTCATGCTAACACTAATTACAATGTATTTTTGAATCATTTGTGCATTATAACCTTACATTATCAAGTCTTAAAATTCATGTGGTAAGGCCTCCTATTTATAGATTTTTGAGAATGTCTAGAATCAACCTGAACCGTCCATAATAAGATTGAGATGTGTGGTTGAGGATTGATTCAATTTTTTTAATTATTTTATAATTATCCTCATCATGACATTGGAAGAAGAGGCAATTAATAGGCATGGAGGGCATCATGGAAGGCATTGATGAGGCATGGAGGCCATGAATCCTGATATTTGTGGCATTTATAGCCTAGGGATGTCTTCCTAAGAAATGAGGTCACCTAATGATGTATATATTCAATATTCACTTCCAAAACAAATTATTCAACAAGTTTCCATGGAATTCTTAATTAGGCTCTAATTTGGGTTAATTAGATCTTAATCATGTTTAAGCACTTTGTGCACAAGTTACTCAAATTGATCAGAATGCCTTGTTATTAGTCTAAAATTTGACCAGATTGGAATTGGAAGTCAATGTCAAATGCAATGCATCTTGTGTAAGAGATTTGATAGGAAAGAATAATCCAGAGCACTTAGGTGCAAATTTGGCATTTTGACTTGAAATGATCTGATTAAAGTTAGCTGGCCCATAAATTGCATTACTCCATTTAGAGATACCATAGCCAAAATCAACACTTGAATATGTTAGTTTTAACTCATTTAATACATTTTAGTGTTTTTAGGCTAAATTATGTGTTTTAGGTGAAAATTGGTCAAAATCCTAGTTAGAGGTCATTGGTGGCCAAATTTAGGTGTCTATAATTTACCCTTGTTTGGGAAGGCATTGCAAGCTATAAGCACAATAACATCTTCTCAAAGAATGAAAATTTCATGTATGCCTACAACTGCAATGATGATAAACTAACTATATGATGCCCCCTCGAGGTAATAGTTGGCACAAGCAGGTCGTCAAATGATCCCTCAAAAAGAAAGAAGTGAAATAAGGGGACCAAAAAAAGAAAATATGATGGGGTGAAAGCATTATTATATTGAAAAAGTAATTAAAATCATTGAGAATGCAAGTGGGATAGTGTACAATGGTTTGCCCAAAGGTGGTTATAAGCATTGTACCTTGATAGTGGCAACATGGTATGATAACACAATGATTTACCCCAAGGTGGTTATAATCATTAAGAAGATAGAGTTGCCCCTATTAGGACAGACAAACAAGATAATAGCATGCCCCTATATGGGTAGAAAAAGAAAAGTGGTGATAACACAATGATTTGCCCAAAGGTGGTTATAATTATGTAGAAATGCAAGTGGGATGGTGTGCAATGATTTTCCCATAGTTGGTTATAATCATTAGACCTTGATTATGGAAAACATGATAAACTTGGTTGAGGATGATGATAACTTGACATAGAGGCTAATGATGAATTGGAACAACCTACTAGTAAGGAGATGCTCATCTGAACTAATAAGGGTTGGAATTCTTTCCTATTTAATTACTCTATTTGGGATATGATTAGGATGGAATTGGGACGTCAGTGTCAAAGAGATTTTGATTCCACCATTGCTGAATATACTTCTTAAAGTTGAGGTTTGTTGTATCATGTGTCGGTAGGTATCATGGTATAACATCATGAGGACTTGGCTGAAATATGCATAAGGACTGAATCTCGTAATCTAATATGAAATATAAAATAATACACCAATGATAGAAACCATGATGACAATGTAAACATATGAATATGGATGGATTCAAGTGTAAGTGTGGGCAAGGTATCACCTAATGAAAACACATAAATTGAATCAAGGTAATAGTGTTGAAAGCAAACAAATAGGGACACAAATAAAATGATAAAGAAGCAAACAAAGAAACATAAACAAAAACCATAAGAACATTGCCCCTAGAAATTAGGCAACAACTTAAAAAACAAAAAAATGGGGGAATATAATAAAAGGAAGGGGATGGCCAAGTTGTCTCCATATGCACTAGGCAAGTGGATGTTGCCTACATAGTTTCATAGATGTAATATCCAATAAAAAACTTCAAGCCAAATGTAGTTCTCCTAGGAATGGGAATAATATGATAAATGAGGAAAAAAAATAGAATATATGTGATAGAAGAAGAGGAATGGTCTTAAAAAATGGTAAGTGCGTGAGAGAAAAAGGGAAAAAAGGATGGGGAACCTAAATGACAAGTGATTTTCTTGTAACTTAGTAAGGGTTCTCAGAATCCTTAAGGCAAAGAAGTGGTCAAATGTTTTTTGGTTTTTTTTAATGATTTTATAAATGTTTTTAGAATAGTTTTGGAGTGTCTCAACTCAATCAAAAATGATGAGACACTAAATGCTTCAAGCTCACAAAATAGTGACAATGTTCAAACTTAGGTTAATCATAAAATGGTGAGAGAGTTCAAACTTAGGTTGCTCATAAAATGGCGATAGCATGGCTTAGGATTATCTCAAAATGGTGATAGCATTATGGAAAGGGTGATTAAACTAACCTCAAAAAGTATCAAGCACTACCTACATAGTCCCAAAGTAGGACCTCAAGTCACTATAGTTCCACCCCTATAGTGGAGGAATTTGACTAGTGTAGCAGTTAATTCAAACAAAATAGGCACAATTGGTAAATAGGTAAAGTACAACATAAGAAGTGAAAAATTGGTACATCAAGGCTTAATATTTCCCCTATTTTTCCCATAGGTAGTTATAACTAGGACATAATGGCATAGATATATGGTACTAATTTACCCAAAGGTATTTATAATTAGTAGCAAGACTGGTGGTAAGAAAGGAATAATAAACAAAAGATGAAACTGTCAAAAATTCTATCACACTGCTCCAAAATATGATCTCCATTTGAAGTACTTGAACCAACTGATGAAACTAATTAGACTCCTTATGTTGAAAATACATAATTATTGGCAAAAACCAAGGTCAAATGGGCTAGGATTTAGAACACACTGGGTCGATAGGTCAGAAATGTAAAGTGGATACAGCTAAGAGGATGGATAAGAATGATATTTTTAAAATGAAGAATATTAATAAATTGGCATAACTAAAATGGTCCTTACAAATAATACACCTTAGTGCTCAAGCATAGTACCACTTGAGATGAATGATATTCATTAGCTCAAGAAGTTCATCTCCATCTTGTGTGGCAAGCTTGTATGCTCCTAATCCATAATCTACAGTAATGATGAAAGGTCCTATCTAGTTTGTTTTGAATTTTCCTTTATGCTTCTTCTTATTTGTGGTATTCTTTTAGTTTTCTTTAAAAACAAGTTCACTGAGTTCAAATATTATATACTTAACACACCAATTATAGTGGCCTTTGAGTCATTTTTGATATGCTTGAATATTGTTGAGCGTAGCTATGCATTTCTCATCAAGTAGATCTAGCTCTTATAAATGAGCTACTTGATAGTCATGATCATTTAGGACATGCTTGAAAGAGATGCACAGTGAAGGCAATTTGACCTTAATGGGAAGGATGGATTTAGTACCATAAACAAGTATGGAATGGCTCCTATGGGGGTATAATGATTGGTATGGTAGGGCCAAAGGGAAAGGAATATCTATAGGTGTTAATCACAACTGGCATCATTGATAATATTTTTGAGAATATTGACAATGGTTTTGTTTGATGCTTCAACCTTGAGGGTAATATGTTGTAAAAAAATGTTATGTGATGTTATATTTGGTAAATAACTAGTCTATATCCTTATTCTTAAATGATCCTCTATTATCATATATAATGTTATAGGTGATACCATAGTGGCAAATGAGATGGTTGAAGATGAATTTGTAAATTTGCTTTCTAGTCATGTAAGTGAGGGGTATAGTTTCAACCCACTTAGTGAAATACTCGATGGTGGTAAGGATATGTTTATGGTCATCAGATGAAGTGGGGTTGATCTTCCCAATGAGTTTAAGTCCCCATGAATAAAATGGCCATAGTGTCAACATTAGTTTTAGAGTTCTAGCTGGGGCATGAATCAAATTAGCATGTCATTGATATTTGTCACACTTTTTTACATATGCAGCAACATCTACATTCATCATGGTCTAATAATAACTAGTACGCAAGATATTTTTGGATAAGACTACCCCATTATAATGAGCTCCACATATCCCTTCGTGAACTTTTGTTAACACTAGTGTAGACTCTGTCGAAGTTAAACAATGAAGTAGAGTTCCATCAAAACTATAATGGTAAAGGGTGGATCCAAGTAGTGTAATAAGTGGAATGATGAATGAAGGCTTTGTTTTGTTTTTGAGATAGGTTAGGTGGTATAACTTGGTCATGAAGGTAGTTGTAAAGGTCTAAGTACCAGATAGAATTAGGACCAATAATATCACAAATCATGGCAATGGTTGAAGGTTCATGAACTGGTGCTAACAAATTCTTGATGAGGAATTGATAATTTCTAGTTGTATCTATTTTTCAAATTAGAGTGCCAATAGTATCCATGGCATCTACAATTTTTTTATTATCCCGTAGTATGTGATCAAACTAAATGTTGGCAATTTGTTACTTAAGAGTGTCAACCATGGACTTTATATGGAACCAACTTGTCATCTTTGGTCTTAAAATGATCTTTGACTTTATTGATGATTAACTAAGAATCACCATAAACTTGGAGAAGAGATATGTTTCAATGCACTACCTATCAAATTCTAACAACAAGTGATTCATACTTAACCATGTTATTTGTACAAGGAAAGCTAATTATAAATGATTTTGGGATTATATCCCCTTATGTTGTAATAAATAATAGGCTTGCCCCTGATCCATGTGCAATACATAAACCATCAAAATATAGCTTCTAGGGCTACTCCTTAGGGGGTGTGTCAATTACGGTCATTATATATTTATCAATAAATTGAAACATGAGTGGTTATGTGTTTGTGAGAGGTGCTTTAGTAAGTTGATCTACAAGAACTTATCCCTTGATTGACATACTCTATGTCAAAATCACTGAGAAACATGATCCATCTAGCCATTCTACCTTGCAAATCTATTTTAGATAGTAGATACTTATATGGATCTACTTTTGAAATGACCATGGTCTTATTATTCAATATATAATGGCATAGTTTATGAGTTATGAAGACCATGTATAGACAAGCTTTTTCAATAGGTATATAGTTATGTTCATATGTAACTAAGGTATGGCTTAGGTAATATACAACTTTTTACTTTTCATTATCATCATGTTGAGCCAAGAGTGCCCCCAGAGCATGGTTGGTAGCTGATAGGTATAACAAGAATGGCTTTCCCAGTATAGGAGGTAATAAAATAGGAAGATTAACAAGATAGTCTTTGAGTTGTTGAAAAGCTATTTGGCAGTGATCATCCTAGTGAAATACAACTCCCTTCTTCAAAAAGTGTGTAAATATATGACACTTATCTGCTAACTGAGAGATGAAAAATCAAATTGATTGGATCTTACCCTATAAACTATGAAGTTACTTTAAATTAGTTAGTGGTAGCATCTCAGTTATAATATGAAATTTAGCTAGGTTGACTTCAATATCGCTATGAGACATGATGAATCCAATTAATTTACCTAAGGTTATGCCAAACACACATTTTTTTAGATTGATTTTGACTTTGTACTCCTGTAATCTTTCAAATATCTTACACAACACTGTTGAATGGTTTTGGATTTTCCTAATATATCATCGGCATAGTCTTCCACAATATCATGCATCATATCAGGGAATAGGATAGTCATGGCCCTTTGATATGTAACTCCAACATTCTTAAGGAAAAATGGCATTACCCAATAACAAAATATTCCCCATGGAGTGGTGAACATTGTTTTATGTTGGTCTTTTGGTGCTATTCTAATCTGGTTGTATCCTGAAAAGCCATCCATGAGTGAAAGAATTTCATAACCTATTATGGATTTGATGATCATGTCAATATTAGGAAATGGAAAATCATCTTTAGGATAAGTTTTGTTGATGTCTCAAAAATTAGTATATATTCTGATCCCTTTAGGATTTTTACTAATAGGTACCACATTATAGATCCATTCTAAGTAGTTAATAGATCAGATACATCCTACTTCTAAGAGTTTTTCCAACTATTTCTTTACCAATACATCAATGTTAAGATGCATCTTAAATAGCTTTTGTTTTACTAGTTTGGAATTAGGATTAACCACAAGGTGGTATAGAACCAAGGTGGGGTCCAAACCTAGCATGTCAGAATAGGCTCATGCAAAGATATCTACAAATTCTCTCAATAGAGTTGTAAAGACTTCATGTTCCTCCTTAATGAGGGATACACCTAATTTTATCCATTTTGGGTCTGATAGAGTCTTGATGTTTATCTCTATTATATCTTTGACTAGAAGGGTCTAACCATCTTGTAGGATAGCAATTAATGACTTGAACTATTGGACTATGTCAGGGTCTTCTACTATGATTTGCTCTTCAACTTATCTTAGGCATGATGAATTTGAGTCCCCTAATGGCACATCTGGCCATGTGATAAAAATAATCAAAAATTCTTCAAGAATTTGATAAAATACTTTTTGTTTCACAAAATTGAACTCGGATCCATAGGCAAGTTCATCATTGGTGGTCTCCTAGTCTAAATTTGAAAAAGAATGAACATCCCCATCTAATGGTGCCTAAAATAGGTTTCACCACTAGACTGGCCTTTATCTTTACTTTTTCCTTGGTCAAAAAGTGCCTCAAAGAGGTTTCCACTTTGGGACCTTAATGTTTTACTTATTTATTTTTGGCTAAGGGTGTTCACCCACTCTCCAAAATAGGCTATAGGATCTAATGTAATTGACAATCCTGACTTGTGTTCTCCTAACAGAATGTTGTCTCTAAGGCCTAAGAAGTCACATAATGCCTCATCATTATGGAACTCATAAATCGGCAAACTAGATTCTTGTTGGTCCCAATATATCCATTGGGGATAATATAATGGTAATGGGTTGTGATGAATGGCTAAGATAAGGGTACAAATGGCATTATTATCAAACAAGTTGGTTTCAACTAGGTCATCAAAGGTGAGGCTATGATCAAACACTACTCTATTGTTAGCATCATCATTAGTCATTGGTGATGGAGTTTGAATAAGATATGTGGGGTCACCCCTAGGTTTTCTAAATCCAATTCTATACAGTCTTTCATACTTAGTCATGGAAATTGGCTTGATGGTTCCTTATTGATTTAGTTTGAGGCCTCTTCCTTCATAATTGTGATGCTCCATGATCCTATTGGGAATAGGATACTTTGCACTTTTATAACAATTAGCTTGGTTGTCATTTTATAACTATGATTCATCCCCTTCAAGAGGGTCAGGTTCTAGGCTAGATACTAGTATAAATGTGATAGGTCCTTTGTCTTTATTCTTTTTTTGCCAATGCATATGTGGGGTGACTTTAGGTTGCCCAAAGGTTTTTAAATTCTGAGGAAAATTGGTAATATGAAATTTATCATGGATCACATACTCTCTCGATCCATTATCTAAAATGGTGAAATGATTAGAAGCTTCAGGAGGTGGCATGTGGAAAAGAGAATCCAAGGTATTAGGATATATGTAATTATCTGGTGAAGGATCAATAAGTATAGCCTTTCCTTTATCCTGCATGGAACTCAAATTCATATTGTAATGATAATTGTAGCTTTGAAATTTGGCCTCAAGATGATTGTAGTGTTCATATGGGTGTAAATCTCCTAAAATATTCACTTCCATCCTTGAGTGGGAAAACTTGATACATTGGTGTAGTGTTGATGGGATTGCATGAATCTCATTTAACCAAGGCCTCCCTAGAAGCATATTTTATGATAACTCAAGATCAAGCACATGGGAAAGTGTATCATGGGTCAAAGGCCCAATGATAATTGGAAAAATAATGGTTCCTTGTGATTCTCTTTCCTGATTATCATAGGCTTTGATGGTTATTATATCTGGCTAGAGATCTACTATTGTGTACCCAAGAAGCTTGATGAGCTTTAGAGACACTATGTTGAGGCCTATTCTTTTATCTATAAGGACATGTTTCACTTTATGCCACTTTATATAAACTTCTATATGCAATAGGTTATTATGGAGTGGCTAAGAGAAAACATATCGCTTTGGTTGAATGTGACTTGTTAGGCTAGAGATAAGTGTCCAATCAAAGCTTGAAATTTATCAAGGGATATGTCACTAGAAATAGTGGATTGGGTCAAAAACTCATTTAAGATGTTCTTGTGGATTAATTACATTCACAATAAATATAAAATAGAAATTTATGTTGGTTTCTTTTGTAATTATTCCATAATATCAAACTTCTTGTCTTGGTTAGTATTAAATGGTTTATTTTCAGGTTGAAAGGTCAATTGGATACTAGGTAAAGTGGTAGATGTTTGTGGGCCTGGGATAGTAATCTTCAACCTTCAAGTTTTGATTGCAAAATTAGGATTAAATTCTAGACCATTGTTGCTAACAAATATTGGGAATGGTGTGGGACCAGACAAGACAAGTCTTGATTACCAGTGCACTCATATGTGGTCATGTAACAAGGATGAGTTGTCGATATAAGGTCCAAAAGGGGAAGTCCTAGTTTTTTGGTTTGCCTATATGCACTCCCAAATCAAAGAAGGATTATCCATGTAATTTGGCTAAATTTTATTATTTAGCATTGGTCTAGGCTAATTAGTGTTTGGTCTAGGATTAATGGAGATGGTATTAACACTACCCCTTGCAATATGACCTACAACCCTGTTGTAGTCATGTACAACTACATGCTAAGTTTGTTGGTTGTTACCATTCTAACCTTGGTTTTATCCATTGTTCTATCATTATGGGTTCTATTATTAATTTTTTTGATTTTCCTGGTTCAGCCTTTGATTTTGATACTATTGATTTTGTTGCTACACTAGTCGTTGTTGTTATTATTGCTGATTATTTTATTACTATTAATTGTTATGTTAGGGAAATGGGTTTTGATAAATCCCAAGACTTTTATTGGAAGTGGAAGCACCATTATCCAATGTTATCTCCCCATTTTCCAACATATTCTCAATTAAATACTTGATTTGGACACATCTTCATAAATTATGCCCGTTGACCTGATGATAGTCACATAATTCATTTTCATGGTACCAATCAAGATAAGAAATGCCTTATTGATAATGCTTTAGTATAGGCCAACTAATCAGATTAGCAATAACAAGCTCATAAAATATAGAGTCAATAGGTTCTCCTAGGTCACTAAAGACATGATGTGCAAGCAAGATTCTCCTAGGAGGAGGGGTTTGCAATGGTAAAAGCT
Organism: Torreya grandis; assembly: GCA_037957365.1. Lineage (NCBI taxonomy): Eukaryota > Viridiplantae > Streptophyta > Pinopsida > Cupressales > Taxaceae > Torreya > Torreya grandis. Next base: position 1,844,336 of record JARHVA010001935.1, read on the forward strand.
TCTATATGTATTATGTAGGTCTTGGTTGTTGAGATTGTAGCATTGGTTGGAGAGGATTTTGGGTAGGATCATGCTAAAAAGGTGGTGTAGATGACATTTTCATTGTTTGGACATGATAGGATTCAGTTACTCTATTTCCCATAACATTCCTATTGCAGTTTAATTTCTTCAGTCTTTCTTGGTTATTAGTCTATGTCAGTTGTGATGCTTACACTTGAATGAGATGTTAATTTTGTCCATTTCTTTGAGTGGTACCTTGATTTTGATTAGTTTAATTAAGCTTGATGACTCCTTTATTTATGAACACCCCTTCAATCAACAAGCCTTTGTCAATGATTTCCTTGAAAGTATGTGCACATTGTAGCTTCAGATGATATGTTATCTCACTATGTAAATTTTTGGTAAACATAGTGGCTAATTATTTATCTAGTAAATTATGGGTGAAACAACTTGCAAGGGCTCTCCATCATCGTATATAACTTACAAAACTCTCACTAGCTTTTTGTTTTGCTTGTGTTAAGTCCACTAATGAAATTTCATACTCGAGATTATAGGAAAAGTGTTGCACAAAATTATCAAAAAGATCATCAAAATCTATTACTTAATTATTGGGAAACTTTAAAAACCACTCCAAGGCCTGTCTAGCCAAGCTCCTTGGAAACAATAGCAAAAGGTATATGTTGATATATGCCACTAGTTGACATGCAATAAAGAATTCAGTCAAATGAGCCTTAGGGTCACCTTTCCCTTTTTATTTGTCAAATTTTGGTGGTTCATATCCTAGAAGAAATGGTATTTTTAAATACTCTATGTTGAATGGATAGTAACATACGTCATCTAATTTGAAGTTTTTAGTCTATTTCTCAACCTGAAAGGTAGCAATTACATCCTTCATCTATTACAATTCTTGGGATAGGAAACTGGAAGGAACATTAGTTTGAGGGAGAATATTGGTTTGGGTAGATGATTAGGAGGTTACAAGTGGGACACTTTGACCAGGGTATGATGCAGATACCTATTGGGGTATATTGGTTTGGTTGGGGAATGGACCAAGAATATGCATACATGGATTAGGATGTACTTGAAATTGTACATTTGCTTATGCGATATTCTAGTTTGGGTTGGTAATAAAGGTTTGACTTGGAGGATTTTGTGGTTCGGATGGAGGGATATAACTATACTATGCCTACTATGTTTGAAAAGGGACATGCTACCAACTAATCGAACCTTGTTGTTGAGTGGAAACTTATGGACCAAGACCCTATCTCTAAATTTGTGGCACATTTTGAACCAATAGTTGTCTAGTAGGTACTTGAAAAATATGGGAACCTCCTTGTTGCATGAATCCATATGGGGAAGTGAAAATAGGTTACAAATTTATCATCTATCACTATCCAATATTTGCATATTGTTGAATAGTCATTGCTTGGTTTTGGATTGGCATATTAGTTTATGACTGAAGAGGTATGTTTGTCAGGTGGAACATTAGTTACCCCTAATTGAGGTGGCAATGTATTTATCCTTTGTTGTGTTTGTACACTATATTATGTCTATTGTTATGGAATACTACTCGTTACTTATTAAGAAGGAGTAGGATTCATCACAATTTGTCATTGAGGCATGACATTGGCCATTGTTTGACTACCTAATCTCATAGGTTGTACACTTGAGGAAGTAATTGGTTGAGTTTGGGATGTAGAAACTCCTACTCCCTAGTATGATGATCCACTCATGGAATTAACTATAGGCACATATTGTTGGCTAGTTGTTTGTGTGTTAGTGCCACTTTGATTCAAATTATACATTGTTTGCATATTATCCACTATATTTGGGTCACTATTATGTATAGAGGTTGAAGAAACTTCTTCAATAATGGTCATATGCATCAGGTTATTTACCGAATTGGTTTGCATGAATGGGTCAGAACTCAGATTTTCTTGTCTAGTTAACTCTATCAACACTCTTGTTGAAGGAAATAAGTCAATCAGAGGCTTGTTCATCCTATTTATCTAATTAAAATTACATGCTAGATTCAGGTAGGTTTGATATGTTGTCTATATTTGGTTAAAGTGGTCTTCCATGATATTTTTACCTCGATTAGATATATAAGGGTCTTGATATGTTATTTGGACTAGAGCCATAGGATTGCTAGAAAAATCCTATTGATCATAAATTATATTGTGGGGTACTCTTACTAGGCTTGGTAAATTCTCATGGAGGAAGTATATTATAAACTTGGCCCCTAACTCTATGGATCTAACCAAAATCTCATCTTTGTTCTCTAAAAAATGTCACTTAAACAAAAATGTATCATATGTGGAAGCTGTATTAGTAGAATATGACTATTGAAGAACTAGCTCATCCACTATGAGTATTGTAGCTAGGTATTATATGATTTATTCTTGGTCTTGTTCTGAATAAGGTTGTGTGTTAACCAAATAGTTAGCTAATAGATCTTGGCTTTGTGCCCTTAATTGAGTATTATAAGAGGGATAAGAATCCATCTCATAAGGAATATTATCTACGTAGGGGTCTTGCACCATTTCTTCTTGTGCAACCACATTACTAATCCTTGGATTGTACATGAGTCCACTATGGGTATAAGAATACATGTTGGGATCCATAGTCAATGCTTTGTGATAAAAGGTCAAAGAGTTATACAAAATCTAAAATGATAATGTCTAAAATGGGTGATGTTCTAACTTGGTCTAGATTCGTCAAAAGGATCAAAAAGTTTATGCAAAGATTTTTGAGGAAAAAATCTAGCGTTAAGTATCTAACATTCACTATTCACACAAAGATAAATAAGTAAATGGACCAAAAATTGAAATGCTAAACTTTAAGGTTGAAGTGTTTCAAATCAGTCTAATATAGGAATTTAAAAGTTGCTAGGTCATTTGGCCAAATGTGGCATCAAAAGATAGGCTCAAATAGGGAATGTGTTAAGACTCTTATCCAAACAGCATTAAAATCTAGACTTTTGAAAATAGATGAAATTTTTAATCTAATGGTTTTGAAACACTTGTAACAAACACTAGGCATTCAATTTTTGGACATGAACTTATTCAACTAGGTATAAAGTATGAAACAAAAGGCACTTTAGAGATAGTTTATTTTCTCACAAAGAATGGTAGTTTATTTTATCACAAAAAATGGTATAAAAATTGGTTCATTTAATCAAATAAGCTAGATAAAAGTGAATGGTATAACTGTGCTTAGACAAAGGATCACAAAAGTACACTCAGATTGGTCTAAAAATGTAAGAACAAATTTGAAATCCATACAAGAGGGTCTATGAAATAATATTTGAAATGTTTTGGGTAGCATAAAGATGCTACACTGCCCAAAAGGTGTGATAAAAAAGTTTGTTTCAAAATACTCTCTAAGGCAAAGATAATTTCCTATAATTTTGGTAGCATAACACTAGTTTTCTTGACTCAAAATGTTGTGGTGCATAGACTTAACGTGCAAGTGTTTATCACAAAATTTCTTAAGTCTATCAAGTGGTGACAATGATTATGAGTCTTAAATGACCTTCAACCCAAATTGGAAATTAAAGCTAAATTCCCTCAAGTTTAGTTTAAATGGCTAACCCACTTAACACATCAACCCTATGAACTTATAAAGGTGCAATTCTGAATTTAGATTATAAGTGAAGAACTTAAAAGAACTTTGGTAAAGGTTTAAACTCAATTAGATAGCATAACTATGCCAAAGTGGATGATATGATTTCCAATATTTTGATGAACTTTGAATAAGGAAAATTGATGTTTTCATGTGGGTAGCATAACACCTATTTGTTCAAAGGAAAAGTAGGACTATGTGTTTGGTTTGAATTGTTTGTTTACACCAAGTTTTGACTTCAAACAAGACTTTAATCTTGGATAAGACCAAATAATTAATCTTTCTTAGATCCTAAACTAACAAGGTTGCTAGGTATTATTAGAATCCATCAATATACATCATTTGAGAAGGTTTTAAGTATTCATCCAAAAGTAAATGCACATAGTATAGTAGGGTTTTTAAACCCCCCCTTCTCTCAAATGATAGTATGAAAACATGGACCTTAAGTTTAACCTTGCACCAATAATACTTCCATGACAAGTGGGGATTTGTCTAAGATCTAACAAGTTTCTAAATTTTCTAGAGGAATCAATTACACAATGAGTTTCATGTCAAATAATGCAAAATAAAAGTATAGATTTTGGGTTCATATCACTTGGCTTGTTGTAAAAAGGTCTAGTCCTTTTTTCAACCACTACATCTTACTATTTACATAGTGTATTATGATGTCTAAAGTGCCACTATGTCATGTGTGCAAGTCCAATTACGAGCCAAATGAAGTCAATGTTGAGAGGTGAAACCCTGGGTCAAAGCTTCCCTAAAGAACTCACATGAGGTGATAAAGTCCCCCTCGCAAGCCAAGTTGGCATAAAAATAAAGAAATCATGAAAAGAGAAAGACTTTATGGTCATTTTCAAGGTCACCCAAACTTTGACAAGTTTTCAGGGAGTGCTTTAGATGAATTTATTTCTAAGCTTTGGATTAGGCTACTTGCAATAGGAATGGCACTTTTGATTCCAAGGGTTCCCTAAAGGGGACAAATGGATGAGCATACACATAATTCCCATAATTTTTCCAAAAAAAGATTTAAATTAAACAAGTAAGTAAATATAAAAACATGGAAAGGTGAGTTCATTTTTAAGCCCAAATGGAAAATGAGGTGGTGTTCATTTAACCCCTTGGTCTTAGTTGTAACTTTGAAAACTAATGCTAAAAACTCACTTAAGCACCTAAATATTACTTTAAGCACCCAAAATAATGTTCCTAACTCATTTTAAACATGCAAAAGGTGATCTAAACATGTTTTTAGCAAATTTCAAGATTGGTGCTACAAAAAATTGTTAGCATGTCCTTTAGCCTTGAACCTCTTTTGGGTTTGAAACAATGAACTTCAAAAAAAGAGCTCTCAGGTTTATGTTTTGATAAAAACATAGTGACTGATGTCAGATATATAACTGATGATGGTTACACTGGCTAACTGATAATGGTTATCTAATTGACATCAGTTATAATAATAATGACCAATGATGCTAATCCAACCAATGATGGTTTTACTAACCGACGTCGGTTACTATGTAAACCCTTGGCAAATAAAAATGGAAAAATAAATTTAGAAAATCAAATTGCAAGAGTTTTAATTATCCAAATGAATATTTTAAAGATACAAAATGATCTTCTTCATGTGTGGGATGTGTCTAGTCCCATCGGGCATGCCATATGTGATCTAAGAATCTGACTCAAGAGAGGATGGTTAGTATTGTGTTAGTTTCAAAATAAAAACAAAATGAAAGAAAGACACTAACTAGCATAACATCTTTAGGCCTAGATACTAGGGAGAGTTTAGTTAAAAAACATGAATAAAACAGACAACTAAAATGCAAATTAAACCTTCTTTTACCTCCCTTAGATGCTCCAAAATGCCTGTTGTAGTGGCTTGCTCAACGTGTGCTCATGAAGTCCTTGCCAATGGAAGCTTGGCTACCTCCATCTCTCCTTGGCACCTTTGGCTTATGAATTGGCTTGGATTAGAATCGATTTGGCATATTAACACTAATTTCAAAGGCTTTTGGAATCATTTATGCATTATAAATTTGCATTATCAAGTCTTAAAATTCATGTGGTAAGGCCTATTTATAGATTTTTGAAAATGTCTAGAATAAACCTGAACCATTCATCCTAAGATTGAGATGTGTGGTTGAGGTGTTGGAAATATTATCATTGATGTCAAAGGTCTAGCATTATTGGTGATAAAGGCCCCATTGCATTTAATGTTGTTTGTAATAAATATATCTTGGCTAATATGAGTTAATATTTATTTAATATTAATGAATATATTTTTGGTTGCATATGAGACAAAAGAAGGGCCCATGGAGAAGTCAAAGAGCCATGGGATAAAGACAAAAGAAGGATGGGATGCATTTTCCCATGAAGAGTCATCTTGAGGAATACAAAAAGTCACCAAGATGAAGACAAAAGAGGGAAGGACGTTTTTGGTCATGAAGGGTCACCACATGACTTTTCAAAGGCTTGAATATGAAGGGTCATACAAGTTTAGTGCCATTTTCCATGAGGATTTAAGGGTCACAAAGGGGAAGGCCAAAGGTCATTTGGAAAGATATAAATAAAGGCTTGAGAAACCATTTGTAATATGAGAGATAGAGGTTGATTTGATATTGTAATATCTAGCTTAGAAGAGCAATTGTGAGAGATGAATATGATTTGTATTTGTTATATCTAGCTTAGAAGAGCAAAGGTGAGAGAGAGGAAAGAGATGTTGTATTGATCTATCATTTGTTGAGATAGAAACATTGAGAGATAGGTGTGTGGTATACATAAAGGGGTTGGTGCTCCTGTGGGTTGGTGCTCACGAATTATTGCTAGGTTGGTGCTCGATAAAGGGGTTGGTGCTCCTATGGGTTGGTGCTCACAAATTATTGCTAGGTTGGTCCTCAGATAAGGGGTTGGTGCTCAATAAAAGGTTGTGGTGCTCCTGTGGGTTGGTGCTCACGAATATTTGTTGGGTTGGTGCTCATCAAAGGGGTTGGTGCTTCTGCAAACTTGGCTTGCAAATATTGTTTGGGTTGGTGCTCATTCATATACTTGAGATTGTTCTCCATGATTTTTCCCACACTGGGTTTCCATGTTATGTCTAGTGTCTCTCTCTATCTTGTGTGGTGTTTATTGTTTGAGTTTTATTGCATATCTTGAATGTTTGATTAAGTGAAATTTGGTTAAGGAAAAGATTTATAAGATATATGATATACTGATTCACGCCCCCCCTCTCAATATATCCCGTGCTTAACATGAGGATTAATTTAATTTTTGGAATTAAGTTTATAATTATCCTTATCATGAAATTGGAATAAGGTGCAATTAAGAGGCATAGAGGGCATCATGGAAGGCAATGATGAGGCATGGAGGGCTTGAATCCTGATATTCACGGCATTTATGAACTAGGGATTCTTTCCAAGAAATGAGGTCACATAATGATGTAGATATTCAATATTCATTTCCAAAACAAATTATTTAACAAGTTTCCATGAAATTCTTAATTAGGCTCTAATTTGGGTTAATTAGCTCTTAAGCATGTTGAAGCACTCTGTGCACAAATTACTCAAATTAATCAGAATGCGTTGTTATTAGTCTAAAATTTGAGTGGATTGGAATTATAATTCAATGTAAGATGCATTGGAATCATTATCCCATTTATGATGTTATCAACATCAAATAACAAAGGCATGTATCTTGTGCAAGAGATTTGATAGGAAAGAACAATCCAGAGTACCTAGGTGGAAAATTGGCATTTTGACTCCGAATGATCTAATCAAATTTAGTTGGATCATAAATTTTATTGCTCCATTTAGGGATACCCTAGCCAGAGTCAACACTTGATTATGTCAGTTTTAACTCATTTAATGTATTTTAGTGTTTTTAGGCCAAATTGTGCATTTTAGGTGGAAATTGGTCAAAAGTCTGGTTGGAGGTCATTGGTGGCCAAATTTAGGTGTCTACAAGAAAAAAATATATATTAATAAACAATGCCAACATAAATACAACTAAAAATAGTTGCATCTCAAAATATTCTACCTATAGGGCAATAGCATTGGGTATAGGATAGGAGCACTGCAACCTAAATAGGAGTGTTAGAACTGAGACAAGAGCATTGGAGTAAGATAGGAGTTATAAAATAAGTAAAAATTTTCTTAAGGTAATTCAAAGTGGTAAAAACATCATAAATAGGCTTTAAAATAGATAAAAATCAAGCATTTCAGTTGCTTACCAAGGTAACATCACCCCCAACCTCAACTTGGGCTGCCAACTACTCAAACTAGGTCACAGCAGGTGCTTGTCTCTTCAGCACATCTCTCACTCCAAAGATCCAAATCTCAAACTTGTAAATACATAAATGAATTGAGAATCAATCTAACTTTATATATTACCCAATTTTCTTAATCAAAGTAAAATATAATTTTGTCCATAACTTGAACCCTGTAACTTAATTTTTCAAACTATTTTCTTTTGTGGAATCATGAAAATGATAACTTTGACATCACTCAAAATTTTCTATTTTTATACCTCATCTTCCTACTAAAATATAATCATCTCTATATTCTTTTTATACTCTGACACACACCTTGGTCCTCACCAATCAAAACTTGTTCCACTTTTAACAACTCAATCTAATCAATCAAACAACTTCTCAATCAATTAAAAATATACCAACCTTCTTTATATTATTACACCACTAATCATTAATTTTGGCTCAACCTCCTTTATCACAAATTTCATCCCTCTCTCCAAAATGGGGGGCATCATTCCTACTATTCCTATTTCTACACTTACCCAACATGCCCATCCACTCTCATAGGTAGATACATCATGGTTCATACACATCTAAAAGTCAGATTACTAGATTCAACTTAGGTCAGTCGAGATATATAGTGATTTAGATTACATGGGTTATTCAACATTACTTAGGATATCTAGAGGGATATACCTTTAATTTACATATACATAGACTATTTAGATATAATGGTTCAGATCATATGGATCCAAAGTAATTTCAACTTACAAGCACACAGACTATTCAGATATAATGGTTTAGATTATATCGAATAATAATGATTTTAATATAGATACAAACTCAGATACCAAATTTAGGGGTGTGTACATATTACACATCTCATACATACAACTTCATATAGCATGACATAGTTACAGGACTAGATAGTAGATTATAGGCATAGTGTAGAGTAAAATGTTTTGATCTCTAGTTTTTCACAAGGGGCATGGCATGATAGGTTATATAACAAGTGGTTATATAAATTTCCATATTATATAGATACGTCACTCATTTACTAGATTTGAGGGCATGGCATATATTGTTCTTCATCATCCATAATTATACAGATGGAATGACATGACATGCCATTCTCTTCTTATGCATTGACCAAAGTTTCAAATTACACCCAGTTGTACCCAAGTTGTCACCAGGTTAGACTGCATGGTCATCTATAATGGTTGTTCTATTAAATTACCCAGACCCAAATTACATGATTTTGTGTGGGACAAAGGACACACATTGGTTTTGGGCCTTCAAGCATTTCTCAATTCTAGTTTAGATATTTAGAGTGGGGTCATGATAGATTTTGTTCTTCACAGCATACAAATTTCTATACACACATTACAAATTATGAGTTTATGTGAGACAAAGAATATACATTGGTTTTAAGCCTCCACGCATTCCTCATCTTCAATCAAATTCAGCACAACAAGCAAGCATTACCCTCCTTCTCGATGATACATAGATTCCACATTTAGATTCAGTATAGGGGTTATCCACTTTATGGATTCTTTCTCTCTCTAGGTACTATTAGGTTCTCCATCTACTTCCCTAGTTAAGAAGTGAGTTGGACCCTTTATAGCACATTTATCTCCATGTAAGTAGGTTTAGGTATGCACTTTCTTCTTCTTTATTTTACTCTAGTACTTCATTTCATTACATCACTACAATAAAAAGGGGAGAAATGTATACACCCTAAATTGGTCAAGCAACCACACATATCATGTCTTTTCATAGTCCTTTCATAGGATAATTTGAATGAAGAATATGATTTTTTTCACATTAGCCATGTCTTTTATTTTACTTATATTGGTCTTGTTTCATGCTTGAGTCACCTTTTTGCTTATTCCCAACCATCCTGAGCTTTTCAAATGGTCATTCCACCTTAGCCAAGTCAAATTTCCCAAGCCATTCCTATCCCCCTAGGTCCTAAGCCTATAGGATAATAGCACTATAATTGGACTATAGTGCTAAACCCTAGGGTACCCCATTTTTAATACTCTTGTCTAATTATATTTTGAGTCCCAACAATTAGGTTTCCTCACTTAATGAGTCTCAAGACCTTATTAGCTTCATCCTTAAGTTTTGTTTGTCTTTATAATGTCGATAAAATGTAAATAAAGATCCCAAATTAAAAATAAAGAGTCTCTTATATAAAGGACTTCATAAGGCATTTTATATCTAGCACTTACTACTTTATCATTGTACATAATTAAAAATTAGTCAATAGTATAGCTCAGCATTCTACATCACACATATTTTCATTCTTGATCAAGAAAGGGCCTAGGTGAAAGTTTATTCTTACATCTACCATGCATGTTGATTATTCACATTCCCTAAGGGGGAACTACATTTAATCTAAGACCTTAGTTTAAGGGTTAATGTAGGAAGCGATCAAGATAGCAGGGGTTCTAGATCGTGTGATCATACTTCCCCTAACCCTTTTTTCTCACTTTCACTTTTGATGTATTTTTTGTTTCATGTGTGTAGATAGAGCCAAGGTTTTGAATATTAAAATAACTCTATAAGGATTTCTATCGACATTCATCATCCAAAATTTCAAAATCAAGATCACACAGGGATAGTGAACAAAACGCAAAAAATCTTGGGTCTTTGCGAGTAGTTTGGATAATAGTGAAAGGAAAGGAGAAAAGTGTCAAACCCTAAGGTGTCCTATTTTATTGGTCTTGTCCTTTCATAAAAATAAATCTAGATCCAAGTTTTTGACATCTTCCAAATCTTATACATCAATTTTTAGGCTTTGAAACAGTCGTCTCAACCTATTTTTCAAAATAAGTTACCTTTTTCCCCTATGTAGTTAATTTAATCAAATTGATATAACTCTATCATTAAATATATTTAATTTCAATTTCCCCCATTTATATAGACCCTTTATTTTTTAGGAACTAAAACCTAATTTCCCAAAAATAATAAAACATCTATTAATCTCAAGAGGTTATAAGGCTCAATGTTGGCATACTACAGTTGTGCCCAAGAGAGGGATTCATCTTAAGACTCAAAATCATGTATATCTAGTAGAAATGGATGAGAGAGATGGGAACATGCATGGGAGAATGGAGAGGGGGTCATAATTACCAATATATTCTACAGCTTCCTTGAGATCCTATGCATTAATGGTATCAGGACTGTAAAGATAAAATCTTCATATCCATGGACCATGCTCAAGTATATTTTTAACAGCTATTTGTCAAGAGTATGGCTCAGGATGTTCCTCCATTAATTGCATACATTTTCCTCTAATTTGAAATGTGAACTTGGACTTACTGTAGATGAAAACCAATTTAAATTATTGGTTTTTCTATAGTTTCTATGATGCTTGGTCCTTTTTGTCAATGAATTTCCACATTTTATCTATATTAAGTCTAAAAGACCTATATTTTCCCTGTAGAGATTTTAATAGTGAAATCAATCTTTGAAATATTAGTCTCAGCCTAGCTTGGGTCATATTTGAGCTCGATCCTTTTTGTATTTACCTTGCCTAAGTTGAAGAGTGCTTTGTTGACCTTCATCAAAAGTGTCTTAAGCTCGATCCTTATTTAATTGGTTGTCAACTATCATTGATGTTCATGACACCATCAAAATTTAAACCACAGTGTATTTTTTCTTGAGCTTTATTTTGATGTCTGCATTAGCATCAATGACGTCCACATGACCGTCAATGATGTCTGCATAATCATCACTTTTTTAGCACCAATGGATTTTTTTCGTGTCTTAAAATTGACATCTACAAAAACATATCCCATTATTTGACTAATTTTAAAGGCCCATAACCTGAAGTGAGAAAATCATCAAGCCACCAAAATTGTAGGAGATGATATTGATACTAAAAGGATTATGCCCACTTAACTTGTTAGCTCTAGAATCTTTCTAAGTAAACTTATTAAATGCATAAGTGAACTAATCTACTCATTCTTGTATGACATCTTGGTGATGTTATAGATTACTTAAGATTATACAAGGACTTTTATTTATATTTTAAAGCTCTAAATGATCTTTTGATGCCTATGTAGGCTTGTCCATGACCCTGAATGCAATGATCACCATAAAACTTGTTTGGGGACCTACTCTATAGATTAATTAGAAAGCACTTTAAGTAATATTAAAGTGTTTCAAAATCTTTGTGATCAATGTGATATTTCTCTAGTCCACTCATTCCATCTATAATTTGATTCATCTACTCATCCATTGTCAACCTAATCCATCTGAGCACCAGCTTGGATGTGGGCCCAAAATTTTTGGCAACTAGTAGGGAAGCATGCCTACTATGTTTGAGAACCGAGATACTTGCATGACATCTATACTTTTGGTACAATGATAAATTTGAACCTTGACTGAAAGCAACTAAGAGGATCATCCTACAATAATTAATAAAAATGCACAAAATAATAAGAATTAGCAACACAAATTAAATATTATATAATATTTGAAAATATTGAATTGATTATAGGCCACTTCAAGGGGGAAACCTCTTTTGATTAAGCTCAATACAATAATTTCTTGGATGTCTTAATTGGCCTCAACATTTACTTATATACAAATTCTAATCTAAGCAACTATTATTCCCATGAATGTGGGATTAAAAAAATGCTCAAGGGATGACTTAAAAAGGATATGTGTTCATAGAAACTACTATACGAAAAAAGTAAAGAGAAGAGGTTTCATAGTTTCATAACATCCCCTCCCTCTTAGATAAATCTTTGTCCTCAAAGCTTCAGATATGGGAATTGGTATTGAATCTGAAATAGTGGTTTTCATGTTGTATCCTTTGGTTGCATTTTATGCCACTGAATTAAAACCTCGATGATGGAATGGGAGTGAATTTGGCATGTGAACCTATCTAGGATTACCTCTAGCTCAAGAAGAATGGATCTTTCATTATCAAGTTCTCCTAAAATAGTCTGCACTTTGATGTTTATGCTAAGAACTTTCTTCAGACAAGAGACATGAAATACTAGGTGAACTCAGGAAGAAGGTGGGAGATCCAAATTATAATCAATCGACCTAATCTTTTGAAGAACCTTGTAAATCCCATAGAACTTTGAAAATAGATTATGACACCCTTTGAGTTTTAGAGAGGATTTTTGTAGGGTTACATGCAAAGACAAACCATATCACCTACTTGAAAAGTGCACTTGAAACAGTGTTAATCCACCTATTATTTCATTTGATTTTGTGTCATATGAAGATTATCCTATAAGGTATTGAGGATTTTATCTAGAGTTTGGATAATCATGTCGACCACTTGAATTGATGAACTATTAAGGGTGTATAAAAGGATAAAAAATAAATGATTAACCATAGACTACTTCATATGGAGTCATTTTCATTGAAGTGTGGTAGGAGGTATTATACCTCCATTCAGAGAGAGGGAGCTACTTTGCCCATTAATGTTGTTATTCTAAGGTGGAGCAATGAAGGAAAATTTCTAAGTATTTGTTGATAATTTCAATCTAGCCATCTATTTGTGGATGGTACCTAGAACTCATGTTCAGTTGGGTACCAATGTGTCGAAATAGTTCTATCCAAAAATTGTTGGTAAAGGTTGCATCAGGATCTAAGACAATGGATGAAGGAATACCATGAAGATGTAAAATCTGGTCTAAGAAAATTTGTACGACTATGGAGGTGGTATAAGGATGCTTGAGGGCATAAAATACTATATTTGGAGAGGTGATCAACCATAAAAAATACAACCATTTTCCCTCCAAATTTAGGGAGCCCCTTAATGAAATCTATAGAAATATCTATCCAAATCTTGGTAGGGATGGGCAAGTGTTTGAGCAACCTAGGGATAAGTGTTGTTTCACCCTTGTTGTGTTGATAGGTATCACATTCAACCACCATCTATTGAATTTTCTTTTTCACTCCCTTCTAAAATAAGTTGTGTCATGCCCACTCATAAGTTTTGAGAAATTCTGAGTGCCCTATGGATGGATAAGTATGGATTTCACAAAATATAACCTACTGAATATTTATGCTCTGGGGAAGTACTAGATAACCCTTGTATCATATAGAAGCACCATCCTAGGAATAATGTATTATAAATGAGGGGTTAGAGTCCAACTATTGAATGATTTTAGATAATGAGGATTTATTGACATACCCCTACTGTACAACATCTAACTAAATCAAAATAGGTATAAAAATAGTTGAAAAGCAAGCTTGGTTCGTAAATGTGTGAAATAAAGCATTAGCAATAATATTATCCTTACCCTTCTTGTAAGTGATCTCATAGTCATAACCCATGAGTTTGATAACCCATTTCTATTGTGATGGGGTGGAGACCCATTGTTCTAAGAATATTCTAGACTTTGGTGATCAATTTTGATGCAAAAATGATTCCCTAGTAGGTATGGCTGCCACTTTTGTACTGCATGTAAAATGGCTATAATTTCCTTCTCATAAGTAGAGAGCACTAAATTATTTCCAAAAATGGCTTTGCTAGTGACTAAAATAAGTTGTAATTCTTGGAGGATAATAGTACCAAGTCCATTACCCTAAACATCACTCTTGAAGGTGAAGGTCTTGGCAAAATATGACATAGCTAAAATAGGTGTAGTGCATATATCTTGTTTCAATTATTCAAATTCACACTCAATATATTATGTCTAAGTAAAAACATCCTTTTTAAACATAGCTAGTAGTGGAGCTACAATCATCCTATAATGCTTGACAAACTTGTGATAGCATCTAGTCAGCCCTAGAAAACCATGGAGGCTCTTAAGTGTCTGAAGATGAGGCTAATTTGTCATGGCAACTATTTTTTTAGGATCTACCCAAACCCCTTGGGCTGAAAAAATATTCCCAATATACTCCACTTCATCCTTAAAAAAAATACATTTAGACTATTTTGCACAAAGATGATGGTTAGAGAGAAGTTACAGTGCAAGCTCTAGATGTTGGAGATGCTCAGACCATGTTTTGCTATAGATGAGGATATCATAAAAGAAGACCATAATGAATTTCTATAAGTATGTCCAAAATATTTTATTCATCAATGCCTAGAATGTTGAAGGATCATTAGTGAGGCCAAAGATCATGACCAAAAACTCATATTAGCCATCATGTGTGTGAAAAGTTGTCTCAGGGATATTATCCTCATAAAGTTTGATCTAGTGATATCTAGAGTGGAAATCTAACTTAGAGAAAAAATTGAGCACCATAAATCTCATCAATAACTTGATTATGAGGTAATTAAGTGCATGAAAATCAATGTAGAGGGACCATGACCTATCTTTTTTTATATAAGGAAAATTGGGGAAGAATATGGGCTAGTACTAGGTGAATAATGCTTTGCTTTAGTAAGTCTCAAATGAGCATCTCGATCTTGGTCTTTTATTGAAATGGGTAGCGATAAGGCCTAATGTTAGGAAGAATGCTTCTAAGAAGGAGCTGAATATGGTGGTCTTCTAGCTGTGAAGGTGGAAATCCAATTAGTTTGGAAAAGACATATGCATACCTTTACAAAATGGTTTATAGATTAAAAGGAGTAGTGGAGACTGTTAATGGTTGAATTTGAATCGAATGGAGTTTGGAAATGGTGTTGTGTGAATTATTCTTAAGAATATTTTCCATGTGATTTGAACTTATGATGCTGAGAGGTCTTGGTTGTAAACCTTTTAATGTGTGTTTTTTCCCACTATCTAAAAACTACATCCAAAGTACAGCAAAATACCATAAGATGCATCCAAGTGTGTATAACCACTAGGCTTTGAAAACAACATCACATCCACCTAAGATCAATGCAAACATGTTGGATCATAATTTATAATATCTAATAGAGATAAAAACATTATGACACTTCCCTTTTCAAGGTAATGTGCCCCCATTGGCAATCATGACTTCAAAGTTGGAGCAAGGATGGATAAAACAATCAGCGTATTTGAGAATCTAAGGGTCAATGAAGTTATGAGTGTTATCCAAATCAATTATTATTGTGAGAGGGATATTTTTAAAGTAACCCCTGATCCACATGGTTTGTAGGGTAGTGACTCCTGCTAAGGCATAGAGAGAGATCTCTATTTGGTCTTCTTGAGAAGCAAGTTACACAATCCATTGAGTCACTTCCAGATCATTTGTTATATCTTGAACATATTCCCAATCTTTAGTTTCAGATGGAGAGTCCACATCCAATAGGTAGAGATTTTACTCGACACATCAATGTCTTTGAGTGAATTTATCATCATAGTTATAACATAGTTATTTTTCTCTATGGGCTTGCATCTTTGCTTCTGTCAAATTCTTGATAGGAGTGGTTCTGGGGGATGACATTGTTTGAGATTGTTGTGGAGCTATAATTTTTAATGGAGAAAAATTAGATTTGAATCCTTATTGAGATAAAATCTTGTCCTTTGTCAACTTATACAAACCTAAGGCTTCTATCATCATGTTGGGCTAAAACATTTTGACCTCAGCTTGAATTGCATCCTTTAGTCCACTGACAAAGTAACTCCTGAAGAATTCATCAAATTATCCCTCTATGTGATTGGATAGTTTTTCAAATTTCGTTTGATATTCTCTCATAGTTCCTATCTAAAAAAGTTTAGTGAGTGCTCCAATGAAGTCATCCAAAGTAGTAGGGCCAAACTGTTGAAAAATGAGGGTGCAAAAATTGGTCCATATGGGTTTATCATGAGCCTTGGTATACCAATGATATCATTAAAGGGATTCAAGTTCCAAGTGAAAGGAGGCAAGTAGGACCTTGTTGGCATCAAAAGTATTATATAGAATAAAATATTGTTTTGCCTGATAAATCCATCTAGTTGGATCTACACCATTAAAATGAGGAAAATTAAGCTTCAACCCATGATAATTGTTGGAAGAAGAAAACCCAATGTCTAAAAAAGACTATGGATGTCGTCTATTGATCATGGTGGTATGTTGAAGACTAAGGCTAAGAAGTTTTTCATCAAGATCTTTGATGTGGGTCTTGAGGGTAGTAATTTCATCCTCCATGTTTTTTACCTCTATTTAGGTTATGACCATGACCTGAATAACAACTTTTTTGTTAATTTTTGGTTACTATGTTCTGTAAGACAAGTCTACTAGAAATATGTTGAAACTAATATGACAAGTCTATAGCTCTGATATGATAGTTTTTTTATACTCTATTGGTAATAGTGAAAACTAACATAGCAAGTCTATTGATACTTTGTTGAAAATATGATATGGAAATTTTCTAATACTCTACTGGTAATATGTTGAAACTGGTATGGCAAGTCTGAAAATCTGAAGTGATAATTTTTTTGATACCCACAGTAATATTCTAAAACTGATAGAAATGGGCCCCAAGTTTCAATGGTTGCCTAAGGGTTTAAATATATCACTCTAGCCACCAATGTTGTCTAAGTGAGTACTGCTCTCTAGAAATTTTATGGCCATAGATTTATCTCTTAATGACAGCTCTTGGTTTTCTTCATAGATGGGAACTACTCAATCAAGAAGGGCCTATTGCCCATTTCATTGGCAGGTCCTCTTGATGGGCCAGCTACTTTGGGGTTCCTATAGTACTCCTCACGATGAGTTTTAGGTATTTCACCCAAGCACATCCCATAGTTATATAGTCAAGTTTTTACCCTGATCCAAAATAAATTATAGAAAATTACTTAATTGAGTTATGCAGTAGAATAGAGTTAACATTTTCTTAAAAAATACTAAAATAAAGTATGTATTAGAATAGAGTTAAAACTTTTTAAAGAAAAAAATTGCCCTAAAAAGTGCTCTGATACTAGATAAGAGGATCCTCCTACAATAAATAACAAAAGTACACAAAATAATAAGAATTAGTAGCAAAAATTAAATCCGACAAAACATTTAAAAAGATTAAATTGATGACAAGCCACTTCGTGGTGGAAACCTCCTTTGAGCAAGCTCAACACAATAATTTTGTGGATGACTTTATTATCCTCAACACTTACTTATATATGAATTCTAATCTAAGCAACTACTACTTCCCATGAATGTGAAATAAAATAAAATTCTCACAAGATGACTTACAAAGCATATGCATCCATATCAACTACTATACTAACAAATTAAAGAGAAGAGATATCACAAGTTTATAACAACAACCTCTTGAAAAAGACAAAACCTAGTAAAGCTAGAAAGGAAAAAATATAATAGGAAAACTAACCAAAATAGGAAAAAGAGGATCTTATGACAGTCCAAATAAAAAAAGAGGATCTTATGGAGAGCCCTCAAAGGAAGAAGCAAAGAGTAGAGTCTCAAGAAGCGGACAAAGAAAAAGAGTTAGCCTCATACATGACTCCTCCTCAACCTTCTACTCAAACACTATTAATGCCACCCTCTTCACATGTCTTAACATCCTCAACCATCTCATCTATGCTAACTCAAACACTAATGTCATCTAGTTCCCTATTTCCATTCACTTCCCAAAAGTTAAACTTACCAAAATTTTCTCCTAGGGTCTTAAAAATCCCATCTTCATCATAAAACTAACCCCAATAGTCAATCACTATGCCTTATGGTTTACCCCATGGGTCTCATTTTGTTGTTGGTGTAATGACCTCTCCCGTGAACTTCCATACTCATTCAAACATAGCCAAGAGGGAAAGAGAGGCAAGAAAGGAAAAGCAGAGGAAAAAGGAGGGTAGGGTAGTGGTTATGCAACAAATGAAGTCTCTATATAACCATAAACAACATACCCTCAGTGTCACCCATATGGCCCCTAATGTGAATAAGCCACTTGAGCAAATGTAACCTAAAGATTATATAATGAGTGCAATGGCTATGGATCTTACTCAGTTTAGACCCCAAGACAAGGTGGAGCTTATGATTGAAATTATGATTGTGGTTACCACAGACTACATTAATGTCTCTAATAAACTATAGATGGTAAAATCAGGATTAATTCAAGCCCAAGCCACTATAAGCCACATGACTCAAGAGCTCAAGTCTAAGGATAAAGAGATAGCCCAACTCAATAAGGACTTAAAGCGGGTAGTATCCAACGAAGTCTTGAAGACTTCAGAAGACAAAGCAAAGTCTTTGTAGCAAAAGCTTGATACAGTTAAAGCCTCTATTAGCTCATTACCATAGCAGAAGAGTCTCCTTAAAAAAAGAATTGATGATAAAGAAGCTAAGGTCACTCAAATGCAATAGAAAATAAATACTATTGAGGTAAAGAAGAATAATTTGAAGGTACAAATCAAGAACTCTGAGGTTGAAGTGGCCAAGCTAACTCAAGAGTTAGCCCAACAACCCCAGTCAACTAGAGTTGTGGCAATGGTCAAGTAACTTTATGTCTCTTGTTGGAAGAGAATATTAGTAGATGTGACCCAATTGAATCCTAAACTTAAATTCATATCTGATGCTTAAACCCTATATGTGAAAGTGGATTACTCTATGGGGAATATCCTACTTTCAGTTGATGCCAAGGTACCTAAATCACAATTGTTGATTCAAAAGTTATATTACACATCAAAAGAACTCTATAGGCAACTAGAATCATAAACAAGTGAGAAACAACAAGAAGGGTAAGTGAGATTCTAAGCTACCACAAAGCTACATCCAAATGCAAGAATCTACTAAACCTTTTGAAAGAAGGGATAAAGGAAATGAAAGGGAACATTAAATAATTGGTCCAATTGGGACTCCCTTCTCCTTTTCCAAATGATAGCACTATGCTAATGGAAGACTAGATTCAAAATCTATTGGTCACAAAGCAAAATGATCAAATGGTTTTCTAGTCCCTCAATGACTCTTCAACTATCACAGATTTGGAAACCATTTTAATCCTGATTGAAAAGTTAGAATTTCAATTGAATTCAATGGTACATAACCTCTAAGTGTTCTCCCATAAGGAAATAATAGAACTAGATAGAGCTTTCCAAGCTCTATAGAAGAGGCAATATCCATTAGAGAAAGAGTGGGCCAATTTATGGGTTGTATTGTAAAGCTCTGAGTGAGCTATAATAGGAACAATTTTGATCAAGTTTTGGTTTGAGTAATTTTGTGGTAGTTCTTCCATGCAACCACAAAGTCCTTGGTGAGTTACCATGAACTATAGAGTTAAAATTCTACATTTTATTTTATACTTTGGGACATGCATATATATTATTTGACCAAGTATATAGATTGTTAAGTAACTTTTTAGGTTGTATTAATTCATGGGGTCAAAGGAATCTCTTTTGTTAAAGCCTTGAAAAAGATTTAATACTTTAACATCAGTGGAAGGCTTCCACATGTCACTTTATCACTCTTTAGAAGAGAAGGAAGTATCAAAAAGCCTCCATTGAGCATGAGGCTACCACATAGATAAACAATGGTTATTTTTTAAGTCAAAGGGTCAGTGGTGAATCGATGATGTGGACCACAATGGTAAATCTAATGGTAAGCACTAGGCCTCAAAGGAGTCTCTTTTGTTAAAGCCAAGGAAAAAAGCTTCAAGACTCAAATGAATGTGGATGATACCACTTCCCACTTTAGTTCTCTTCCAAGGGAAAGTGAATATCAAAAAGCCTTTATTGAGCATGAAGCTACCATGTGTCAACAAAATAGGTCCCAAAGCCGAAAAGAGCCAAGAAAGCTAAAGAGTTTGTAGAATGAAGGGGAAGGAAGATTCAAGTAGTTAATATCTATAAAATCC
The DNA here is from genome assembly GCA_037957365.1 of Torreya grandis. Taxonomy (NCBI): domain Eukaryota; kingdom Viridiplantae; phylum Streptophyta; class Pinopsida; order Cupressales; family Taxaceae; genus Torreya; species Torreya grandis. The sequence continues at coordinate 1,864,870 of JARHVA010001935.1, forward strand.
TCCACATGTCCATACCTTGAGAGACTATAGGTTAAAGACAAATTGGAAAAAAAATTAAAATAGAATGAAAGAGACAGTTAGCAAAAATGATTGAATTAAGCTCCAAGTTGTTTAGTTACAATGGTATGCAGCTTTTGGATCTAAAATTTATGGACATGCGGTTAGAATCGGAGCAACTGGTAGTGACCCATAATGGATATTTTGGGCTATAAGTAGTAGATCAAAGGATCAAAACAAAGGGTAAATCACTTGATATTAATATATATCAATAGAGAGTTTAGGAACTAGTTTTTGGAAGCATTTTACTGCCTTAACAGGTGTCTCTCCTAAGGGATCAAATATTGTATTCTGTGCATTTTTCCTTATGTACTTTATTTTCCTATCAAACTATGAAGAGAGAGTGGTTTTCTATGAAATTATAGTCTATTTCTAATTATTTATTCTCATTTTTTGTTATGAGCCATTTTTGAGCTTTGCATAAACATTGAGATTATTAACCATGCTATATGCTCTTTAATTATGTCAATGAATATTGTTAAAACTAATAATGTGATGTTGGGATAGATGATGATTCAAGTTATCTTTTCTATTATGAGTCTTTGATTAGTCTGTAGTCTATATTGGAATTATTTATTATGTTTTATACTCTTTAATATTTTTAGTGAATTTTATTAGTACTAGTTACTATGTTATTTGGTAGAGGAATACAATCTTGGCGTATCGCCTTAGAAGTTTAAGTACTTCTTTTATGCATTGTTTCTTTTCCCTTTACATCAAACCCCAAAGAGAAGATCCAACTTTTTTAAAATTTGGAGGTCATTTGAAGGGTCAAGTCTTACATCTTTGAAACTCCCCATGACTTTGGTGATTGATTGCAAAATTAAGCATCAATAGTTTTCTTAGCACCCCCGATGAGATGAAGTTTAACTAAAAGTGCATGAGCAAAAATCCTTCAAGAAGAGAGAATTATGGACTAAATACAAGATCTTAATCCACTATAAATTTGAGACTCTTAATACCATCATTAGTAACTACTTCAAGAAGAAGGAATACTCAGCAAAATACATTAGAAAGTCAAATGGCTATTCAAGCTATGCCTAGGAACTTTATCAATTGGAATGGTGAAAGTCCACTTATCTTTCCAACACCTCCTAATACATGGGACCCTATTCCATCTAATACTCTAAAATCATTACCTTAATATACTAGAAAAGACTTCAAGACTCTGATAGATCATCTTCAAGATGTGGCTAATATATGTACTACCCACTTTATCACACAACAAAATGTAGCCTTGAGACTACTCACTACCTCTTTAAAAGGAAGGGCTCTTGATTGGTATAGATCTTTAGCACCAAATTCTATTGAAAATAGGGACTAATTAGGAGTTGCATTAAATGATAGATTTAATAAAAAGGGGGATAGATCATCCCTCCTATAACAATTAATCACTATTAAGAGAGCTCCTCAAGAAGCAATGACCGATTTCAACACTAGATTTAGAAGACATGGCTAAGAATCCAACTCTTAGCTCAACCACCTATAAGTATGGCATTTGTGTTCTATCTCAAGTATTTTAATTCTAGTATCTCAATCATGATCCAGTCACTACGAGGGAAAACCCTTCATGATGCTTATGATATTGTTGTAAGAGCATAAAATAATTTGATAGATGTTGGGAAATTACCCCCAAGGCCTCATATACCTATGTTTCTAGAATTATCTCTCCCTATTCAAGAAGAGGTTCCTACCACTTCTTAGGCTAATACTTCTTTATACACCTTTCCTTCATCTCAAGGAACATCAGCCATAGTTCTATCTTATTCCTCATCAAAGATGAATGATATCAAGAACATCCTTAGAACCGTTTTTAATAAAATTCTCAATCTTAAGAGGAACCAAGCTTCATATCAACAACCTCCTTATCAGGGATTCCAAGGGAATAAACCCCCATATCAGACAAATTAGTATCAAGGGACTGAATATCAGCTCCATCATAAATATCTAACTAGATTGTCCCTATACCCACAACATTTTAAATAGTTCTACCAAGCTCGAGAAGAGAACTAGTCCTTGGCCAAAACAATGTGGAGAAAAAGACAAATTCTTAGTGTTTTCCTTATAATTATTCTCACATGCCAAGATATTTCCTTATGGAAAATTTAAAACAATGAATAGCTAAACAAAGAAGAATGGGAAACTAGGAAACTACCTCATCAAGACCATATTAGTCACCTAGAGTTCAAAATGTAGCCATGGTGGCTCAGATGCAAGGCATGTCATTGGAACAAGAAGGATAGATTTCCCCTGAACATGCTTTATTCTCATGGATTGAATATGAATAATCTATGTTCATTAACAAGGCCTTTACCTCTAAGAGCCTAATTCAATCTGATTATTTTACATGGTCAATAAGGAGAATGGTAGAGTCTATAGATGTTGTTCCTGTTGACCAAATTTCGCCCCATGGCAAAATTTTGGGTCACCTTCTTCACCAATTGTTTTATACCAGTCTCCTCAAGTTTAGTGAGTTTAGAAAGTTTAGTTAATGGCCTGGTTCGAATGGTTCATCTTTTGGTTCAGTTCTTGGTTCAATATAGTTGAACCAAACCGTTGGAACCAATGCTCAATACTAGTTCAATGGGCTTGATTCAGGTTCAAGAATTCATTTTTTGAGAATTTCAAATTTAGATACATTGAACCTTCATACCGTTGAACTATTGAACCAAATTTTTGGTTCAACGAACTTGGTTCAACATACTCGATTCAACATTTTCAAGTTCAAAAGTGGCAAGTTCAAGCCTTGGTTCAGGTCAAAGGTTCAACATTTCAGTTCAACAGATTTTGGTTCAAGGGGGTGTCCTTGGGCCAAAGGGCAGTCAGAAGCCAGAAGTGCCCTAGTGGAGGGAAGGTGGCCGTTCCAAAATTCACAGCCCAAATCTTTTGAAAATAGGCCAAGTCAAAAGCCCGACGAAATAATTTTTGTGGACAAATTGCCCGCGAGAAATTCTCGAGAAAATTGTCTGCAAAAATTCAAGCCGCGAGAGAGCCAAGCAAAAGACCCGGGGTTTTTCACCCAGGAAAATTTTTTGCGGACAATTTTTCCACGGGGAACTTGGGAGGAATTTCGGAAGGTGCCAAAGAGATACAAGGAAAAGGAAAGGCCGCGGAGGAAGGAATGGGACCCGATGACGATCGCGCGGCCGTCAAGTTTAATGGAACAGAGGGGCCATTGGAATTCGAATAGCGACACTCAGGAAGCCATAAAATTTAGGAGGATGAAATGTTCGTTGATTTCTGAAGCTCGAAGGCCAAGGGAGTGTCAATTTTAATGAATTTGTTGGCCTGTGTTTGTTTAAAGAACCAAGATGTATTGCAGCAGCCTGTTGAAATATCGCCCTTAAAGGCCGAATGAACAAGGAAGAGATACAAGGAAAAGGACAAAGGGAACTCCAAGGAGCAAGAGCAGTCAAAGTCCAAGTGGCATCAATGTGAGAAGTGACCCTAGCAGATGAAACATTTCTCCAGTAGATGAAATAGTTCCTTCAAATTAACCACAAGAGGTGCAACAACTAAGCAGTGTAACCGATTTTCTCCATTTTGCATTTAATAGGTGGACAAACCATGTTTTGGCATAAGAAATGTGGAATTTGAAGTAGACAAAGAGCACATCTCATTAATGTTTTGGGCAATCTATCAAAGCCGTGATGGCCACTTATTGAAAGCGTGCCATATGGACCTTTCTTTGTTTCCTCATATATATTTTCATACTTGTCATGAAAAAGGGATCTTCTCATAATTTTAAAAAGTGAAGCTCTGCAAAATTTTCCACTTGAATCAATAAAATATAGTTTTGCCTCCATCTTGGATAGATTTTCTACGTATGTCCTGAGTGTTATTTGTGTTTAGTCATTATCTTTGATGCTTTCACAGGTTAATGCCAATAGACTAGTCATCTATAAGGCACCAGTTCACAGCTCACAGGAGAAGAGTTCTTTTGAGAAGTGAGACAAGGGAATTCACTTACAGTGTGTGTAGTACAACACCTTGGTGAGTCTTTGTTTTTATTTTTCTAAGAACCTTTCCCTGTCTTTCTCTTGTAAACTAGTTTCTTTGCCAAGCCTGAAGTGCATGTCATATTGTTTGGTCTGATTCTGAGTGTGGATGTGGGAAGGTCGACCCTTATTTTGGTGTATCACCTTTGTAGAGTAGGCTGTTTGTTTTCCTATATTTCCTTCCCTTTTCATCCCCCCCCTTTTTTTTAGTCTATATAACTATTTATACATATCTAAGCCTATATGTATTTCTTGCACCGCTTGAAACAAACTCGATATATCAAAGGGAGCTAGCCCTTATCTAGAGACTCTCCTCTCCTGCTTCACCATCCCATAGGTGAGAGAGGAGTTTCCATGTTGTGGGGAGAGGGTAGGAACCCATTTTCCTACCACCGGGTGCAATCTCCAACGTCAATAGTTTTGGCACGCCCAGTGGTATCCTAATTTTATTAGTTTTCAATGCAGTAGTATTTCAGGATTGATGCTAGTCCTGCTACAGTCATTTCAAAGATTTCTTGCATCTAGTGACTCCACTGGTAAGATCTTAGTTCTTTGTTTTAAGACCAGTCACTTAAACTTCTATGCCAAAAGTCACCACAAGGTCAGCTTCAAGGGGGGTCCCTTTTGATTTCATTGAGCTACCTTTAAACTCTGCTAAAAGGCTTAGGTTTGAGAGAACTCACCCTTATCCATTAGTAAATCCTCCTAGACTTGTTGCTAGGAATGCCAACCCAGCTTAGCCATAATTATAGCCTGTTCTAACCATGGCATTGCCTTTTGCAGCTTTTCGTGGTGAGAGCCCCTTAAACCTCCCACGCTATGATCCAATTCCAGGAATAGCTCTAAAAAATGTGCCTTCTTTTGATGGAGTGGGGCCAATTACAGTTGTTGAGCATATCAAGAATATTTCCAACCTTTGCAATATTCACAATATAATAGAGGAAAATATTGCCATCAGATTGTTGGCGCTATCCCTTAAAGGCAAGGCTCTTGATTGGTCGAAACCTTGCCTGTGAATTCCATACATTCCTGGAACGAATTGGGCACCCATTTAACTGATCATTTTGGGGAAAAAAGTGATGACCTCTCTCTTGCTGAGTAGCTGACGACTATAAAGAGAGCTCCACACGAGTATATGCAGGACTTCAACACGTGGTTTCAAAAGACTTGGGATAGAATTCCCATCCTGGTAAGGCCGACTCCCAGCTACACTTTCTTATACTATTTAAAAGCATTAAATAGCAACATTGCAGTGATGATCTAATCTATGGGAGGGCACATATTGCCTGTTGCTTATGACATCACCATAACAGTTGAGAATTGCTTGGTACAAGCTAGAAAGATCGCTCCTAGGCCTAACATGCCACTTTTCCTAGAATTGCTTTCCCCAGTTCAGACTGTTGTTCCCACAATTGCTCCCCTACCCACCATTGAGAAACTGGCTATTGTTCCATCAAATGAGCTACACGAGGTAAAAAGTCTATTGCAGAACATGACTAACGAACTTGTTGCCATGAAAAGGCAGTAGCAGGCTCAAGGCAACAGACCAAATCAGGGATACCAGAATTATGGTCAAGGCCCTAGACCCCCCTTTCAGAATTATAATCAAGGTCAAGGGCAGCTCACAACAACTAGGCCTTTTTAGAATCACAATGCCGGCCCCTTCTCATCATCCAAAGCCATGGTGCCAGTTCAGAATAACCTTGCACAGGAACAGCCTAGCTGTTTGACCATGGGACATGGTTAAGAACAAGCTATCCATATGAATGACATGATGAATTTTTTCCAGAATTTAGAAAACCAGGTTGCTGATCATTCCCAATTTTTTGAGTTTCTAGCTCAACCCAGCATGAGTAACAATCAGGCTCAGCCAGATTCTACCCTAATAAATCACGAAGAGGGTGAGCTCTGTGCAATTAATCATGGGGGTGCTATAGACAATCATGTTAATTGCATTACAGCTAACATGAGATTTAAAATAAGAGCAGTTGGAGAAGTGTAGGCTTCCCCTCAGGTAGCAGCAATGAATCCTCCATCACACCCATTTTAAAGGGCCCCAATTTCCAGACAACCGTTTGCACCTCCAGCTCCTCAGTCTATAGCTCCAGCTGGGATCAACCCAAAGGAAAACACGAAGGGAGTCAGCCCCCAAGTTAATATAGTTGATCAGATGAAGAAATTGCATGTGAGCATTTCTCTATGGGATTCATTATCTCTTCTAGGACAAAGGGATGTATTGAAGAAAGAATTGCATGAGCTAGATCGACAAGCCGTCCCAGCAGATACTAATAACATCCTAATGGTGAATGGGCAGCCTTCTACTTCAAGTCAGGTAAAGAAAGAAGAAAGGACTCCCCCCTTTTATGTATCTTTGATCATAGGGGATTTCTTAGTACACAATTGCATAATTGACAGCAGGGCTAGCACTTTAGTGATGCCCAAGTGCATTGCTGATAAGATGGGATTAAAGTATGAAGCAATGAACAAAGGAGTCTTGCAACTAGATGGGACACTTGCGAAGATAGTTGGAATCCTGAAGGGATTGAGTTTAGCATTGCATGCATGCCCAACATTCTCAATTCCCCATGATATAGTAGTAGTAGACATTCCTCCATATTTCATAATTTGTTTGTCTAGGAACTTTACGTCCAAGATAGGTGGCTATCTAGCAGCGAATTGGTCATATCTAGTTTTCAGAACCAAGTACGAGACCAAAGTAAAAATCAAATCTAAGCCACTCTACAAGGACCACCTAGAGCCCTATTCACCCAAGGTAGCGAATGCTAGTTACACTATCATCGATCCAGAAGAGTCTCAGACTGACCAATCTTCATCTTCCACTCTTGAAGGAGTCACAGATCTAATCTTGGATGAGTGGGGAAGTGATAACTTCGAGCACTATCCTTATAAATTGAGTAGGCAGACCTTGGCATCTATTGCTTGCATGAAGAAGGTGCCATCATGCCCAATATAATAAAGAAGAGCAAAGAAGACTTTGGCCTATGGTAGTTGTACTTTGATGATTCCAGAAGGGCAATGTTAGTTTCCCCTTCTAAAGAAAGGTACTTTTTAGCTTTCCATTTCTAGTTCTCTTGCACATGTAATGTTGTAGAATATGAGTCTTTAATCCATGGACTTGAGTGGGCAAGAAAGAGAGGGATCAGGAAGTTACAAATCCTAGGGGACAATGAATTAATTGTAAACCAAACAAGAGGCCTAAACCTAACCAAGCACTCCTTGTTGAAGTCTTACAAGCACAAAGTCTGGGACTTGATGGAGGATTTCCTTGCTCTTAACATTACCTCAATTCCTAAGGAACAGAATAAGCAGGCTGACAGGCTGGTAGTTGTTGGTGCCCAATTTGATGTTTCAAAAGAGATAAGCAGGGATTGCGGTTTGCACCATTTAAAAGTGGTGGTTTAACCTTCAATTCCAAATAATATTACAAATTGGTAGGTCTTTAAAAGTGACCAACAAATAGCTCTCTTCTTGTAGGAAGAAGCTGAGTTTGCAGTCCACAATCAAGCGAAATTGCAGCAGCAATATGGAAATCAGATTGTTTAATTAAATAACAATAAACTCCCTAAGGGTCTAGTCACACTTGAAAGTATTTTCAATGGAGATGACCAACTAAGAAATGACAATACATGCATCACTACCAAAGAGGAGAATCATGAAAAAGTTGAAATCTTTAAGGACAAGCTGCTAGCGCTTGGTAAGGTCTACACATTTCAAGAAAGGCAAGTTTTCATTCTGCTATGTCAGGAGTTCGCTGACGTCTTTGCTTGGAATTATAGCAACTTGAAAGGCTTCAATCCAAGACTCACCCAGCACACCATTGAATTAGAGGAAGGTGCAAAACTGGTCACACAAAAGTAGAGGCATGTTAATTCGATGATCGAGCTCCTTATGCAAAAATAATTGGTCAAGTTAATTGAGTCTTGCATTATATTTCTGATCAAACATTCCTCATGGCTAGCTAATCTTGTTCCAGTTAAAAAGAAAAATGGGGAGATCAGGCTATGCATCAACTTTAGAGACCTTAATAAAGTCTCTTTAAAGGATCATTATCCCCTTCTAAACATGGAGTAGATCCTCCAAAAGGTAACTGGTTCTGAATGTTTCTCCCTTCTGGATGGTTATTTGGGATATAATCAGATTCTTGTATGAGGCTGCGACCAATACAAAATAGCCTTCACCACTAAATGGGGAATGTTCACCTACCAGAAGATGCCTTTCAGGCTATCCAATGCTGGTGCTACCTTCCAGCGAGCCATGGACCTGGCTTTTAGAGGTTTGATAAATAAGAATGTGCTAGTGTACCTTGATGATATAACAGTTTTCTCCAAGGAGGTGGGCCAGCACATGGAGCACCTCAGGCATATTTTTAAGAGGTGTAGGGAATTTGGCATCTCTCTAAATCCAAAGAAATGTGTATTTGTTGTTCATGAGGGGAAACTTCTTGGCCACATTGTGTCCAAGGAAGGTTTGTCTATTGACCCCGAGAGAGTATGCTCCATCTTGAAGATGTCCCTAACAAAGCACAAGAAAGGCCTGTAGAGTTTTTTTGGCCGGATAAATTTCATTCGGAGGTTCATTCTAAATTTTGCTGAGATAGTTAAACCCCTAACCTCTATGCTGAGGAAGGGTGAAGATTTCAAGTGGACATTCCCAATAAAAGATAGCTTTGAAGCCATCAAGCAGGCTTTAACCTAGGCTCCCACTCTAATCAGCCCCAACTTCAATAAAGACCTCAACCTCTATACCTTCAGCAATGGAGAAGTGATATCTACTATGCTCACTCAAGCAAATAGTGATGACCTCGAGCAACCACTCACCTTCTTTAGCCAAGGGTTAGAGGACTTCAAAATTAGGTACACCTACATAGAGAAGCAAGTCCTGGCAGTAGTGCGTAGCCTAAAGAAATTTAGATATATGTTGTCAAATAGCAAGATCCATCTCATGGTTTCACATCCTGGTGTCAAGGATTTCTTGACTAATCGAGACTTAAATGAGAAAAGAGTGGGATGGATCACCAAGGTGATGGAGTACAACATAGACATCAAAATCACCAAGTTAGTGAGAGGAAGAGGCCTGTGTGAATAGCTAGCTACAGATTTAAGGCAAAAAGGTGAAGATAGCTTGCTAATCCATGATGCAACCATTGCAGAAGAACCAACTGTAATAAGAGATTGGACGCTGGACATGAGGCACTTCCTTCTTACGGGTGAATTTCCACAGGGTCTCAGTAGGACCAAAAGAAGGTATTTTAAACTTCAGTCCCTTCCTTATGTTTTGATTGATAGAGTATTATTTAGGAAGGATCTCTCTGGGGTTCTTCTAAGATGCATAGACCCCAGTCAGGCTGACAAGGTATTGGCTAATTTTCACGATGGGCCAGCAGGCGGCCATTTTGCCCCTAAGACCACAGTAGCAAAAATAATGAGAGTTGGCTATTTCTATCCCACTCTTTTCAAGGATACCCATCCTTGGGTAAGAAAGTGCCAGAAGTGTGCACTTTTTGATGGAAAACAGCGATTGGCTGCCATGCCTCTACAGTCGATCCAAGTGGAACAACCATTCATGCAGTGGGGTCTGGACTTTATAGGCATGATCAATCCTCCTTCTAGTGCTAGACACAAGTGGGTTCTAACAGCCACTAACTATTTCACAAGGTGGGTGGAAGCCATTGCTTTAAAAGAAGTGAATGAAAGCGCAGTCCTTGATTTCTATGAGGACCTAGTGACATGTTTTGGGGTCCCAGCCACTATAATTTTAGATGATGCCTTGGCTTTCCTAGGGATCAGAACAAGTGAATGGGCTCTGAAGTATGGTATATACCTCAGCACTTCATCAAATTATTACCCACAGGGAAATGGGCTGGCCGAGTCCACTAATAAAAATTTAATCAGAATTATAAAGAGGACCATGGAAGAAAATTAGAAAACTTGGCATGCCAAGTTGAAGACAGCTCTATGGGCCAATCGAATCACTCTGAAGAGAACAATCAAAAATTCTACATATACGCTTGTATATGGAAGGGAAGCAAGGCTCCCCATCTCACTCAAATTTATAGCACTAGACCTCGCTCATTAGCTACAAATGGAAGAAGGAAGTAGCATGGAGGTCAGATTATGTGAGCTAATGGAATTCCAAGAGGTAAGGAATCAGGCCATGGCTTCTATGATCAGTCACCAATAGCAAGTGAAAAGACATTTTGACAAGAAATCTTCATCAAAATATTTCACTAAAGGAGACATTGTCTTAAAATGGATTGAAGATAGAGCTAAGCCTGGAAAACATGCAAAATTTGATGCCCTCTAAAGTGGTCCTTACATGATTACTCAGTGCAAGTAACATAATGTGTTCCAGCTCTCCAAGTTGGATAGCAAAGAATTGCATATCCTAGTCAATGGGATACATCTGAAACATTGTCACTAAGCTTCTTTTTCAAGTTGTACATATTTTTCTTTCCTTGCTTTCTTTTTGTTTTCCCTAAGTGCTGTTGCACAGCTATAGTTTTTTTTAGTTTTGTGTTTGCTATCTTTTCCTGGGAGGTGAACCTGTATAGCTAGTTCCAAGTTTTGTCAGAGCTCTTGCTATTTTTTTTTAAGATTAATATCTAACTCTGTGCCAAATAGATTTTCAAGGCAACTAGATTTTGAGAATAACAGGCATGCTTCCCCTAGAAGTCGCCAATTTGTTGACCAAATTTTGCCCCATGGTAAAATTTTGGGTCACCTTCTTCACTAGTTGTTTTGTGCCAGTCTCCTCAGGTTCAGCGAGTTCAAAAAGTTTAGTTAATGGTCTGGTTCAAATGGTTCATCTTTTGGTTCAGTTCCTAGTTCAATATAGTTGAACCAAACCATTGGAACCAATGCTCAATATTGGTTCAACGGGCTTGATTCAGGTTCAAGAGTTCATTGTTTGAGCGCTTCAAATTTAGATACGTTGAACCTCCGTACCGTTGAACCATTGAACCAAATTTTTGGTTCAACAGACTTGGTTCAACATACTCGATTCAACATTTTTAAGTTTGAAAGTGGCAGGTTCAAGCCTTGGTTCAGGTCAAAGGTTCAACGTTTTAGTTCAACAAATTTTGGTTCAAGGGGGTGTCCTTGGGCCGAAGGGTAGTCAGAATCCAGAAGTGCCCTAGTGGAGGGTAGGTGGTCGTTCCAAAATTTGCAGCCCAAATCTTTTGAAAATAGGCCAAGTCAAAAGCCCAGTAAAATAATTTTCGTGGACAAATTGCCCGCAGGAAATTCTCGAGAAAATTGTCTGTAGAAATTCAAGCCGCAAGAGAGCCAAGAAAAAGACCCGGGGTTTTTCACCCGAGAAAATTGTTCACAGACAATTTTTTTGTGGGGAACCTGGGAGGAATTTTGAAAGGTGCCAAAGAGATACAAGGAAAAGGAAAGGCCGCGAAGGAAGGAATGGGACCCGATGACGGTTGTGCGGCTGTCAAGTTCAATGGAACGGAGGGGCCATTGGAATTCAAATAGCGACACTCAAGAAGCCGTCAAATTTAGGAGGATGAAATGTCCATTGATTTTTGAAGCTCGACAGCCAAGGGAGCGTCAATTTTAATGAATTTGTTGGCCTGTGTTTGTTTAAAGAACCAAGATGTATTGTAGCAGCCTGTTGAAAAATTGCCCTTGAAGGTTGAACAAACAAGGAAGAGATACAAGGAAAAGGACAAAGGGACCTCTAAGGAGCACGAGTAGTCAAAGTCCAAGTGGCATCAATGTGAGAAGTTACCCCAGTAGATGAAACATTTCTCTAGCAAATGAAATAGTTCCTTCAAATTAACCACAAGAGGTGCAACAACTAAGCAATGTAACCGGTTTTCTTCATTTTGCATTTAATAGGTGGACAAACCACGTTTTGGCATAAGAAATGTGGAATTAGAAGCAGACAAAGAGCACATCTCATTAATGTTTTGGGCAATTTGTCAAAGACGCGATGGCCACTTATTGAAAGTGCTCCATATGGACCTTTCTTTATTTCCTCATATATATTTTCATACTTGTCATAAAAAAGGGATCTTCTCATAATTTTAAAAAGCGAAGCTCTACAAAATTTTCCACTTGAATCAATAAAATATAGTTTTGCCTCCATCTTGGATAGATTTTTTGCGTATGTCCTGAGTGTTGTTTGTGTTTAGTCATTATCTTCAATGCTTTCACAGGTTAATGCCAACAGACTAGTCATCTATAAGGCACTAGTTCGCAGCTCACAGGAGAAGAGTTCTTTTGAGAAGTAAGACAAGGGAAGTCACTTACAGTTTGTGTAGTACAACACCTTGGTGAGTCTTTGTTTCTATTTTTCTAAGAACCTTTCCCTGTCTTTCTCTTGTAAACTAGTTTCTCTACCAAGCCTGAAGTGCATGTCATATTGTTTGGTCTGATTCTGAGTGTGGATGTGGGAAGGTCGACCCTTATTTTGGTGTATCACCTCTATAGAGTAGGCTATTTTTTTCCTCTATTTCCTTCCCTTTTCATCCCCCCCGCTTTTTTAAGTCTATATAACTATTTATATATATCTATGCCTATATGTATTTCTTGCACCGCTTGAAACAAACTCGATACATCAAAGGGAGCTAGCCCTTATCTAGAGACTCTCCTCTCCTACTTCACCATCCCACAGGTGAGAGAGGATTTTCCATGTTGTGGGGAGAGGGCATGAACCCATTTTCCTACCACCGGGTGCAATCTCCAGCGTCAACAGTTCCTACTATTAATACTGAATCAAGAAAGGTGCCATTAGTTCCAATTCCTTAGGTCCCTATAACATGACAAAAAGTTCCAATGACTACATAGATTCAATGAATCTCCAACATAGTAGTTGAAAGGACAAGGTATCCATAGTACTCCATAGTACAGTGACTCAGACCAATCAATGTGGTAGAACAACTAAAGAAAGCTCCTACTAATGTCTCATTAAGGGATATGTTGGCTATTCCTAAATAAAAGGAAATATTACAATAATCACTAAAGGATCAAAATGAGCCAAATTATAGTGCCATAAAGGAAACTCCATCAAATAGAGGTAAAGAGTAACTAAAAACATCTTAGCCACAATAACCATCAGCCCTAGTGAATGCCAAAGAAGAGGTAGAGAAATATAAACTTAACCATTTCTATATGACTCATAGTGGGTAACAAATTTCTTCATAATTATATGAGAGACCCAGGGGAAATTACCATGGTCATGCCTAAGTTAATAGCTAATGCCTTGAATATTAAGTATTAACCACTAACCAAACGAGTCATACAGCTTGATGGGAAATCAATAAAAACCATAGGGATAATTAGAGGGCTTCCATTTCAACTATATTCTTTCCCAAACATAACTATTTTTTAGGATATAGTACTCATAGATATCCCTCCTATTTTTGGTTTATGCTTATCTATGGACTTTACAGCTAAAATTGGAAGTCACATGTCTCTTGACTGGTTATATCTTATTCTAAGAACCAAGTATGGTTCAAAGATGAAGGTATTATCAAAACCTCTCAACAAAGAGCATATTACTAATCAAGTAATATCAAAGTTCAAAACATCTCATGCAATCATAACCTAAGAAGAAAGAGTCTATATGGAGGAATGCACTGAAGATGATGATAATAAAAAGGGTGAAAATTATCTCTAAGATATGACACCTGGAGACCCTTTTGGTAATTTTGACTCCATTGGTTTGGGAACTTATGTGATTTATGATGAGAATCTTGAGATACCTAGGATTATGATAGAGGTTATAAATTAAAATGAGAGTCCCATAGATGATTCTTTGATATGGACCCTAAATTTTGATGGGGCAAGAAGCAAGAATGGCTCAGGAGTAGGCATATACCTTATCTCTCCAAAAGGGAAAAAGATCCTTAAGGCACTACATTTTCAATTTAACTACACTAACAAAGAGTCTAGGTATGAATCTGTAGTGTATGTCCTTATCCTTGCCCAAAAGAAAGGAATAAAGAATTTAAGAGTCTTTGGTGACTTAGAATTAGTGGTCAAGCAAATCAGGGAGACTGTAGTAGCAAAGAATAAAAGAATGAGGTCTTACCATCATAAGGTGTGGGACTTGGTTGAAGGTTTTGATGCCTTCAATATTGAAGTTATCCTAAGATCTCAAAATGCTAAGGCAAATAGAATGGCTCAAATTGGATCCTATTTTGATCCAACCAAAGATCTATTAGTTGACAAAGAATCAGTCAAAATGGACATACATCCTACCATTTTGGACAACATAGATAATTGGTAAGTGTTTTAGAGTAATCTTTAGATCATTATGTTTCTATAGTAATCAAGATAATTTACTAACCAACCATAGCCTAAGATTGAAGAGGCATATGGTGACCAAATAATTCAACTAAGGTCTAGCAAGCTTCCAAGAGTACTGATAACCCTTGAGAATTTCTTTGACTCTGATGATACAAACTTGGACAAAAGAAAGTTAATATCAAGCAAAGAAGATTATTCAAAACTTGAGATCTCAGAGGGGAGAAAGCTAAAAGTGGGTAAGGTTACCACTCAAAAAGAAAAATATAAATTGGTATATTTGTGCAATAAATATAATAAGGTGATAACATAGACATATGAGGATCTTCATTATTATAAAAAAGAAATTTTCCAACATACTATCGACCTGATAGAATCAAGGCCCATCTACCAAAAGAAAGGCCAATGAATCCAAGAATCAAGTTTCTCATGATAGAAGAGCTAAATAAATTATTAGAGTCCAAGATTATCTTTCCCATCAAATATTCCACATGGGTCTCTAACTTGATCCTAGGATGGAATAAAAATGGAGAAATCAAACTCTGTGTAGACTTCAGGGATCTAAATAAAGCTTCCCTTAAAGATCAGTACCCCCTACCTTCAATGGAACAAATTTTGTAGACAATAGTTAGATCATAGATATTCTCCTTATTGGATGGCTTCTCAGGATATAATCAAATATGGTTGACAAAAGAGGATCAACACAAGACCACTTTCACAATAAAGTGGCGAGTTTTTTCTTATGCAAAAATACCATTCGAACTCTCCAATGTCGGGGCTACATTTCAATGAGAAATGGACATTGATTTTGGGGAGCTAATAAATAAAATTATTTTGATCTACTTAGATGATCTTACTATCTTTACCAAGTCTATTGAAGATCATTTTGATTAATTGGAGGCTATCTTTTAGAGATGTTAAGAGTTTGGGATCTATCTAAATCCTAAAAATTATGTATTCGAAGTACCTCAAGGTAAGATACTCAAACACATTGTTCCAAAAAAAGGGATCACCATAGACCAAAATAGATTTAAGGCAATATCAGACCTATCACTACCAATAAATAAGAAAGCAGTGCAATATTTCCTTGGGAAGATTAATTTTGTAAGTAGATTCATCTAAGATTGTTGGAATGGTTAGATCCATTAATTCTATGTTAAAAAAGGATCTCAATTTCAAAAATGATGAAGGAAGGCCAACAAGCTTTTGAAAATATTAAAAGGGCCATTGTATCCACCCCAGTAATGCATAATCTCAATTTCTCCAAGGATTTCATCATGTATGCTTATGGAGGAGAGCACAGCATAGCAATAGTGTTGACACAAAGAGACATGGAACAAGGAGAGCACCTAGTTGCCTTCTTCACAAGGACTCTCTGAGATTATGAATCCATATATAATTTTTTTGAAAAGTAATCTTATGCTATTGTAAAAGGTCTAAATAAATTCAAGCACTTAGTAACAAGCAACAAGACTATAGTATTGGTGGATCACCCAAGTGTCAGAGAATATATAATGGAAGGGGAAATAACTTAGAAAAGATCCAATTGGATAACCAAGATATTCAAGTATGATATTGAGGTTAAGCCTACTAAGATGATAAGAGGAAGGGGTCTTTGTCAATACATTGCCCAAAATTTTGGGACCTTACTAAAAGAAGAATCTATTACAGAATCCATGCTATGAATATAAGAGAATGAAATAGACTCTTAGGTCACTGACAGAATTCATTTTATGAATTTTGTTTAATATCCAAGACAATTTTCTCTTGAAAAGAGAAGATACTACTGACATCAAGGATCATGTTTTGTTCTAATAGACAATTTCTTTTTTAAAAGGAATTTTGATGGAATCTTGGTCAAGTGTATTGAAATCAAAGAAACTAAGAGTATCTTGCATGAGTTACACTATGCAACATATGGAGGACATTTTTTAGTGAGAACTATTGTTGTCAAGATACTCTAGGTAAGGTATTTTTAGCCTGTGATATTTTCTAATTTCCATGATATGGTCAGTAAGTGTCAGTATTGCCAATTTTACATGGGTAAGAGGAGAAATGTAGCCTTTCCACTTACTCCAATAACTGTTAAATAACATTTTGCTTAATGGGTCCTAGATTTCATTAGGATGATTAATCTAATCTAATAGCAAGGCACAAATGGATTCTTACTGCCACTAAATATTTTATAAGATGGAGTGAGGCAGTTCCTTTCAAAGAGGCCATAGAAAATGTGATCCTATACCTCCTAGAAGTGATTACCACCAGTTTTGGACCTCCTCGCACTATCATATCCGACAATGCTAAGGCATTCCTTAGGGCAAAGGTATCTAATTTTGCTTTAAAGAATAGTATATATTTGAAGACTTCTTCAAACTATTATCCATAAAGAAATGGTCTGGTAGAATCAACTAATAAGAATCTGATCAAAATCATCAAGAGAATGGTTAATGACTTTAAGAGAGGATGGCATGAACATCTAAAGTTAGCCTTATGGGTAGATTGAATTACAACCAAACATGTGATTAAGACTTCACCATATGAGCTAGTATATGGAATGAGTGCATTAATGCCCATTTTAATTGAAATCCTAGCCTTACAATTAATAAAATAGCTATAAATGGAATAAAATGATCCAATGCAAGTCAGAATTGTAGAATTATTATAACTCTAAGAAAAGAGAGAATTGACTCATGAGTCAATGATAAATCATTATCAAGTGATCAAGAGCTGGTTTGATCAAAAAACATCTAAACTTAAGTTTAAGGATGGGATTTGGGTCTTAAAATGGGATATAAGGGTTTTAAAGCTCGAAAATCATGGTAAGTTTGACTCTTTGTGGATGGGTCCTTTCAAAATAATTACATGCAAGCAGTGTAACACTTATGAGCTGGAAATGATGGAAGGAGAGGCATTAGAGACTCTTATTAATGGGATCTTTTTGAATCTCTTCACATAAGAATTAATGAATCTTTTTAAATCTTTTTGTTTTCTTATTTTGAGTTTTTTAACCCACCTCTTTTTAAATAAGTGTTCTTTGAACACGTGTCAACCGTAGAGCTCCATAAATTTTCATATGATCTTTTCACCTATAACCATCCCAAAAGGATACCTATCTAATGGTTTTTCTAGGGTCTTTAAGTTGAATTTAAAAATTTGAATTAAGGATCTCAAAGATTTGATAATCAATGCCTTAGAGTATGGCATTAAGAGTCTTTTAATGAGATGTGATTAATTCATCAAGGAGAGTCATTAATTTGAGTTCATGGAAGTAATGGTTTTAAAAGAAAATTTTAGTCTCTTTTTTCCTTACCATTGAGTAAAGAGTTTACTTAGAGCCAAGTGAAGAACTAGAATTTGAGTCTGATGAAGAAAAAGAATTGAGCCAAGGAATAGTGAAGAGACTCCTCACAGCCAAGAATCTCAATCAAAATGGATGCTACATCAACATCATCAAAGTCATACACCTCAAATCTTGCACAGCCTAGGGCTACATACCTAAGAACTAGGGAAGTGATGAAAGGTATTTTTAGAGATTTTTCCCTCATTCGTGATTACGTAGATGAGATTTTTGACATTGTTTTGATGAAAAAGACTAAGACCCTAAAAGAGGAAGTGCATGTAATAATGTTGAATCAGATCAGGCCTAAAATGTTTTGTATAAGGGTTTGGACCTTAGGTTTAGACCAATACATGGTGCCAATATTTCATCCATACCCAAAATTAGTGGACCTGTGTGCCCAAAATTATGACCCTACTAATGCAATAATTCAAAAAGGACTGATCAGGGTAGTGATCAATCCACAAGCTATCCACAACATGATAGGTTTACAACATGATCCTTTAGTTAATTTTTAAGACATGACTCAACTGAGGCATGTCTGGTCTCAAGTGCACCAAAAATAAGCATTTTTAAATAAAGAACTATGTCTAATAGACTATAATACTACACCTCAACCCCTACTCTTTCCCTTGGGAATGTTGAATCAAGATTCATAGGATGCATGTTCGATGCTCACCTTCATGTTTGGAGAAGATAATTGTGATCTAATATTTTTACTCAAGAGAGGATGGTTAGTATCATGTTATTTCCAAAATGAAAGCAAAATGAAAGAAACATACTAACTAGCATAACATCTTGAGGCCTAGACACTAGGGAAAACATAGTTAACAAAAACAAATGATAAAAAAAACTAAAAAGTAAGGAATAAAACACAATAATTCCTTCACCTTCCTTGGATGCTTCAAATGCCTTTTTAGTGGTGGCTTTCTTGGCTTGTGCTCATGAAGTCCTTTGTAATGGAAGCTTGACTACCTTCATCTCTCCTTGGCACCTTTGGCTTGTGGCTTAGCTTGCCTTAGAATCAATTTGTCATGGTAAAACTAATTAGAATGGATTTTGAAGATATTTGAGCATAATAATTTTTCGCCAAAATAGCTTAGAAATGATGTAGTAAGGCCTCCTCTTTATAGATTTTTGCGAATGTCTAGAATCAACCTAAACCATCCATCCTGAGATTGAGATGTGTGGTTGAGGATTAATTAAATTTTTTTTATTAAGTTTATAGTTATCCTCATCCTGACATTGGAATAATGGGCAATTAAGAGGCATGAAGGGCATCATGGAAGGCATTGATGAGGCATGGAGGGCATGAATCCTGATATTGACGGCATTTATGGCCTAGGGATGTCTTCCCAAGAAATGAGGTCATTTGATGATGCATATATTCCATATTCATTTATTAAAAAAAATTCAACAAGTTTCCATGGAATTCTTAATTAGTCCTTGATTTGGGTTAATTAGCTCTTAAGCATGTTTAAGCACTTTGTGCATAAATTACTCAAATTGATCAGAATGTCTTATTATTGGTCCAAAATTTGACAAGATTGGAATTGAAAAGCGATTTTAAATGTTTTGGAACCATTATCCCATTTAGGATGTTACAAATAAAAAATAACTAAGGCACATGTCTTATGCAAGATATTTGATATAAAAGATCAATCCAAAGCACCTAGGTGCAAAATTGGCATTTTGACTCGAAATGATCTGATCAAAGTTAGATAGTCCATAAATTTTATTTCCCTATTTAATGATACCCTAGCCAAAATTATAAATTTAATATGTCAATCTCAACTCATTTAATTCATTTTAATGTTTTTAGGCCAAATTGTGCATTTTAAATAGAAATTGGCCAAAACCCTGATTGGAAGTTATCGATGGCCAGATTTAGGTGTCTACAGTTTGACCCTATTTGGGAAGGAATTAAAAATTATAGGAAAAGCAATGTCTTCTCAAATAATGAGAAATGGCATGTATGCCTATAACTACAATGATGATAAACTAACTATATGATGCCCCCTCGAGGGAATAGTTGGCACAAGTAGGTCAATAAATAGTCCCTCAAAAAGAAAGAAGTGAAATGAGGTGACCAAAGAAAGGAAAGATGATGGGGTGAAAACACAATGATATTGAAAAAGTATTCAAAATCATTGAGAATTTAAATGGAATGGTTTACAATGGTTTGCCCAAAAGTGATTATAAACATTGTACCCTGATAGTGGCAATGCAGTATGATAACACAATGATTTTCCCAAAGGCAGTTATAATCATTAAGAAGATGGAGCTTCCCCAATTAAAATATACAAATAATATAATTATGTGACCTAAGAATTTGACTCAAGAGATGATGGTTAGAATCATATTAGATCTAAAATGAAAGAAAAATGAAAGAAACATACTAACTAGCATAACATCTTGAGGCCTAGACACTAGGGAGAGCTTAGTTAACAAAAAAATAAAATAAACACAACTAAAAAGTAAAGAATAAAACACAATAATTCTTCACCTTTCTTGGATGGTCCAAATGCCTTTGTATTGGTGGCTTGCTTGACTTGTGCTCATGAAGTCCTTGGCAATAGAAGCTTGACTACCTCCATCTCTCCTTGGCACCTTTGGCTTGTGGCTTGGCTTGGATTGAAATCAATTTGTCATGGTAACACTAGTTGTAATGGATTTTGAATATATTTTATCATAATAAATTTGCACCAAAATAGCTTAGAAATGATGTGGTAAGGCCTCCTATTTATAGATTTTTGAGAATGTCTAGAATCAACTTGAACCATCCATCCTGAGATTGAGATGTGTGGTTGAGGATTAATTAAATTTTTGTAATTAATTTTATAATTATCCTCATCATGACATTGGAAGAAGGGGAAATCAATAGGCATGGAGGGCATCATGGAGGGCATTGATGAGGCATGGAGGGCACGAATCTTGATATTTATGGCATTTATGGCCTAGGGATATCTTCCCAAGAAATGAGGTCACTTGATGATGTATATATTCCATATTCATTTCTAAAAACAAGTTTTCAATAAGTTTCCATGGAATTATTAATTAGGCCTTGCTTTGGGTTAATTAGCTCTTAAGCATGTTTAAGCACTTTGTGCACAAATTGATCAGAATGTCTTGTTATTGGTCCAAATTTTGAATAGATTAAAATTGGAAGGTGATGTCAAATGATTTGGAACCATTACCTTATTTAGGATGTTACCAATAATAAATAATGAAGGCACATGTCTTGTTCAAGAGACTTGATAGGAAAGATCAATCCAGAGCATCTAGGTGCAAAATTGGCATTTTGACTCGAAATGATTTGATCAAAGTTAGCTAGCCCATAAATTATATTTCCACATTTAGTGATACCCTAGCCAAAAAGGCACTTGATTATGCCAATTTCAACTCATTTAATGCATCTTAGTGTTTTTAGGCCAAATAATGCATTTTAAGTGGAAATTGGCGAAAAGCTTAATTAGAGGTTATCGATGGATAGATTTAGGTGTCAACAATTTGCCCCTATTTGGGAAGGAATTACAAACCATATGCAAAGCAATGTCTTCTCAAAGAATGAAAAATGGCTTATATGCCAAAAATAAGATGGTTGAGGAACAAAGCTCCAAATGGTTTTGGGAAGCTTATGATGATGCCCCCTCGAGGGAGTGGCCATCACATTTGTTGATGGATGATCCCTTGAAAAGAATCAAGAAGAAAGGTGGAATTAACCCATGGCTGAGATTAATACAAATAATAAAATTCTTGCATGCATTGATTTAAAAATATTATTGATTTGCCCAAAGGCTGTTATAATCAAGAATAAAAGTCAAAATAATGATTTTCCCATAGGCGGTTATAATATTAAGAGGACCTAGATTGGCTAAAGATGATTATTCCCCAATTAGGGCTAATTATCAAGCATAACTCAAGGATATAACCTAGAATATAGATTAAAGATGAGTATGTGAAAAGTGATAAAATAAATGAATAGAAGAATAAGGTTGATCAATGTGAATGATTCAATTGTACCTACTAATGAGGAAATGCTCATCCTGACTAGGAATGATACAACTAGAATGGTCATTAGGTTAATTTGATCAAGGGTGGGATGAAAGGATTTGCCAAGGTGCCAAGGAGAAACTTATATATCTCCATTGATTGTAGACCTTCTTAAAGCTATTTTTTTTGTAGCATGTGATGGTAGGCTTCATGATAGAACACCATGAATACTTGGCCAAAATATGCATAAAGACTAACTCTCAATATCCAATAAACACTCAAAAATAATAAACCAATGATAAAAACAATGATGATAATATTGACGTATGAATATGGATATACTCAAGAATAATGTGCTTGAGGAATCACCCAACCAATGCATATAGACTGAGTCAAGGCAACAGTGTTAAAAGCAAATAAACAAGCAAACAAACAAATAGAAAACAAACAAACAACTTGAAATAAACAAATAAATAAAAAGCCTAAAAACAAAAACAAAAGAAAGCATCCTAGCAATGACAAAGCCTCAATAAGGTGGATTAATGATAACTGACTAGGCTTAGATATGATAAATATTTTTGGATTTTTGAAATATTATGAATGTTTTTGACATTTTTAGATATCTTAACTTGTTAGAGAATGACAAGATACTTGCTCATAAAATGGTGAGAGCATTTAGTTTAGGTTTCTCACAAAATAGTGAGAGTGTATGGAAAGAGGGACTGAGGTGCCCTCAAAATGAATTTAGAATGACCCACATAGTCCTAAAATGACTTCAAGTCATAGTAATTATGTCCACACAAAAGGTGAAGAAAAACCAACTAGGTCCCAACAAGTTCTCAAATCTGGCCAATGGATAGTCAAATGAAAATAGTAATGGCAAGGTGATGTGGCAATACATGATAAATAAGTGTTTCTCCTAGTTTTCCTATCGGTATTTATAACTAACATACAATAGCATAGGTCGATGATACTAATTTTCCCATAAGCAGTTATAATTAGTAGCAAGACTGGTGAAACATTAATTTGCCCATACACGATTATAATCAAGCTCACATAAATAAACATGATAGGATGAAAGATATCTTGCAAGATCAACTATCACACTACTTTCATAGACTATCATTTAAACATGGATTGGATTGATTTTTGAAACTTGATCAGAATCCTCCCATAAAAGGTGCAGGAAGAACCAAAGCAACCAAGATCAAAATAGGATTGGGTAAGATGAATAAAAAAGGCTTTGTTCTAGATAAGAATGCAATGATAGGATGAAATGGTATCTCTATAAATAATTATGGTATAAATATATTGGATAAAATGGTAAGAGGGTTTCCCCCAAGTGATGGGCTGAATGGTAAGATTTATGATAATGGAAAATGGATATATAAAAACGGCAATGGCATGGCAATGTGAAATGGTATGGTACATGTTTTTGGAATGGGTATGGTTTTTTATTCTATTATTCCTATTGATGGGTAGATGTATATCCTAATCAAAAAATGATACAAACAAAATACTTGATCATGTTAATTGCTAGCCCACACCTTGTCTGAATAGTTTCTCTATCAAGAATTGGCTACAGATTTGGATGTTGAGAATATTATTGTGTTCTTCCTTGGTCATTAATTATGATTCCTTCAAGCATAGAGACAAGGTATCTTTGTATCCTATATAAATTAAAATGTGGCCATGGATGGTAAACAAGGACAAATAATGGATGGTAGGTTTGATTGTGAAATGGAATGGTAGATGATAATGGAATGTATAATAGTGGGGAAACAAATGAAGATCAGGATGTATAGTCACACATAATGTTGTTGATATCAAATTTAACATAATTTTGAATGTGGTGGGGCTGAAGACTTTTTATCTCAATAGGACCACCAAATTTTCTATTGTTTGATCTTGAGAGTAGCTACCATCTAATTAAGCTATAAATTGGAAGCTATTTTGATTTTATCTTTGATTTTTTCTTCATCAAGAAGTGAAGAAATTTTGTGCTCAGCTATTAGTGCCTCAAAAAGGTTTTCACAAATGAAGTTGTCTTGATTGTCTCATAGCACCTTCGAGAAGGTTTAACTAAGGAATGTTGATCTTTGACTTTGATTATCTTCTAGTACTTCTGAAAAATTTTCACTAGAAGATGCTAAGTTTTGAATTTCATTATCCCCTAGCGCCTCCAAAAATGTTTCACTAGGAGAGTGTTCTTTTGCTATATGAATGTGGTCTTGGCCTCCTTTCTCTTCTTTAACTACTATGTCACCATGGATATAGTTCAACAAAGTGTGATTCTGTTGATCCCAATCAACACTTGTGGGAGATGGAATGTCAATGATATGGCTATTTTGGTTCATGGTAATGGCATGTGGAATGGTAATGGAATGGGAAGAGGTTGTACAATCCTTATAGAAGATACTAAGATAACTTGTGTTGAATCTAAAGTACTCATCCTCAAAAACTATAAAAGGATCACAAATTTATTCAAATTGATTTTCAAGGCATGTGTAACCAATATTGTAATAGCCATGAACATATTCTTCTTCTAAATCTAATTTTGACTCAAGGGACTCTGAATTCAATGATGAGACTAATGTTGATTTTAATTCTGATGTTAAATCTGATGTTGATTCAAGAATAGAACATGACTCTAACTCTGATTCTTCATCTGATGGGTACTCTATTAAAATGATGTCTTGTTGAATATTTGGTTTTAGACAAGTAATGGCATGTGATGGCATAATGGGCTCCACAGAAATTGGTTTTTCAAAGTGAGACTCTTCTAGGATGGGAAATAGGTCAAGAGACAACTCCTCAGAGACTAGCTTATCAATAGAAGGCTCTTAAGAAATAGGCACATGGTTGAGGCAATGAATTACCTAAAGGTGGTTATAATTATTAAGAATTGACTCAGTAAAGACTAGCTCATTAGAGTGAGACTCCTCAATAACTAGTATAGGATCAATAGGTGATTCATCATAGTTTGACTTATCACAAATGGTTCATTCAACAAAAACATCTTAGATTGGTTGGTTCTCTTAGCCTTGGTTTCCATTGAGTTGGAAAATATTAGTTTTAAACATAACTTGGTCTTTGAATTATTGGATCAATTAAGGTTTGGATGGGATTGGTACTGGATGAGGAATGACTTGTTGTTGGATAATGGTAGGACCTTGGGGAGCATGATTGCTTACATGAACCAAAGGGAAAAGTCTTGAGATGGTAATGATATGGCATTATGGGGTTTGATTGCTCAAACAAGCTAAAGGACTAGGTCCTTGAATGATAAAGGGGCATTGTGGAGCTTGATTTCTCATATAAACCAAAGGATGAGGTCATGGTATAGAAATGGTTGGGCATTGTGGAACTTGGTTGCTCACACAAACTAAAGGATGAGGTCTTGGTATGGGAATGGTGTAACATTGTGGTCTTGGAATAGAAATGGTATGATGTGGTGGAGTCTAACTACTCACATAAGCTAAAGCATCCAAGTATTCCTCATAAACCATATCATCCCAGTTATGAGTTGGCTCATAGGTTGAATCTTGATTGTGTTCTATGTACTAATTATAAAAAAGAGGGTATGGATTCATATCCCAAACAACATTATCTATTGTTGGGTCTTCAAATTCCTCCTCACAAGCCTCTTCATACCAATCAAGGTCTTGAGTTAGATCATAAGTTGTTTCATGACTTTGTTCCCATGAATGATTAATATGATGTGAATAGAAATCTATCTCACAAACCATATTAACATCATTAGGGTCTTAACTAAAGCCATAAAAATAATTTTGTGTGGCCATTTTATCATAAGTTAGATTGTAAGTGACTCTACTATAAGTGTATTAATACATATCCATGTAAATGATGAAATCTCTAAAAATAAAAAGGCTTAGAATTCTACAAACTCTAAAAAATGATCCAAAGGACAAATGGTTCAAACTTGGTCCAACTTGGTCGAAGGGGTGGAGTTGTATTTCCAAAATGATTTGTGCCAAGACTTGGCATAAAATAGCCTGACAAAAAATGCCTAATGTCAAATATCATATGCAAAAAATGTCAATCATATAAATAAAAATCGACATGTCAAAGGTCTAGGTCAAAGTGTTCCAAACAAGGTCTAAACTAGGAAAGGGAAAAGTTGAGTTACTAGGTCTTTTATCCAAACATGGATTCAAAAGCTAGGCTTAAACAAAAATGTATGCACTAGGACTTTTGGCCAAATAACATCAAAATCTAGACTTGAAATAAAGGTTGATGTGATATGATTTAATCTAACAAGTTTGGAAACAACTTTGACATAGACCCGGCACATGGAATTAAACATAAACATGATCAGTTAGCTTAAGCAATAAGACAAAAGGATCTTTGAGAAAGGCTGTGTTCTCCCAAATAAAGGCATTAACAATGATGAGGATAGGTGCTAAACAAACAAATCATCAATAGTTTTCAATTTTGGGTAATCAATTAACCGAAGTTATGTAACCCAAAAGAGAAAGATCTATGTATTATCCCCATGAATTGAGGCCTAAATAGAAATTAATTAATATTTGAATCCAAACTTGACAAGGTTAATTTAAAACTCAACATTGAAGACTAGGATCTAACCAAACAAGCTAGACAAGATTGGACAGTATGATGGCACAAGACAAAGGTCCAAATGGTAACACAAAATGGTTTGAAATAAACAGTTTTTGATACAAGGTGAAATAAGTCTTGAAATAAATTGAGAAGCCTAATGGCATAAGCATGCTCGAATGATGTGATCAATGCTATGTTTCAAAAGAGTCAAAGGAAAAATGGTTTTCACATGATTTGGGTAGCATAAACTACCCCTCACAACTCAAATGCATTGTTTTGACATGGCTTATGAACAAACAAACAAGTTTTAGTCTCAAAACATACCAAGCAAAAATGACCAAAATACACTAAGTATAATCATCCAAATCCTAGCTAGGGTATGGCATGTGGGGTTGACTAAAATATCAAGTTTTGAATGTTTCTAGGGGAATCAATTACACAATAAATTTCATGTTAAATGATGCAAAGGACAAGCATGGAAATTGGGTGACCACAGCATTGGCTAAGTGTAAAAAGGTCTAGTCATTTTTACAACCACTACATCATGTTGTTTACTCAACGTAGTGCGATGTCCAAATGTAGATACATCCCATGTGTAACTCAGAAGAAGTGAAGTCAATGCTAGAAGATGAAACACTGGGTCAAAGCTTCCCTAAAGAACTTGTGGGAGGTAATGGCATCCCCCTCATAAGCCAAGTTTAAATAAAAATAAAATACTAAGAGAAAGACTTTAGGGTCATTTTCAAGGTCACCCAAACTTTGATGAGTTTTTGGGGAGTGATTTAGATGACATTATTTCTAAGCATTGGATTAGGCTACTTGCAATAGGAATGGTGCTTTTGATTCCAAGGGTTCCCTAAAGGAGAGAAATGGAAGAGCATACACATAACATCCCTCTTTTTGCCAAACAAAATTTAATCTAAACAACTAAGTAAATACAAAAAGCTTTGAAAAGGTGAGTTCATTTTCAAGCCCAAAGGGAAATTGAGGTGGTTTTCATTTGACCCCTTGGTCTTAGTAGCAAACTTTGAAAACATTCACCATAAACATCTTTAAAAAATTCTTTATTAAACACCAAAACATAGTTCCTAATTGATTTTTAAGCATGCAAAAGGTGATCTAAAACATGTTTTTAGTAAATTTCAAGCTTGGTTTTGTAGAAAAAATGTTATCATGTCCTTTAGCTTTGAAGATATTTTTGGTTTGAAAAAATGAAATTCAAAAAAAGAGCTCTCAAGTATGTGTTTTAAGAAAAACACTATGATTGGCGTTGGTTTATATAATCGATGATAATTACATTTTCTAACCAATGTCAGTTATCTAACTAACATCAATTATACCAATGTAACTGATGGTAAGTATACAATCGATGTCATTTTTTTCTAATTTAAGTTGGCTAAGCTATGCAAATGATGTCATTTTTACTAGCCGGCATCGGTTACTATGTAAAACTATGGCAAACAAAAATGGTAAAATAAAGTTAGAAAATCAATTTTCAAGATGTTTAAGGATCTAAATGAATATTTTAAAGCTATAAAATGATCTTTTTTAGGTGTGATATCTTTTTATTCCCACTGGTCATGTCATATGTGATCTAGGAATTTAAATCAAGAGAGGATGGTTAGTATCATGTTAGTTCTAAAATGAAAGAAACATACTAACTAGCATAACATCTCGAGGCCTAAACACTAGGGAGATCTTAGTTAACAAAAACAAATGACAAACACAACTAAAAAGTAAGGAATAAAACATAATAATTCCTTCACCTTCCTTGGATGCTCCAAATGACTTTATAGTCGTGGCTTGCGTGGCTTGTGCTCATGAAGTCCTTGGCAATGGAAGCTTAACTACCTCCATCTCTCCTTGGCGCCTTTGGCTTGTGGCTTGGCTTGGCTTGGAATCAATTTGGCATGGTAACACTAATTACAATGTCTTTTGAAGATATTTGATCATAATAACTTTGTACCAAAATATCTTGGAAATGATGTAGTAAGGCCTCCTATTTATAGATTTTTGAGAATGTCTAGAATCAACCTGAACCATCCATCCTGAGATTGAGATGTGGGGTTGAGGATTAATTCAATTTTTATAATTAAGTTTATAATTATCCTCATAATGACATTGGAAGAAGGGGTAATTAATAGGAATGGAGGGCATCATAGAAGGCATTGATGAGGCATGAGGGCATGAATCCTAATATTTGTGGCATTTATGGCCTAGGGATGTTTTCCCAAGAAATGAAGTCACTTGATGATACAGATATTCCATATTCATTTCTAAACATAAATTTTCAACAAGTTTCGATGGAATTCTTAATTAGGCCTTGATTTGGGTTAATTAGCTCTTAAGCATATTTAAGCATTTTGTGCACAAATTACTCAAATTGATCAGAATGTCTTGTTATTGGTCCAAAATTTGACTAGATTGGAATTGGAAGGTGATGCCAGATGCATTGGAACTATTATCCCATTTAGGATGTTACCAACAATAAATATTGAAGGCACATGTCTTGTGCAAGAGATTTGATAGGAAAGATCAATCCAGAGCACCTAGGTGCAAAATTGGCATTTTGACTTGAAATGATCTGATTAAAGTTAGCTAGCCCATAAATTATATTACCCCATTTAGTGATACCCTGGCCAAAATTTCCACTTGAATATGTCAATTTCAAATCATTTAATGCATTTTAGTGTTTTTAGGCCAAATTGTGAATTTTAAGTGGAAAATGGCCAAAATACTGATTAGAGGTTATTAGTGGCTAGATTTAGGTGTCTACAATAATGATAGAATGGTATATGTTTGGAAACTGGTGGCTCATTTCTAAATGAAGACTGTAGTTAGAATGTAAGTGTACAATTTTGATTTCATGGAGCACATCACCTACTCCTTATGCCAATAGTTAACAAATTGTTGGGTACATCCTACTTTCATGTATTCATTGTATCTATTCCACCTCATTTCATATTATAATACCTAATTCTTTCAACATAATATAAGTTTGACCTTATGGGAACTAGAGGCAGTAAACCCTCAAAATGTTATACTTGTATCTGTATGGACTCATATGTTATCAGAGTCATCAGATGTTTATGAGTTTCCTAAGTGTTTTGTGGCACCGCTGGTATGGGAGTTGGATCTTGAGGGTATAAAAAATAAGATGAATGATTATATAAGGCCTATCTTATCTAGTTCATGTCACCCCTATGATTTTTTTTGGGCTCGTCATTCTTTCATTAGGGTCCATAGTTTTGGAGAAGAATCTTTTATGCTTCCCAAGGTTTTGACCAATAGAGTAGTAGGCCTAGTGGCCCAATATTTGGTGGTTATAGATTCTAAGTTTGGGGTAAAAAAAAGAAGAGGGACTTCCACGATGTCCCATTAACTAGGGGTGGAATTATAGTGGTGAAAAGGTAGGCAAAATTCATTTTAACAAGGAAATTAGTTGTGTATGGGCTAGTTCTCATTCAAGATTTGTGGAAATACGACCCAAATGGTTTTATGACTTCTTGGATTTTCAAAAGTAAGGTCCATATTTATTTTAAGCATGAGAGCAAGAAATTATTTAAGGATAGGAGGTCTCTCAAAAATGATGCACTAGATGTATATGTCAAACTACAGGATATCCCACTCCTATTATGGAAATCATTTTATCAACCCATTAAGAATTATGACCCAATAAGAGCAATGAAAAAATGGTTGAGATAGGCCTTGGTCAAGAAGGGTTGGATTCAAGATAAAATAACTACCTACTAGAAGTATATGCAATAAATTTATGAGTTAATTATAAATTTTGAAGATGTAGACACAGATGAGCAATGGGAGAATCTATGGGATGAGGCTCATGTTATTCTGGCTTCTAGCTCAAATACAGATAACCTCATAGAATCATAAAAAGAGACATAAGAGGCAAGGACATCTATAGTGGTGCACACAGCTTTGACTTGGCCACCATCTCTCAATGAATTATAGAATGAAATGATGGCCCAGTCTACATATAGAGACCCTATAGCTGATCCCCCATTAGATTCCTCACATGCAACATCATCCACACAAGAGGTGCTAGACTCATCATAGCTTGTGATAGTCCAAACAAAAAAAGAGGATCCTGTGGAGAGCCTTCAAAAGAAGAAGCAAAGAGTAAAGTCTCAAGAAGGAAACAAATAAAAATAGGTATATCTTACCTCATACATGACTCCTCAACATTCTACTCAAACACTATTAATGCCACCCCCATCACATGTCTTAACATTCTCAACTATCTTGGCTATGCCAACTCAAACACTAATGCCATTGGGTTCCCCATTTCCATTCACTTCCCAACAATTAAACTTAACAACCTTTTCGTTTAGGGTCTTAAAAAGCCCATCTTCATCATAGAATTAACCCCAATAGTCAATCACTATGCCTTATGGTTTACCCCATGGGTCTCCTTTCACTGGTGGTGTAGTGACCTCTCCCTCAGACTTCCATACTCAGTCAAACATAGCCAAGAGGGAAAGAAAGGCAAGAAAGGAGAAGTAGAGGAAAGTGGAGGGTAGAAAAGTGGCTATACAACAAATGAGGTCTCTATATGACCATGAATAACATACCCTCATTATCTCCCACATGGATCCTAATGTGAATAAGTCACTTGAGCAAATGCAACTTGTAGATTATATAATGAGTGCAGTGGCTATGGATCTGACACAATTCAGACCCTAGGATAAGGTGGAGCTTATGATTGAAACTATGGATATGGTTACCATAAACTATCTTAAGGTCTTTAATAAACTACAAAAGGAAAAATTGAGATTAATTCAAGCCCAAGCCATTTTAAGCCATATGACTCAAGAGCTCAAGTCCAAGGAGAAAGAGATAGCCCAACTCAACAAGGACTTAAAAGAGGTTGTATCCAAAAAATTCTTGAAGACTTTAGAAGATAAAACAAAGTCTCTACATTAGGAGATCAATATAGTTAAATCCTTTATTAGCTCATTGCAATATGAGAAGAGTCTCCTTAAGAAAAGAATTGACGACAAGGAAGCTGAGGTCACTCAGTTATAATAAAAAATAAATGCTACCAAGGTATAGAAGAATAAATTGAAGGTGCAAATCAAGAACTCTGAGGCTAAAGTGACTAGGCTAACTTAGGAGTTAGCCCAATAACCCCAGTCATTTGGATTTATGCAATGGTCAAGGAACTTTATGTCTCTTGTTAGAAGAGAATATTAGTAGACGTGACCCAATTGAATCCTACACTCAAATTCATATCCAATGCTCATACCCTATGTGTGAAAGTGGATTCCTCTATGGATAATATACTACTTTTAATGGCTAGCAAGGTACCAGAATCACAACTATTGATTCAGAAGTTATATGGCACATCAAAAAAAACTCTATAGGTAGCTGGAATCATAGATAAGTGAGCAAAAACAAGAAGGGTAAGTGAGATTTTGATCTATAACAAAGCTACATCTAAATGCAAGAATCTACTAAACCTTTTGAAAGAAGGGGTAAAGGAAATGAAAGGGCACATTGAAGAATTGGTCCAGTTGGGACTCCCTTCTCCTTTTATAGATGATAGCACTATGCTAATGGAAGACCAGATTCAAAATCTACTGGTCACAAATCAAAATGATTAAATGGTTTTCCAATCCTCAATGATTCTTCAACTATCACAAAGGTGGAAACCATTTTAATCCCAATTAAAAATTTAGAATTTCAATTGAACTTAGTGGCATAGAACATCCAAGCATTCTTCCATAAGGAAATAATAGAACTAGATAGAGATTTCCAAGCTCTATAGAAGAGGTAATATCCATCAAAGAAAGAGTGGGACAATTTGTAGGCCACATTACAAAAGCTTTGAGTGAGCTACAACAAGAATAATTTAGATCAAGTTTTGGTTCAAGCAATTTTACGGTAGTTCTTTCATGCAGGTATGGAGTCCTTGGTGAGTTTCCATGAATTATAGAGTTAAAATTATACATTTTATTTTATACTTTGGGACACACATATATATTATTTAGCCAACTATATAGGCAACTAAACAACTTTTTGGGTCATATTAATTTGTAGGATCAAAGGAATCTCTTTTGTTAAAGCCTTGGAAAAGCTTTAAGACTCTAATGCCAATGGAAGGCTTCAACATGTCACTTTAATTCTCTTTCAAAGAGAAGGAAGTATAAAAAATCCTCTATTAAGTATGAGGCTGCCATGTGGATAAACAATAGTTTTTTTAAAGTCAAAGGTTCAGTAGGGAATCAATGGTGCAAACTAAAATAACAAATCTAATGGTGAGTACTAAGCCTCGAAAGAGTCTCTTTTGTTAAAGCCTTGGATAGAAGCTTCAAGACTCAAATGAATATGGGTGATGTTACTTGCCACTTCGATGCTCTTTCAAGGGTAAGTGAATATCAACAATCATTCATTGAGAGTGAAGCTACCACATGTCAACATAGCACATCCCAAAGCCCAAAAGAGCTGAGAAAGATAAAGAGTTTGCAAAATGAAGGGGAAGGAAGAGTCAAGTAGTTAATAGTCATGAAAGCATCCATGTGTCCATGATTTGAGAGACTATAGGTTAAAGACAAATAGGAGAAACAATTGAAATATAATGAAAGAGACAGTTAGCAAAAATGATTGAATTAAGCTCCAAGTTATTTAGTTACAATGGCATGCAGGTTTTGGATCTAGAATTTGCTGACATGTGGTTAGAATTAAAGCAAGTGGTAGTGACCCACGATGGATTTTTTTAGCTATGATTAGTAGATCAAAGGATCAAAACAAAGGGGAGATCACTAGAGATTCATTTATATCAATATAGAGTTCAAGAGCTAGTTTTTGGAAGCATTTTACTACCTTAACAATTGCCTCTTGAAGGATCAAATATTTTATTCTCTATATTTTGCCTTATGTATTTTGTTCTCCTATAAAACTATGAAGAGAGAGTGGTGTTCTATGCAATTATAGTCTATTTCTAATTCTTTCTTCTCATTTTATTTTATGAGCCTTTTGTTATCTTTGCATAAACATTGAGATTGTTAATCATGTTATATTCTCTTTAATTCTCTCAATGAATATTGTTAAAACTAATATTGGGTTATTGGGATAGATGATGATTCAAGTTATCTTTTCTATTATGAGCATTTGATTATTCTATAGTGTATGCTAGAATTATTGATCATGCTTTATGCTCTTTAATCCTTTCAGTGAATTTTGTTAGTACTAGTTACTGTGCTATTTGGTAAAGGAATACATTCTTGGTGTATCACCTTAGTAGTTTAATTACTTATTTTATGTATTGTTTATTTTCATTTTACATCAAACCCCAAATATAAGAGATATATTTTTTTAAATATGGAGGTTATTTCAAGGGTCAATTCATACATCTTTGAAACTTCTCATGACTTTCATGATTAGTTACAAAATTAAGCATCAACAGTTACAAGGTTCAATCTTGGTAGAGTCTAGTTGTGCCCAAGAGAAGGATCCATCTTAAGTCTCAAAAGCCCATATATCTAGTAGAAAGGGGTGAGAGAGATGGGAACATGCATAGGAGATTGGAGATGGGGTCATAATGACCAAGATATTTTATAGCTTCCTTAATCTCTTCTACATTAATAGCACTAGGACTGTAAGGATAGAATCCTCATATTCATGGACCATGCTCAAGTCTATTTTTAATATATGATTATCGAGAGTATGTCTTGGGATGCTTCTCCATAAATTGCATACATCTATCTCTATTTTGAAATGTGAATCTAGAATTGATGTAGATGAAAACCAATTTAAATTATTAGTTTTCCTATAGTTTCTATGATGTTTGGTCCTTTTTGTCAATGAATTACCACCTTTTATCTATATTAGGTATAAAATACCTATTCTATCCCCATATATCTTTTAATGGTGAGGTTGATCTTCAAAATATCCATTTTAGCCTAGCCTAGGTCGTATTTGAGCTTGGTCCCTTTTGTATTTACCTTGCCTAAGTTGAACAGTGCTTTATCAACCTTCATCAAAAAAGCTTGATCATGACTTAGATCATTGACCTTTACTCACACCATCTGATCTTCATGATACAAGCTAATATGAGCCCTTGAATTGGGTCCTTAACTTGTCAACCCCATCTGAGTTGGTGCCACTTGTAGTCCTATGTTTGCCTTTAGGATCCATTGTCACTCTATCTAATTTACATGATTACACCATGTGGTTGATTTTCAAGCTCCTTGACCTTTTGACTTATTTTTGTGCCATTGATATACTTGGTATGATTAAATTCCAACTTAGGACCCACTATTTTAAATCAAATTGCTATTTTATGATCCCAAAATTGATGTCTGTGCTCCCATCATTTGACATCTATGTGACTATATTTGATGTCCACACGATCATCAAATTTAAGATCTAATATTTTCCTACTATGTCTTGAATTTGATGTCCATGCGACCATCAAATACATCTATGAGACCATCACTGATGTTCATGAGATTGTCACAATTTAAACCACACTAGATTTTCTCTTAAGATTTATTTTAACATTCATGCTAATGTCAATGACATCCATGCAACCATCAATGACATCTCTGAGATCATCACTTTTTGAGCACCAATAGATTTTTGTCATGTTATAAAATTGATGTTTGTGCAAATATCTCCCATTATTTGACCAAATTTAAATGCCCATAACTTTAAGTGATAAAATCATGAAGGTACCAAAATTGTAGGAGATAATCTTGATACAAAAAGGATTGTACACACTTGACCAACTAGCTCTAAAAGCTTTTTGAGAAAACTTATTAAATACACAATTGATTTGATTTAATCATTCTTGCATGACATCCTTATGATGTTCTAGCTCACTTAAGCTTATGCAAGTATTATTCTTGATCTTTCAAAGCTTTGAATGATCTTTTGATTTCTATGTAGGCTTGTCCATGACCCTAAATGCACTAATCACCATAAAACATACTCGAGGACTTGCTCTATAGATTAATCAAAAAGCACTTTAAGGAAGTTTAAAGTGTTTCAAAAGCTTTGTGATAAATGTGAGATCTCTTTATTCCACTCATTCCATCCATAACTTGATTCATCTGCTTATCCATTAGCAACCTGATCCATCTGAGTACCATCTTGAAATGTGGACCAAAATTGGCCAACAGTTACCATTGGAAAGGTAGGACCCAGTAGGTACTACAATCACTTTAAAAAGGTCACATTACAATGGACACTTTATAATGGTAAAATTATAACAGACATATTTCCATGCCTATATAATAAATTTTTAGCAATGTAAAATGACAATGTGTAATACAAAAATTTAGTGTGTAACTTGTGCTATGTGAATTAATGTTAAGCAAGCTAGGTATGTTAGTTGTGCATATGTGATAAGACAGTGTTTTGTAAAGAGATTCTGAGAGAAGAAGGTGTTATGTATCGGTTACTAATTTTATCATTATATGAATAATATTTATGGGTTTTTTACCTCCATGTGAGGTTTTCCATGTATATTTGATGTTCATAGTCTTATGTGCCTTTGTTATTGATCTCACATCTAGACCCATTGATCATATGCATTTTTTTTGCATGTTTTATTTGTTAATAAAATAATGTGAAACATTCAAGATTCAAGAATGAATCCAATATAATTGTATCAATGCTTTTATGATGAACCCCCAAAAAGGGGTCAAATTCCAATAACTACTAAATGAGACATGCCACCACATCAAGGTTACAAAATATCAAGAGAATCATACTCCAAAAAGGGGGGAACGTCTTTTCAGCCCTATAAGCCCTCTATTGGTGGCCCTATCCACCCCATCTACCAACTGGATGGTGGAGTTAGGTAGATGGGTCATAAGAAGGTTAAGAATTATATTTGAGATTTAATGTCACTAATAAGAATCCAACATGAACCAAAAAATGCTCAAACTAAAATTGACATAGGACCAACAAACAAAATCCTCAAGGACCAAAAAATAAGAAATCTTAGCCCATTAAATATTAAAAGTCAATAATACAAGTAAAAATCATATCTAGGATCACTCATAAATAGAACCAATCAACAAGCTTAATATAAAAGACAATAAAGTCTATAGTCCAGGACTACATTCAATAGCAACCAAGTACAATATTTAGCTAGGCATGGTGTATTCCACAACTCTTTGAATTTTATAAGAATAAGATACCCACACCATTAGTTCTTTCACTTAAGCACCCATTTAAAACAAATAACTTTCACCCTCAAAGGCTCATGTCACACTTAATGTAGTTAATACAAGAAAACCATGCAATAAGTGAAAACCCTTGGTTCCAACCAACACAGTCGAGTAAATCAAGAAGCTTGAATCCATTATAACATAATAAATTTTAAAAAAAAAAATCTTAAAATAACATAGTTGATTAAATTATGTGTTTCACATCAACACAGCTAATGCTTAACATTGACGTGTGTAAATGTTTTTGTGTGTGTGTGTGTGGGGTCAACACAGTCAATGTAAAAAACCACATTTATTTTTATCACAAAGGTCAAATGCTAAGCAAAACCTATGTATATATTTCACACATCTGTGTTATATAAACACCATAAATCCACTCAGTTAATAACTCATGTTTTAAAAAAACATAATAGATCTTTGCAAAAAATCTTGAATACATTTGTAAACCCATCACAATCAAAACATCAACCTGAGTTTATATCCAAATTAAAGACAATGTTTAGTATAACTAGTATAACCAAAAAATTAAGACTTCAAAATCCATGAATAAACAAATACAAAAACCCACAAAATCCTTTTCTACACAGTCAAGGTAAACAAAATGTATACACATAATATTTTAACCTTTTATCAAATACTAATGCTTTACATCTTGTAGGAACCAATCAAGACTCAATATCTCTGAGTGCATGCCTTAAGGGGTGAATTGAGAAAGGGGTGTGTAAACCTTTAGTGTTTTACAGGATTTTTATCCCTTACTGTCACATTATTACCAATCCAAGAAGCTCTTAAAACCATTCCCTAAGTTATTACTCCTCCCTTTCACATTCATCCAGTCTTTTTCCTCTTTCCATCTTCCTTTTCTTGCCTTAATTCCCTTTTGGATATTCAATTGTACCAAGTCAGTTGGGTCAACCTTGTATAGTCTAGGCATATTTTTCACTTTTTGGGTTTGTTAGCCTTTCGACTAACCTAGCTTAGACCTAGTGAATTATCCCCAAAAACATACTAGGTCGACCCCATACAGCTAATGTTTCTAAGAGGATTTAGGGAAATATCCACCTATAAATACAAGATCATTTTTTCATTATTTCAATATGCAATCAAGAGTTATTATTTTCTCATGATTCTTTATAATCTAGTCTTCCACCATTCTACTTGAGGAGTCTTAGCTTAGGATTTCTACTTAGAGAAACTAGTCTTGGGGATAAGTTTTAGATGCTTTAGCCTTTCTTAGTGATCCTTAAAACCCATAACATATTACAAATCCCCTTTTTCCAAGGGAGAGATTGAGTCTCGATGGGTTCACATTCAAGTAAGTATATTTTAACTTTGTTCTCCTCTCTTTAGTAGATAAAAGTAGTATAAGTATTGGCTTGAATAATATTATTCTTCATATTCCATGTATTAGGATCTTACTCCTACTTATATTAATTGATATTCTCCTATGCATGTTTTAATTATTTTTATAACCCCTCATGTTGTGCCACAAGATTTGGTGTGTACTAAATTAGATTTACTTTCTTGTTATTAGAATAGATTGAACATTAAACCTAGGACTCTTTTAGTGGGGTTGGTGATTGTGTTAGACTGTAGGCTTTAAAACCCTTCCTAACATGGTGTATTGTGACAAGTGATCCCTTAATCGAGTCTAGTGGATCCTTATATTAGTCATTCCCCTGCTTAATAAATGTATCCCCAATTAGAAGTGTAGGTATGCTCTATTTTCTCCAAGACAAAATTGATTTATAGACATGATGCATTTTTGATTGCATACATTCTAGTGACCCTGACGTGAACTAACCCTTATAGAATTTTTTCATATTATTTGATTCTTTCATCATTATTTTGATCATATATCTACCATACTGGATTGATTTTATTGACCTAGTGTCTATCTTTTGTGCACATGTTCTTAGGTATAGGCTATTGGATTGATCTTGTTGACCTAGTACAATTTTTTAGATTTCTAGGCATCCATTTTAGCACAGTAGGTTGACCCAGTCAACCTTGTAAATTTTCAAGCATCCATTTTAACATACCAGGTTAACCCAATTGACCTTGTATATTTTAGACACTTAGCAATAAGTTTCTATAAAGCTTGATCAACCCAGTCAACCTAGTTAGCAGGATTTACAAGCATATATCAAGGTTATTGAATATAAATCTTCATTATTTTCATCTCTAATCCATAAAGGTTATTTTTATCTCTTTGTATCTTTCTTTACTATCTTTTCTTTTACAATTTGTAGTCTTCAAAACTGCCCTTGCACAGTCAACTAGATCAACCCTACCAACCTAGTTATGTGTTTTGTGTGTTGTCTCGATAACTAGGTTGACTTTATTGACTTTGTTCATTTTTAGACCTTACTTTCATAATACAGGGTCAACCCTATCAACCTATTTCTATATTTTTTTCATACACTTTTGACCATATCAACATTGTACCTTGATTCAAAATTGGAATTATCCTTATCTGCTAGTATTTAGTTCACACTTTATTTTCTTATTGCTTGCATGCCTTGAATATATCACATAGTTTAATTAAGTGGTTTTCAATTAATCATTTAGTTCACTATTTTATATTTTATGCACACACTACCAAATCACATAATCTAAATAAGCATTTTAACAATTTTCTACCCAAGGCCAACCTACTTGGATTTCATCACCAAGGGAGAAGCTGACTTGATACTCTAGTCAAGTATAAATTATAGTTAAAGGTATATTATAGCTAAGCACCCAAGACCCTTATTACTATGGTGTGTGAAGTGATGGGTTAGGCCCCAATATCAAGCCTATATCATTTCCACTGCAGTCCCTTTCAACCCAAACTACCTAAAACCATCTTTAGATTGTCATTCTAGTTCCCAACTTATAGCCAACTTCCCATCACATTTAAAATCATATATGAATGATTTAATTAACATTCAAGTTGACCACTTATTTATCTTTTTACTTTCCAAGTTAATTGCTTACTCTTTGCTCAATTATATTTTGTATTGTAAAGACTTGCATTAGCCAGCATTGGTGCAAAGTTTTATGTTATTTGCTTTAATTGGATTGGCTAGCAGTAATCCAATTAACTATTTATTTTATTTCATCTATTTATTTTCAAATTACTTACAAAATTTATCTTATTTTAGTCCAAAAATTGATCATTGGTTTCTAAATTTCCCTCTCTATTATACTAGGTTGACCCATTCGACTCAGTATATTTTTTAGCCCTTATTCACTATATTAGATCAATCCAATTGACCCTGTACTGTCTAAAAACTCTAGTTTTTCCTTTTCTAGCCTTTATTCACTATATTGGATCAACCCAATTGACTCTGTATTATTTTTTGCCTTCCTTATTTATCACTCTAGTTCTTTATCTTTCCTTCTTTGCATTTTATTCATCTCTCTTCAATTAGAATGAAGCCTCCTATCATAATCTTCTTGGATAGCTTGAATTCATTTAGATAATATATGGGATATTCATGTATTCCTCTCTTTTCTTCCAAAGAATAGCATCACTCTTGGGGTACCTCTTCTCTTCTTCATCTATGACCTGCAAGATGGTGCAAATAACACCTCAAGATGAAGTTGATGGATCTAATCCTTTTTATACCTACCAAGAAACTTCCCATCTTCAAAATATTTAAACTAATGTGGGAGCAATTGATACAAGTTTACTTAACAATACCACTAATAATCCATCTTCTAATAATCCTCCCCCTAACACCAATTTAGGGAGTGCTCCTACCAACACCAACCCAACTCCTAATATAACTCAAATTTTAGCCCAAGTTATCCAACAAATGAACATAATGCAAAATTCTAACACCAACCAGATTATGAAACTTTAGTAACATTTAATCAATATGGAAAATCAACCTGCAACTATGCATCCTCAAGTGAATCCCAATTTCATTCCTCCACCTCTTTGAGATGCCTCAAGTAATGTTATTCCTCAACCCATAATGAATAACAAGATGTTTCAAACTATTCAAAATAAGTCTATCCCCCTTCATTGTTTCCATTTATATTGGTAACATATCTCCAACTATCAAATATGATGGGAATAAAGACCCTACATTATTTATCAAAGCCTTTGACAACCTTTACAAAGAGTGGATCCAAAATAATACCTTTGCCATAACTAAACTCTTAGTCAAGACTTTCACTGGTGATGTATTAGAATGGTATAATCAACTTCCCCAACATTCTATTTGGCAACTTGAGGAGTTTGTTAATCCCTTAGTTAAAGAGTTTCAACACAATGACCTTTCCAAAAATTATCTTAGCCACTTTATCAATGCTAAACAATCTCCTATTGAATTAGATCATGACG
The DNA here is from genome assembly GCA_037957365.1 of Torreya grandis. Classification (NCBI taxonomy): domain Eukaryota; kingdom Viridiplantae; phylum Streptophyta; class Pinopsida; order Cupressales; family Taxaceae; genus Torreya; species Torreya grandis. Next base: position 1,905,648 of record JARHVA010001935.1, read on the forward strand.
TTATTAAAAGATGGAAATATTTAGCTCATAAAGCAGACCATAACATGACTAATGATAATTATTCAAACTCTTTAGCACTATTTTGACTCCCACTTATCAATATAAGGTTTGAACCTTTGCTCCTCAAATACTTAATGAAGCTCGTGATCAAGCTAAACGTCAAGACTTTCTCATGAAACAATTTGAACCTAATACAAAACTTTTTAAAGAATCTTTCCAAACATCTAATGCTATCACTAGTAATACTCTATAAACTAAACCAAGAGTTTCCAAAACTAATGTTCCTTCACCTTCTCATACACCTCTTTTGGTTCAGTAAATGAAATGATTTTTACCACCCTCAAAACCCTTCATCTATCCCAATGTTCCTCCTAAGTGATATGACCCCTATCTATTTTATTGGTTCCATATTGATATTGGGAATTCTCATTAATATTTTAGAGGGATCACTAATTTTTTTATCTCCTATATGCTTGGTGATTCATTCAATCATGAAGATATGATCAATCTTCATCGTCAAGAATACACTGTTTCTTTTCAAAAATGACAAACTTCAAAAACTTCTACTTCAAATAATCAAAAATATTCTTCCAATAATCAATCAAATGTTGATGATTTTTGTGCCATTAATGTCGATTATGATCAAAATTTTAACAATTCTCAATATGTCAATACTACTAAGGTTAATTACCATCATAAACTGGCTCATAAAGATCCTATTACCAAGCCTAAGAAGTCATCCTTGAAGGAACAAATTCTTAAAGATACTACCACCACTAATGTTTCTTCAAAATCCCAAGAAGAACCATCTCCTCCTTTCGATCTTTTACCTTCAAATATTCCTACAAAGACTAATTTAACCTCTAAAATGTGTGTTGGTTTTTCTAAGTGTCATTGGAATTTTCTTGAAGAACTCAACTTTATGCCTTGTAAGGTTTCACTTATGGAGTTGGTTGACACTTCACCCTATCATCATAAATTCCTTATGTAAAAACTTCAAGAAATTCAAGATCCATCTTCCATAAATGAATAACCACCTTTTATTGAATCTCACCCTACCAAAATAAATACCATTGAAACTATGTGTCCTTCTTCCAAACCCTCTATTAAATTATTTGAAGAGGACATGATCAATGATGAAATTATTTTTCATGTTGATGATCCACCACTTTTTATCAAAGTAGTCATTAATACCACTCTTATCCATAAATTTCTAGTTGATGAAGGTTTTGGTATTAATGTGACATCTTTATGGCTCATCCAACAACTTGGTTATAACAAGGATCATCTCAATCAAACCTATCTTGCTTGTCATGGTTTTGATAAGATTAATCAAAAGCCACTTGGTTTTATTTATCTTCCATTAACCATTTGACCTAAGACTATTCAAACCAAGATTATGGTCCTTGATCTTCCTTTATCTTATAACATACTTCTTGGTCATCGAATGAGGGTCATTACTTCTTCTGGTAGTCAGTGTATTAAATTATTACATAATGGAAAATGGCATAAGCATGAAGCTAATCCTAACCCATGAAACATTCAGCTTCCCAATCCTAAATCATAATATTGTATTCCTACCACTCATAAGATTAATAGTCTTCATTTACCTGAATTCATCAACATGAATCTTGATTTACAAGTTACTATTATGGATTCTGATGATGATGAGCCTAATTACCTGCAACATACTTGTAATACTACCAAGTTAACTCCCTACATTTCATAATGGCTTCCTCCTCTATTAACTAGGGACCATACTATTCCACTTATTAATGAGATTATTGATTTTCCCCCTCCTTGCAATGCTTGGGAGCCTTCTTTACCTGAAGATGATTTCAATTGAAATAATTTTGGAGTGGCCAAATTATTTCAATATCCTCTCATCATGTCTCCTCATACATTTAGTAATATCAATATTTCACCCTCTAAAACTCCCCTTGATTCTCAGGCATGTACAATTTCTCCAACATATGATGTTAACTATATCATAGCCCAAGCTCAATCTCAAGACTTGGATGTCCAACATTATTAGAAACCTTCACCCAAATTTATACTTTTAATCAGGATGTTCATACCATTTCTATGGATCATACCTTAGATCTTGAGGGTCATGTGCCTCCTGCCAATTATCCTCTTATCGATACTCTTTGGGTGGTAGAATAAGTTATACATTCCAAACCTCAAAAAAATTCTACATCTCCTTCACCACCTATCAATCCAATCATTGCATCTAATCCTTCTCCAATCATTGAACCCACTAATATTCCAACCTATTCTGCTCCATCTACTTCTTCTACTCCTAAGATTACATTAGATGCCAAGGCAATTGATGATCACCATATACATTCTGAGTATGATAACCATGGTAATCAAGTTATAAATCTTGAAGTAGATATTGAGTATTATGGTCCTTTTCCTACCTTGCCTAGTAATGAAGCTATCCTTGAGTTACTTTATTCTTGAGAACCTCAACTTCCTTGGTAGCATCATAAACTTGGAAATTTTAAAACTAAAACTCCCTGCTTCAACAACTTTGTTGCTAGCATTGATCCTAAAACAAATCTAATTTCTACCTTACCCAATGCACCATACTACTTTTAAGATTGCAATTCCATGCTTATCAAAGAAACCACTCACATCAAATATGGTACTCCATCTTATCCTCGACCAATTATAGTTTATTAAGAGCTTTCAACTACCAAACATGATAATTTTAGCTTATTCTTTGATAAGTATCATCAAGCTTTAGTTTAGTCCTATGAGGACATGTTTGGTATTTACCCTATCATTGTGGTGCATAACATCATTACTTATCCTAATGCCAAACCTATGCATCAAATACAAATAAAATTTCCACCTAAAGTTTCCACTTTATGTCATAAGGAAATCATCAAATTACTTGATGCTAAATTTATTAAACTAGTGGATTATTTTGAATGGGTCTCCAACATTATTCCCATTCAAAATAAATTCACTATGGTCATTATCATTTTCATTGATTTTTGTAATATTAATCTTGCTTGTCCCAAAGACAACTTCCCTTTACCTTTAATAGATGGCATTATTGATTCCATGGTTGGTTACAGAATGTTATCTCTTATGGATGGCTTCTTGGGATACAATCAGATTCATATCATTCTTGAAGACCAACATAAGACTAATTTTACCATGGAATGAGTCACCTATTTATATGTCAAAATTCCCTTTAGCCTCAAAAATGCTAGAGCCATTTACCAACAAGCAATGTTTCACATCTTTCATGATCTCATTCAAAAAATTATTGAAACCTATGTGGATGATCTCATTATTAAATCTAAACATCATAAAAATCATCTTTCTAATCTCACTATCATCTTTGACCATCTCCCTAAATATAAAGTCAAACTTAATCCTTATAAATGTGTCTTTGGAGTCACATCTAAAAAATTGTTAGGATTCTTAGTCTCTCTGTGTGGCATTGATGTTGACCTTGCCAAAATTTGTGCTATCATCAACATGTCTATTCCTCATTCTATCCTCGACATTCATAATTATTTAGTCAAACTTAGGGAAATTAGATGATTCATCCCCAAAATGGTATATCAAATTCACTCCATCAATTCCCTTCTCAAGAAAGGTACTACTTTAGAATGGATAGATCCATGTCAAAAATCCTTTGATAATATGAAAGAGTCATTATTTCATCCACCTACACTTCATCCTCCTTCCAATTATAAAATTTTAATTATGTATACTTCTTCCACACCTATTTCAGTTGGGGCAATGCTTTCCCAACAAGATATGGGAAGAGAGTATGTTATCTACTACATTAGCCAAAGCCTCATCAACTATGAGACATTTATACCAAAATTAAGTGTGATTGCTTTGCCATTATATGATTTACCAAACTTCTTATGTCACTATTAATTTTAACCCCCTTCTTCATTTCTTCTCCAAAGCATTTCTTCCTAGAGATAGAATTGGTAAATGGATGGTCCTCCTTATGTCATTTAATCTTCACATCATCACTCAAAAATCTATCAAAGGGCAAGTCATAACTAATCAACATACTATAACTCCCATACCTGCTACTTCTTCTCTTCAAGATAATCTCCCAAATGATAAAATCCTTTACATCAAAGGTTTTAATCAAGCTATTTCTCTCAAAGATTATTTTCATAGCTTTACCACTAATCTTGAAGCTGATAATCTTGATGAATCCACTACTCCTATGGTACTACTAAAATAAAGGTAGTTATTTAGGAGCTTCCTAAAATTAATGTTGGCATGCATGAGGATACTTGGACCCTTTATTTAATGGTGCTAAATACCTTTAAGGAGTTGGGGCAAGTTACATTCTCATAAGTCCTCTTGGTAAGATCATTCCTTTAGATTTTCACTTCACCCTTGATGTCACCAATAATATGGCTGAATATGAATCTCTTATCTTAGGCATGAGAGCTACTCTTGATTTATACATTCAATACCTTTATGTTTTAAGTGATTCTCAACTACTCACCATTAAGTCAATGGTGATTGTCAATGTAAAAGTGAAAACCTCATCATATATCATCAAATTGTGACCTCTCTTACTAAGGATTTCATCTCTTTCATTATTGATCCTATTCCTAGAGATCAAAATTCTATTTTTTATTTTCTTGCCTCTTCAGCATCTCTCTTTAATCCCCACCAAGTCCTTTTCGATCTTACTTTTCTTATATATATAAGAAAATTTCCATCTTAAACTCAACCACCAGATTCACTTATATGTCATATTGAGGTTATTACCATTTGACAAAGCCCTTGGTATAAAGACATCATTCAATTCTTGGAACATCAAACTTATCCTTCTAACTTAGACACTCATAAAAAGACACACATTCATAAATAAGCTTTCAAATATGTATTTCGACACAACATCCTTTATTATCATAATGCTGAAGGTACCTTGCTCCATTGTGTTATAAAAGATGAGGTCCCTCCTCTTCTTGAACAAGCACATGGGGGCATTTGTGGTGACCACTATAGAAGACATGCTACAGCATGTAAATACCTATGCATGGGTTACTTTTGGCCTACTCTCAAAAAGGATGCAATTGAATATGTTAAAAAGGATAATCCTTGTCAACTTCATGATGATCTAATCCATTCACTTCTAGCTGAACTTTAAATTATCAAATCTCCTTGGCCATTTTCCACATGGGGATTCGATCTCATTAGTAAACTACCTCTCTCCCAAGATGGACATGTCTTTATAATCATTGCTACCAAATATTTTACCAAGTGGGTAGAATCCATGCCCCTTGTTAACATCACCAATCCTACCATTTCCAAATTTATTATTAATCAAATCATTTTCTTCTTTGGTGTTCCCCATACCATCATTTCAAATAATGGTGGTAACTTCAAAAATAAACATGTTAAATAACTTTGCAAAAAATTCAAGATCAATCACAAATATTCCACACCTTATCATCCACAATGCAATGGTCAAGATGAGGCCACTAATAAATTATCAAGAAAATTATCCAAAATATAATTCATGAAACTTGCATAGATTGACACCTTCATCTTTACCCTGCACTTTGGGCCTATCAAACTAGCATATACACTGCCACTAGGGTAACCCCATTTTTGTTAGTGTATGGTTCTAAGTCAATTAGTCCTTTAGAATTTGAGCTTCCCTCTCTACAGATATCTCTTCATGGTATTATTCTCAATGAAGAATTACGTAAATCTCATCTTCATGCCCTTGATTTACCTGATGAACGTCATGTTTTCACCTTACAACATAACTACCAATACAAGGCTCGCATTGCCAAACAACATAACAAAGGTGTTAAAATCAGCACATTTAATATTGGTGATATTATCCTTAAATTATACTACACCCATGATAAAGAAGGTAAATACTCCAAAATATGGTGGGGCCCATATTCGGTCAATGATATTCTTAGTCTAAGCACCTACTGCCTTCAAACCAATGAAGGCCATGTTTTCAAAGAGCCCACCAACACACAATTCCTTAAAAAATACTTTGCTTAAACATTTATTTCTTTCCATTCTTTCTATCTATATTTATCTAACACTTTTTGTAGGTTAATTACATGGGTCTCTCCCTTTGTATCAAGTTCATTCCTTTCAAAAACCTTTATTCCTCCCTTTTGGTCTTTTAGTTTCTTGATGTACCATAGTCTTCTTTATCTTCTTACATTTTCTCTTTTTAGCACCCCTTGGGTTTTTCTTTAGTGCATTGTAGAATAAGACCATGAATAGGACCCAACATTCCTCATAAATTTACCATTTTTTTGCTTAGCTCACTTTATCTTTCACTTGCTTGTTAACACCCCTTGGGTTTCTATTTTATGAAGTTGCTATGTAAGACTGTGGATAAGACCTGACCCTCTTCATAAAATTACCATCTTTTCATCTTATAATCCTTATCCTCAAACTTTAGCTTTCGCTTCTTTTGTTAGATGGAATTTATGCAAATAATCCATGTTAGCATATTTTCATCCATTTCCCTCATTCTTATGATAAGGAATCACACTTTACTTTCATTGTATCCCTTTTTTCCCTTTGTCACCTTTTTTGCGATTTGAAGTAATTCAAATTATTCTATGTATCACACGTCTTGATTTCCCCTTTTTTTCACTCCACATTGAATAAAACAAGGTCAAATTCAAGATAACACTTTTATGTTACCTATATTTATGAGACTCTTAGACCCCATGCTCTTTGAAGTTTCTCTCTTTTAGCAACCTTGTCCCAAGTATTCAAATGAAAGTCATATTTAGCACCTGTGTTTGGTTTTCCAAATATGTATGGAAGAGAAATAGAAAAATCCATCAAGAAGGTTAAAATATAAATCATTTTAAATAAAAGGCAATGATATCCATAAGGCAACATACAAATCTCAAAAGTCAACATCACATCAAAAGACATGATTACAAGCACATCTCCTATCTCTAATCAAAGCTCAAACTCCATAGTTGGCATCACATAAAGCCGAGGTCTTTTAGGGTGTGATAGTCCAGTAGATTAAAATAGGGAAATTCAACAAACTATATAGTGCTACCTACTTTCTCATGCAAGTATCCAATCTTTGCAGTAGACTGATGACTCTATAAAGGGTCCTGAGGAATGGGGAAAATGTTGTGGGAAGGTAGGTCCATATACTTTTCATGTATATATCCTTCATTGGATGATCTATATACTTCATTTTTTGACCTAAGACTTGTCTAGCTAAGAGTTATTCATAGTCCTTAAGGTCTAAAGTCATTTTGTTTTGACAAACCTAATTTGAGTGTCTTGACTTCGATAAAGAGTTCCTCTACCTTAGTATTTCCTTCATTCTCCCCTCCACCCATTTCATTTCCCCCTTTGATAAACAAATTGTGATTCCAAATTTGTTCTCCTTTCTTCTTTAATTCCTTCTTCTTAATATCTTAATAACATGCAAGCACTACTTTGTTTCATTTTTGTCTATCCTTAGAGAGAAACAACATGTTTGAACAACTATGGATTACTTCTTTCTTTTTTACCATGATTTACATTTCTAGACTTACTTTACTTTCGTTTTATCATTTGTCATAATTTTAATTTCCTATTGTCACAGACACCTAAGTTCATACCCTTTTTCCATTGTTTAGTGAGGTTGGCTTGTTACTTCTCACTCGACAATGTTATTTTCCCTTTTATGCACCTTTTTCCATTTTGGATTGAGATAAGCATTGTTACTGCTCACTCATCAATATTGTTTTACCATTTTGTTTAGTTTTTTACCATTTATTTATTTTATTACCATCTTGTTTTACATGTATCCTTGGTTTGACTTGGTGAGTTTGCCTTCCTTAAGGATAGCTTGTTTGAGTTTTTTGGTCTTGAGTAGCCTTGGATTTTTGGTTACCTAATTTAATCTTGTTGTTTAACTTGGTCATTTGGTCTAACACAGTACTTTTCACCCTAGCTTTCCAAATTTCCTAGGTATGTATCATCCTCATAACACCATCTATCTTGTCTTTTCTTCCATCTTTTTGTTTTTTCTCTTTAGTTTTATATTCTTGGGTTTATCAAAAGTAGTCTATGCATCCTTCATAAAAAAAACTAATAGCATAGTAAAAGACCATCTCATGATAAAGGTAAGTCAAGGTATGTATTGTATTTACTTTTCAATCATTTTTTCTATAAAATATTATAAATTTTTTTTAGCATCAGCATTGTGTGTTACTATGTTCTTTCTCAAAGCACTATCCCTTATTGTACCTTAGTGACATGTGATGAGATTTGAGTGAGGCATATATATACACATAATATTTTCAACCTTTTATCAAATATTAATGCTTTACATCTTTTAGGAACCCATCAAGACTCAATCTCTTTGAGTGCATACCTTAAGGAGTGCACCGAGAAAGGGGTGGTTAGACCTTTGGTGCTTCTTAGGATTGTTATCCCTTACTACCACATTATTACCAATCTAACCAGCTCTTAAAACCTTTCCCTAAGCTATTACTCCTCCCTTTCCATCCTCATTTTCTTACCTTAATTCCATTTTGGATAGTCAATTGTACTAGGTTGATTGGGTTGACCCTATACAGTCTAGGGGTATTTTTCACTTTTTGGGTTTGTTAGCCTTTTAGCTGACCTAGCTTAGACCTAGTGAATTATCCCCAAAAACATACAAGGTTGATTGGGTTAACCCTATTTAACTAATTTTTTTGTGAGGATTTAGGGAAATATCCACCTATAAATACAAGATAATTTCATCATCATTTCAATATGCAATCAAGAGTTATTATTCACATGTGTTTATTTTCAATATGCTCTTCCACCATTCTACTGGGGGAGTCTTAGCTTAAGGTTTATACTTGGAGATTCAAGTCTTGTGGATAAGTCTTGGATGTTTTGGCCTTTCTTAGTAATCCTTAAAAATCATAACAACCTCTTATGAAGCCCCTTTGGCCAAGGGAGAGATTGAGTCTCGACAGGTTCACATTCAAGGAAGTATATTCTAACTTTTTTCTCCTCTCTTTAGTAGATAGAAGTAGCATAAGTATTGGCTTGAATAATATTACTCTTCATATTCCATGTATTAGGTTTTTACTCATACTTATCTTAATTTATATTCTCCTATTCATGTTTTGATTATTTTGTTAACCCCTCATGTTGTGCCATAAGCTTTGGTGTGTACTAGATTAGATTTACTTTCTTGTTATTAGAATAGATTGAATGTTAAACCTAGGACTCTTTTAGGGTTTTTGTGTGATTGTGTTAGACTATAGGATTTGAAACCCTTTTTATCATGGTGTATTATGATAATTGATCTCCTAATTAGGTCTAGTAGATCCCCATATTGTTCATGCCCTACTTAACAAATGTATCCCCAATCGAAAGTGTAGGTATGCTCTATCTTCTTCAAGTTAGGATTGATTTATAGACATGATGCATTTTTTATTTCATACATAAAACACAACTCAAATCATAAAAAAAATCAAACATGAATACATAACAAGCAAATTTGTTTCATTATAGACTTCTAAAAATCATTCCAACATTACCCACAACACAAAAATAACAAACATCACTTGCTTGTGAAACTTAGAATGTAGTCTATCATGGAGTTGAATTTTTGGTTCCAAAAACACTTTTCTCACTCTACATGCATTCCCCATTAAGGATGAGCAACTAAAAACTTCCTCAAACCACCATGGGTTGTATTCTAGCCTCAAAATATTGAATTCATGGGGTGATAACATAACTCTTTGTTCCCCACATTCTTCACTAAGTTTTGAAAAAAATACAATAGTTAACAACATAAAATACCTCAACATTTTAGCTCAAACAAAACCCTAGGGCCTCCATGAATTTTCTTAGAATAACAACATTAGCCTCTAGGGTCTATTTGAGACAAAAAAACCAAACAAATCCAAAGTTCAACCAAAGAATTTACTTGATGGTCAAACCTTCAAAAAATGATCCATCATGAGCTAATCTGATGATAAGGTCAATATGGCTTAAATATCCATCAAAATTATTACCCACCATGTGACTAAGGCTTAGTCATGGCCCCCTTTCAATAATCAAAGGGGTTGTCCAAAAAATGTCATAGCCTAGTCAAAGTCTTGGCTAAACTAATGGAAGTCAATAAAAGAGAGGATGGACTAAGTCCAAAACTATTAAGACTCATCCAATTCCTACTCAAAATCACCCATAATGATTCAAGTTCAATAAAAAATGTTGTCAAAGACTACTCAAGATGACACTAAATTCTAATCAATAATCATTCCAAACAATAATGAACCAATATTGAATAATGCAAAAAATAACAAGGTGAGTGATGCAAACATAAAATAGTCACATAAAAAATCAATAGTCAAAGCCCAAGTTCTACACATCTTAATTCAAGGACTCAAAGAAAATAAAAATTGTAAACCAATGATTAAAAAAATAATGAAGAATTCAATAAATGAAGAAAATAAAATGACTTGGAGATAATCCTTAGTAATACTAGTGGAAAAAGTCATATACAATCTCAAATATAATTCATAACTTAACTGACATAATCTTATCCAACTACTCATTAACCTTCTTCCCATGTTTCCAAAATCCATTGTCGAGCCTAGCTCATTTATCTATTCCTATAGTCACAAAATATGACATAAGCAATATCTGAACAAGGTGGAAATAGTACTAGTAATCATATAATTTATAAACTATAAAAAATATTCCAATCATGACATTTATGAATCAAATCATGGTAACTAAGTCAATAATCATCTAATATAACATGTTAATCAATGCTAAAAAAATCATCACAACTAAGTCAGAACCAACATCTAAAGTAATAAATCAATGTGTCAACCAACAATAAAGAAAAATATGTCATAGTAATTTCTAAAATAACAATTTAAAAATGCATCAAATGTTAGGTCATGACAATCTAGTATGATATGAAGTATATCTATCCTTAGGAGGTGTAAAATAGTGCATGTTCACTAAAATGTAACATGGATAAATGGTTTACAACTAAATGCAATACAAGTAATCTAATTAATTTTAAGTAAGCATCACAAATCATGTGTAATAAAATAATAACACTTAATAAATATTTCAAAACTAATCATTAGGGAAGAAATATATGGTTTTGATGTTTTTCTTAAACAAAAATCAATTTGGTGACAATCATCTAAATCTGAATATAGAAATGCACCACCAACATTGACAAAAAAATTACCTATAAATCATAAAATTAAATCAGACACATATGATGAAGCATCAATATGGATTTAGACTGGTATAAAGCATTTAGGGGAGTTTAAATAGGTGACATACTACAGGCTCCAAAAATATTGACTATTGGGTTCACTTGGTCATGATATCTTATTTCCTCTCTCTCGTATTTATGTGTTGTGGCCTTGTATACCTATAAAACAGACTTTATTTCCTTTCCCTATAATAATTCCAATGCACCTATAATATCTAAATACTATATAAAATAAATTCTTTTTATATGTCTATCACCAATACATTTATTGTGTATAGCACCTCAAATCAGATTGAGTTAACATTGAACCTCTACTTTTTCAAAAAACAAAAAAAAACATCAATGCAAATACAACTCATATTCGACACAATTTGCATTCAAAAAAACCTTGACTTTAAAAACTAAAAATGGAAGGATAAATTTGACATCCCATTTCAATTCACTTTCACCTTCATAGATATATCAAAGGAGAGTAGAGAGGAAGAAAAAGACAATAAATAGGGATAAAAAGAGAAAGGGATAGTAAAAAAGTAGAAAAAATGGATAGCAAAAAGGGAGAAGAAATGGATAATAAAGTTAAACAAGAGAGATGTCTACCTAACAAAAGAGTTTTGGGGGAAAATTAAGGACAAGGGGAAGGAATAAATGGAAACAATTAACAAAACTACTTTCAGATGAAGAAGAGGAAGAATATGTGCCACCCCTACGAAATTGAAGATCATAGTCACATAGTTTTTTATTGCATAAGTAAATTTATAATTTATGTCTATGTAATTATTATAAAATAATTTTAGGAAAACCTCTAGGAATATTATATGGTTAACAACTACAAAAAATCTAGGAAACCCCATGAAATCAACTTATAAAAACTATCAAAACCCTACAACAAAAAGTAAAAAACCTGTAAAAACCCTACACACTCTTTTATTTTGCATGTAAATCATTTGAAAATATTTCTATTTTGATCTCCTATATTTTTTTTTTCTAATTTGAATGTAAATTATATAACAAAATTCTAAATTTGGTTCTCTTTCTTTTATTTTCTAAGTTTCATACAAATTGTTTGACAAAATTCCCAATTGCATCTTTGTTTGATGTCTGATTTTCAATATTTCTCATTGTCTCTAATATACTTAACAATCCAATAAAAAGTATTATTTAAATACAATAAGATGAAAATTTGATTTTGTAAATAGGATGAAAAATTAATTAACAAATAGGATTAATTTTTCATTTTTTACTTGTTGAATTAATGTTTTAAATACTAGGCATATGTGGTGGTTAGTAAGCCATCATGTGGTAACATCATTAGGAGGGCATTGCATAATGTGGGTTGTGGGGAGTTTGGAATTCGTGAAACTAAAGAACATGATATTAATGAGGATTATCACATCCATCAAATAGCTCGATAGTCTTACCATTTATACAATAATTTTTAAATTATTTTTAAGTATATGTGTATATCATTTTTTATTGTGAGTTTTATTATTTATTAGTTATTAACACAATTATTTGGTTTTTATTATAGACAGGAGGGCATTGGGATGATTTTATTCCATTCACATGATACTAGGGACCCATGGAGGTATAATTCTCAAAAAAAAATTAATTGAAGTATTTCAATTGGTTTTAATTTTAATTTTTTTTGGGTGTTTTTTATAACATTTTCACTAGTTATTGTATGAACCCACTAGAGGATGAGGCTAGGAACAATAGACATATTTCCTCTGCTACTAGGGACCCAATGCAAAATTATAATTCGTAGATTTATTTTTTAAATTTAAATATTTTAATTATTTTTAATGGTGTTTTCTTTTTGAGGTTTTTGATAATAAGTCCACTAGTTATATGGATTCATGAAAGGATGAGGCTAAGATGAGTTAGTTCCTCTATTTTTTATTTGATTAGGAAAATTTCATGGGTTTTTAAGATTCTAGAACTTAATACAAAGGAGAGAAAGATGTGATTTTGACACATAAATGGGACACCTCTACCAACGACAATGAGATAGGCAAAATAAACATAAGAACAACTAACCAAAAAATGAAAAATGAGCTAAAACGTATAGAGGTTCAAATCTACCTCAAAAAACCAAGAAAACACCATAGATGCTTCAATGAAGCATTCACCAATCTTTCGCACAAACATCAACAAATAGAATCTAACCAAACTATTTACATCCTTAAAACCAAGGGATTTTCTATAAAATTTCATCAGGATCTACTTTCTTTCTGCCTTAAATAACTATATTTTACAAATCTGCTCAGGGTACCTCTAAGTTAGGAGGTTTATCTTAGGATCCCCCTAAGTAGAGGGGCATATAAGAGGGTTGAACCACTGCTTTTTTACATTTTTTCCTTTTCTAAACTTTTGTCCATCCTTCCTCGACTTCTACAATAAAATAGGGATGGGGTTTGTCTTTTATTGTTAGGTCCTTGATTTTTGCCCCAGATAATTTCATTTATGGGTTCTTCTTGAAAGATTTTGTTGAAGCAGAGGGGAATACCAATTTTTTAGCTTTCCTTGGAGAGATTAAATCCTTCAGTAGTACATCTTCTAAATGAGGGGAACTTTTATGCTCCTTAAGATCCTCCAAAGGTGATGAAGAACCATCGCTATCAAAATCTAAATATAAATCATTTTCAGTAAGGACATGTAGGTGTTTGAGGTGGGAGTATTTCCACCAAGAGGAATCCTTATTTTTCATAAGGAAACTATAGTTTTCGGTCAAGTGTCATGTATTAAAATAGCTATAATAAAGAAACAACAAACCTTCATAGTCCAAGGGTTGGGACCAAGATCGGTCCCCAACTTGCAAAATGATATTTTTAGGAAGATTCTTAGAAGTGTCAATATTTACCAGAATCTTGATAAAATTAGTGTGGTAGAAATGATTTTTATCTAGGTGCATTTACAAATACTCACCCAGTGATTCACCAATAACCTTCAGGGTGGATTCAATCCAAAATCAAAGAGGAAGATGAGGTATTGGACTTAGTGTGGCAAAATCATTCTCATTTTTTTTTAATTGAATAATATAAAATAATTATAATATTAATTTAACTTTGTGGTTTAAAATATGTCCACTAGTTAGATGAACCCATATGAGATTAAAGTTAGGAGGAATTGATGTCTTGCCTCTACTACTAGGGACTGAGTGTGGAGATAATATTTTTAGTTTTGTTTTTTAAATTTAATTGTTTTATAACATTTAATTTTATTTAAATCCATGTCATTTGTGCCTCATGATCATTGTACATCTATCAATAAAGCATGTGCAAGATCCTCTCATGCGCAAAAGGTTCTGCAGAAGAAACACTAGGAATTTGCCACATCTAGCATTGATGACATTATCTCATATATATATATATATATATATATATATATATATATATATATATATATATATATATATATATATATATATATATATATATATGAGATGTCATCAATGCTAGATGTGGCAAATACAGTGGGGAGTATTTGAGATGCCACACCACACTCAAATGATGATTGTCTCTCTCATCATACATTGGTTGAGTACAAATACTTAATGGATGGGTGTCTAAAAGTGAATTTATACATGAATGATGATATGGAAATATTGGAGGATACTCAAGGTGAGTCACTATTTGAATTTATGTTATTAAAGTTTTATATTTTATTATTTAGGTTTTTCAATTTTTATTTTTTTAATTTTTTAGTTTATTTGAAATATACTTGACATCCATTTTTTTTATTCATATATTTTAACCAAAGAATATGAATGCATTGCAAAACACTATTTTTGAATTTTCCATCTTTCCTATAGAAATTTACTGAAAGAACACAAACAATGACTCATAAAAATATGCATAGAGCACGTTTAACTTAATGAGGAGGTAAATAAGGGTAAGGCTACCAAATACATATTAATTATTACTTATTCATTTTATATACTTATGATATTTTATCAAATATGTAATTTTTAGATTGCATACCATGGATATATAAATGTAGAGAGGAGAAGACTTTGACTTCCTAGCATGAATACTCCTAGTTGGTTAAATATATGTGATGATTGACTAAAAAATGATACAAAGGAGGTAGCAAGTGAGCTAAAAAATTTAATGAGATATGAAAAATTTTAATTTTTCTATACTAGACTAATTTTATGTTTTTTATTTATTTTCAATTAATTTAAGGCTCAAGACTAACCATCACAAAACCCAAGAACATGAGAGTAGATAAGGGTAAATTTGTGACTCATTGTTTAGGGTGAATAACCTTTGAAAATGTTGCACTTAATTTTGTAAGTTTTTAATAAGTCATTTCACACATGTTTTTAAGTTCTTTTATGCATAAGATTCAACCCAATTTTATGATAATGCAAGAGAAACAATACAATTTTAGGGTGATGCAGGAGCATCAACACATTTTTTAAATATTGGTTACTTCGAGTGTCTAAAGTCTTTGGTGAGTTCTCATAGTCTATAAGAATCAAATTTTGATGTTATGTCTTTATGAAATTTGAACTTGGACCCATTAGGCATTTTCTTGCCTAAATGGCCAATTCAAATATTTGAAAAGTTGTGTTGTACCTCTAATTTTATGATGTTATAAAAGGTCAAAGTATTATGACCTTGTGTCATTAGGGGTCTTGAAAATAATTAGTGTTGTTATAAGGTTTAGGTAGTTAAATAACTTTCCTCAACGTACTTGAGGAAGTTCCAAAAGTTGGTTAGGATGGTTGCATATGATAAAAAGAGTTGGTAAGTGTCTTGTGAATTCATTCAAGTGAGAAGAGAGAATAATGGGTTTTGGATTCAAAAGATGAAATTTATTTAACCCTAAGTATAAAATTAAAAATATTCTTGTTTTTTAAACAAAGTTATAGACCCTAAATTCATGTATATATGTGTAAAACAAGTGGATTGAGCAAGATCGATCAGATATAGTGAATGTGTTCCAATAAAATTATGGTAATCTTATGTATTTGGTAACTTAATACATAATTTATAATTATGTTTAAGTATTTTTTTGTTTGTTTCCAAATTTCTTGTAAAGTGGTTCAATGATGCAATTCATTCTACTATGTTTTCTTGTGTTGAGTAAAACAGTGAGTGTCTTGTGTGTAACAAAGGATTGTGTGGAAGTTAGAAGAAAGATAAAAATGTTGTTTGTACTTTTAGTGAGAAATTTTCCAATCATCTCATCCAATTCCAATCATATAATCTTAGATGACTTGTAATAGATAATGTTCTAAACCTTGTGTAATCAATAACCTCATACACAGTCTACTTAAGTTGTGTTCAAAAGTGAAGAGAAGAAAAATAGAGAGGTTGTGTGCCTTGATAAAGGGGTAATAAAATTAAAATAATGTGTTTTAATGGATAATAATATTTTAAAACCTATCATAAATTTTATTATGACATTGTGTCCCTTCTCTATTCATACAATCCTATAATTGTATAATAAAACCTGCATAATTAAACCATAAATAGTGCATAATGGGAGAATAAAGTTATTAAGGAGACCAAAATCATTTGGAAGAGGTATATAGAGCTATAAAAAGGTTGGTTAATCCCTCATAAAGGTTTCAAACATTGATGAAAACCTAGATCATCATTATGTCTTCTAACAGGTGAAAACACTATGTTGAACCACACAATAAAATACAAAAGAACATATAAAATGAGCATAGAGGAGTTGTTGCTAGGAATAAATGCTTGTAAAGGTTGAATAATAGTGGCACATACCCTTTCCAACCACCATAGACATTGAAACTAGATTTAGTTAATAAAACACTAAAAGATCTACTCTTGGGTGCCTACAATAACAGCGAATCATGTTCTAGGGTTTAGGACTTAAAATTGATATTATAAATGTTATAACTATCCAAATCCTTTGATATTTGGTAAAAATATATGGTTGATGACATAAAAAAGGATTTTTAATTCTATGATTTGGTTGGGTATGAATCCATACCATTAGTAGTGATTATATGTAAAAACAAACCTAAAAAGGCCTAAAGACCTAAATAGAGAACAAAGGAGGTGTAGAAAGGGGGTCTAAGAGAAGACTAAGAGCATGAAACTTTGTGAAAATCCTAGATAAGATAGAAGGTATGTGAAACAATTTTTTTCCTCAAATTTAATTTGTACAGAGTCGTACTAGAGGATTTTTTCTAAATAAAGGCTATAAGATTGTGTCTTAAAGTGTGTAGAGTGGTATATAAAGTGAATAGCTACATTAAAAGGTGTGTAGACAAAATCAAGAGGACTAAAGTATAATTAAAGAGATTAATGAATGTGTCTAAATCCATTAAATAAAACATGGAATTCATTAACCATTAGAGTTCATGTGAAACCATAACCCTGGTCTTAAGAGTGAATAGTAAAATAAAGGGAAGTGTGAGTTGTCAAAGGAGTGAAATGTTATTTTGAGAAGTATAGGTTGTTTGAGGGGTTCAATAGGGATATAATGAGCATGTATAAGATGCCTAAAAACATAAAATAATCAAAGGAACTTAATAACCATTCAATGCATATTGAATCCATAAGCTATTGTCAAGGAAGTGCATTTTGAAAAAAGGTAAAGTGCGAAGAAGTTGTTAACCCTCTGCATCATTTGTATCAAAATGAGAAATATTCTATGGAAAAGGTTTTCATAATAAGGTACATGTTTTTTTTTTTCAATTTTCATTTTATGAATGTGATTAGCTCATTGAATGCTGATTTTTTTTTGAAGAGACTACTCAAGGAAAGATTACAGGTGATTGAAAGGAGTTGGTCAAGCAGTTTGAAAGTTAAGAGAGGCTTGAGAAGGGATAAGAATCTAAATAAGCTCATAGGGAGAGAGAAAAAAGATTTCTCAAAGAATTTTATCTAATTAAAAAACTTGGATAAGGGATGAAACAAGGTGCAATAGACTTACTTAAGGTAGAGCAAGGTGCAAGAGACTTGCTTAAGAGAGTAAAAATGCTTAAAACAAAGGACTAGCTAAGAAAGTAGAGAGAAGAAGAGAGAGGTGAGATACTTTCAGATGAGTAGGTAAAAATATTATTTTCAATTTTTTCAAATCACTTGTCATGCAGATAGAATAAGGAGAGTTTATACTACTTTGTTGATAATGTGGGAATGTTGAGGGCATTGGCTATGGAGAGAGAAGACAATGATCAAGTAGAGAGTGTAAAATAGAAAGGAGAGGATAATTAGGATGAAGAGGTTGAAATCATTGCAAGAGAGAAGAATGAACCATCAATAGTAACACAACAAATAGCATATCCAAGAATAGGAAGAAGCAAGCATGAATAAGAGTTTGATCTCTAAGAAGACAATCAGGAGATTGTTTTCATTAACTTGTGTGTTCCATGTGTAGGTTGGTTATAGGAGCATAAGGAGGTGCTGAAGATGATTAGGTTGAAGATCAAAGTACAAAAAAATGAACTCAAAGGAGGAAGAAAGAGAAATATGAATAAAGGAGAAGACATCATAAGATTCAAGAAGCATCACAAAGTCTTGTGTGTCTCAAATAGGCCATGAGATTCAAGAGGAAGTGTCCTTGAACAAAGAGTGTTAAATAATAACATCAAAGCTAAAGCACTTATAAATTTTTGAGAAATTTTTCATTCACTCCTTGGTAGTATGATGTAGGAGCATGAACACATTTTGTAAATATTGGTTACTTCAAGTGTCTAGAGTCTTTTTTGAGTTCTCATAGTCTGTAGGAATCAAATTTTGATGTTAAGGCCTTGATCAAATTTGAATTTAGACCCATTAGGAATTTTCTTGCCTAAATGGCCAATTCAAATATTTTAAAAAAAAATGTGTTGTACCTCTAATTTTGTGATGTTGTAAAAGGTCAAAGTGTTATGACCTTGTGTCATTAGGGGTCTTGATAATAATTAGTGTTGTTATAAGGTTTATGGAGTTAAATAAATTTCCTCAATATACTTGAGGAAGTTATAAAAGTTAGTTGGGATGGTTGCATATTATAAAAAGAGTAATTAAGTGTCATGTGAAGTCATTCAAGTGAGAAGAGAGAAGAAGGGTTTTTGGACTCAAAAGATGAAATGTATTAAACCCCAAGTAATAAATGAAAAAGATTCTTGTTTTTTAAACAAAGTTGTAGACCTTGAATTCATGTATATATGTGCAAAATAAGTGGACTGAACAAGATTGATCAGAGATAGTGTATGCAAATAGAAATGCATCATGTCCATAAATCAATTCTAGATTAGATGAGATAGAGTACACCTACACTTCCAATTGGGGGGCATACAATTGTTAAGTGGGAGCATCACCAATGTGAGGATATGCTAGACCCGATTAGGGGATCACTTGTCACAACACACCATGTAAGATAGGGTTCTAAAGCCTATAGTCTAACACAATCGCATAACAACCCTAAAAGAGTCCTATGATTTAATATTTCACTAATTTAATAACAATAAAAGTAAATATAATATAGTGTGCACCAAATCTTGTAGCACAAAGTGGGGGGTTAGAAATAAAAAATAATAAATAACTAAAATAAACATGTATAGGAGACATATACTCACGTCATTTTATACATAATATTAATACATGGAAGAGAAGAATACAAATGCACTATATATATATACTCTTACAAAGGAAGAATAAATTTAGGAATACTTACCTTTGAAGATGAACCATTCTCCCCTTGGCCAAGGTGCTTCACTAAAGATTATCATGGTATGTAAGGATAACTAAGATAAATCATCTCTAGGCTACACAACCTATCCAAGCATCCAAAATAATTATCCACAAGACGAGATCGGAGCTCTAAAGAAATTATTGAACCCTAAAGATTTATTTCCCAAGTAAAATGGTCAATAGGTAGATGTTCATTCATACTTTTTCACTTAATTATTCACTCTTATGAAATGGTAAGGAATGACCTTGTATATATAGTAGTATCTTACCCTAACATTTTTTGGGAATGTTAATTGTGCTAGTCAACCTGGTCAACCTAGCACATTTTTGGGTCTAACTCTCTATGTCTATGCTAGGTTTGCTAAGAGGATAATGAACCAAAAGAGAGAGAGAGAAAAAGTCCCTAAATTTTTTAGGTCAACTTGGTCAACCTAGCACAACCGATAGGTCAAAAAGGTGATAAGGCAATAAATGAAGGATTAAACATAGTAAATGATAGAAATAGGTATAACTAAGCAAAATAAGCTTGGGTTCAATGGTTTCAATAGGCTAGAGTGTGGATAGCAAGTGGCAAAAAAAATACCAATCTTACAAAGCATCGATGGTCTACCCACCCCTTTCTCAGTGCACCCTTTAAGGCATGCACTCAGAGAGATTGAAACTCGATAGGTTCCTGCAAGATATAAAGTGTCAGTAATCAATAAAAGTTTGAAAATATTACGTGTATATATATGCCCCAACTAAAGCTCATTGTGTGTCACATAAGTGCAACATGAGATGGTGCTTCGAAAGAAAACATGATCATACATAAAATTGATGTTAAGTATGGTACAATAAGCAAAAAATAAGATAAATGAGATAATTGTATTGAAAAACACATACCTTTAACTTACCTTAGTGTTGTAGATAAAGAAGGAAACTGTAAGAAATGAAAGTGTCCAATGTAGAGTACACTTGGTGAACTTATAAAAGTTAGTGCAAAAGATAGCCAAAAATTAAAAAAATTGGAAGATAGACATATGATAGTGTAAAATAATCTATATTCCATCAGTATTCTAATGCATTTTATGATTTCCAAAATAGATGAACAAAAACAAAGATAAAGGCCAAACAAGGAATCTGCCTAAAAATAAATGAAAGAATTGAGTTGCTAAAAAGTGGGTTTAAATAGGGAAAAAGAGAATTCATTTGGCATTTTGAATTTTGAAAGAGAGAAAAGAGATCTCTGAGACCAAACAAGGCTAGGATGGTGAGAGAACGACATGCTAGATAAGGAGGACACCCAAAGGTGACAATAGGTGCACTACAAGTATACAACTATCGATCTCAAACCAATTTTTGAAATTTGTATTAAATTAAGTGAATTTTTTATAAAATTTGATTTTAATCATTTATATATGTCAAAAGTGAGCAAACTTAGATTTTAAGGGTAGCAAATAGGAAGACAAGAAATGGGTTTGAAGGGTTTAGGAAGAAATTGAGAAAAATGCACATTTTGGGGAAAATGTATTGGGTCAGCACACAAAATGCACTAGGTCAACCAGGTTAACCTAGTTGAAATAAGGTAGAATTCATATGGTCGATCTAGTAGGTATGGGTTGACTTAGTGTAATATGTAGGCTAAAAACTAGAATGGAGTGAAAAACTAGTCTGTAAGGGCCAAAATGAAAACACAGTACCAAGGAGGGTAAAATAAGAGGGTTGAATTGGAATTTAAAGTCAACTATGACAAAAATAGAGAAATTTTGGTCAAACTAGGTTGACCAAGGAACTAGAATAAGCATAAAAAAGCATGTAGAAAGCTGAAAGAGGGATAAAATGGTCTGAAATGACCAAAAGAGGGAAAGAGGGACCAAAAAAGCTAGAAATGGGATAAAATGAATAAAGTAAAATAAATTAGGCTTGTTTTTTAATTAAAAGTGTAAAAATGATGTGTAAAGAATATATTGTG